>JAMKYM010000889.1:0-334734 GCA_026541065.1 Canavalia ensiformis | reverse complement strand
TTGTATTTATTATGTGTGCTCATGAGTTATTTCTTGTGCTAAACATGTAGAAGTAGTGTTATGTTTGTGTATTATTTGTTAGGTTAAGTGTGTATGTAGTTTAGTTGTGTGCGTGTGTATTTGGACATTCTAGTTTGTTGTTATATGTAGGCAGAAAGTTGTTATATCTTTTGTTTTGTCATGAGTGTACATGACATGTATATACATATAAATATATGGTTGTTTCTTTTGTGTTTATTATGTGCTCATGGTTGTTGTAGCTGGTGATAAGTAGTATTAGTTTATTTATACTTTATTATCTGAAAGAAAGGTTTACATATTCTATTTTATTAGGAGTCATACTTGCTGTGGTGGCATGTCATGTGCATTATCTTGTATTGTAAAATTAATTTTACATATGATTGCTATATTTAAATGTAGTGTGATTTTCTTTGTATAACAGATTTTCTATTTATATGTATTATCATATGTGCATTTTTACTGTATTCTGTCCACATATTATGATTGCCTATAATTTTGATTTCATTATTCTCATGTATGCATGTGGTTTCTTGTGTATGGATGTTTATCAATTAACATATCAACATGTACATAGGTTATATATAGATTGTTGCATGTGTATAAGTAGGCAGATCATGACATATATATGGTATCTGTGGAGATGATTATATATTTATTTTTATTTATTGCATGTTTGTGCTTGTGAATGTTATATTTGAGCTCTATTTTATTTTATTAGTATACACCATGAATGATTATCTTAAAGTGTGTCTTATATGATATGAATGGATGTGTTTGTTGTTTAGTGTTATTTTTGTGTTTTATATTTATCATGTTTTATTATATGTGTGTTGCATGCATAATTTGGTTTGTTCGATGTTAATTTTCATCTTGATTGTTGTTTTCAATGTTGGTTGTGTGTGTGGTGGAGGGGAGGAAGTTGTTTGATTGTTTTATTTTATGAATAAGTGTGGGTTACGTGTGTGTTACATTTGACATTTATGTGTGTAAAGTTATTCATTTTAGTTTATAATGTTTATTCAGTTAGGTGTGTATGGTTGTTTTGTTGTTGCATGTTATTGGAGTGTTTGGTAATTAATTCATGACTATGAATTGAATCTACTGTAGCGTTGGTGTAGTACCAAACTCTATGTGCACCTAACACCACTTGTATGAACTATGGTATTGTGATTAAACATCAATTTTGGATAGGTGGGATCTTTGCGTTTTGTAGTGTTTACCATAAGTTGGGCTACTTCAGTGGGGATGTCTGATTTTTCCTATTTGGGCTTGCCAACTTTATATGGTCTATAAGTACGATCCTTTTATTCTCTATCTCAAACTGCTGATGTTTGTAATTTTTTAAAATTTAAGTGGTACTTTCTTTTAAATTTTTCTCTTCTCTGATATGCTAGTTCATGAATAGAAAGCGACTTATCATAAGAGTCTAATACATCAGTATATCTAGCTTATTTCTAAAGCTGTAGCTTCCTCTTAAATCGTTATAAGAATAACTAGTTTGGTTGTTAAAGTACTAACATTGATTTTATGATTTTCTTTGTCAAGTGCTTCTTCTTCTTTTATCAAAATTTTGACAATTGCATCATTATTAATAGTTTGTGTGTATTAGTATTGGTGTGTGTTTGTGTGTGCTAGGTGTGTCACAGGTATTATTTGTTTGTTTATTTCACAGGTGTTATTTTTGTTATTTATTGTATGTTGTTTATGTGTTCTCTATGTATTTTCTTATTTGTAATAATAAAGTTTATTTGCCACATACATTCTATGCAGCTACACTTGTATGCATAAAATATGTGATTATAAAATTGTTTATTTACTTGTGCAATATATTTGTACTATCTTTATCATCATGTTGTTTGAGTGTGTGAGTTGTTGATTTGTGTGTATTTTGTTTGTCTTGTTTTTTTGTTTATTATGATTCAATGCATACATGAAATTTACACATTTGTGTTCATTATTAGTTATTATTACTATATTTTGTATTCATTTATTTATGTGTTTTGTTATATGTTCTTATTTGTATGTTGTATTTCTGCTGTATGTCTATTGTTGGTGCATATTATGGATGTTAATTTGTGTGTTTGTATCTAGAATATTGTGGGTTTGATTAATTATCTATGAATAGAGTGTGTTATTTAGGTCAATGTAATGTAATATTGTTTTCATTATTTGTGTTTGTATCCCCATGTGTTTTTTATATTTAATATTTTTATTTGTGTATCTTCTGTGTTTATAGTTTTGTTTTTAAATATATCTTTTGTGTATGTGTGCATTTATATGTTTCTAATATCAGATCGTGTGTATGTTTTTCTATTACTCAGTATCATATTTTGTGTGTATTTGATTATTACATGTGATTTCTTGTTGGAATGTCTAAATTTTGTGTTTATATATATATATATATATATATATATGTTTATTACCTTATTTGTTTATTTTATGTTTTTTATATTTATATTATGTTGAGGTCTATATTTACATATATGAATAATGTTTGTTTGTGTTAAAGGTAATTAGGTATTTGTATTTTTTATGTTGTTAAAATTTGTATTCTAATGTGTTTCTTCTAAATAATTAAAGTATCTAGTTCTTTATAAATATATATGACATTAAATTAAAATTTTTCTATTTACAACATTGCAATTGGTTTAAAAACTCTTTTTATTTGTACTTTATTTCTAGTAGGTCTACTCATTAATTTCTTTCTATTTTTACAGGTAACAATGTTAACTGTATGGTATGTAATCATAAAGAAATTTATCACATTAGTTACAAATAATATTTTATTGTTTTTACTAAATTTGTCATCGTCTTGTTTATTTAAAATAATATAATTCATTCATGTATATCAATTTTATATTATAAATTAGGTTTATAAAATTTTAAAATTATTTAGTATATTATATAATTTTTTAATAATAATATATTATTTTATAACAATAGATATTAATTATTTTATCTTATTTTTACATTTTTTATTTTTATAAATTAAGTAAATTTATTATATATATCATTTGATATTTTTTAAATAATTCTATATTGATTCACCAACATTAGTCTATCATGATTTAGATTAATTTAATTTTTTTTATAATATATTTATTTTAATTAATTTTTTAATTTTAAAATTTTAATTTTATAAAGTTTATATTTTTCATTTTTTATAAACTTTAATATTTTATTAAAATATAAAAATTTAAATCCTAATATTTAAATTCTATTTTTTAAACTAAAATTATAAGTTGATAAATTATAATAAAATTAGATAAAAAATTGAAGAAAATAAATTTATTATTTCATTTATTTATCTTTTAATAAGATCTATATCAATATTATCTTTAAAATTATTTATATTTTATTAGGTGTCAATTTTATTCTTTATTTGATAATATAATAGAGAATAAAGTATAAAGGTATATAAAATTCTGAGATTAATTTTTTAATATTAAAAAATAAAAAAAATTAATTAATTTAATTTATATATACATATATAAATTAAGTTAACTCAAATTATTATAATCAATACATTAGATAAATTTAATTATAACGATATTTTAAATATAATAAAATTTTTTAGAAAACAAAAAAATTTGCACTTGATACATGTAAATTAAAAAATAGTAAATATAAAGATTGGTAATATCTATATTAAAAATAATGATAAGTATTAGTGATAATAAAGTTTAAAGGTATACATAAACTAGTTTTGCAAGGATGAAGTTCTTAACCATATGAAGAACTAATTTATATTACCAAATCGTGGAAGGTTCACGAACATTGATTTGTTTATAAACCAGATGAAAATGTATTACCAAGATTACATGTGATGAGTTATACCATTATCGACATGCCCAGATTCTACAGCACATTACACATGAGAAAAGTATTCCAAATTAGATTATAAAATAATTGCCTAAATCAAGAACCTAATGAGATAGTTTTTATGAAATTGCAATTCAAATTACCACTAGAATGAAACAGTTTCCAGATATCAAGTATACAAGTGAGCATTTAATTTGTTCATTTTATTTGTTAACAAATAAATGTATTAGACATGATGTCAGTGTATAAAAAGAATGTGAATACGCCTGATTTCAATCCTAACAGACATGTTGTATACAGCATGGACTATCTGATGAAATCTATACAAATTAAAATCAATATGTAAGATCTGAGCCTGGATGATATGATTTTAGACGTGCAGTGTATAAGTACACTTAGCAATCATTACATACAAGTCAACATAAAATTAAAAAACAAGATATATATACCTGTTATAACTGTACTAAAACTTTATACATGAAAAAGCAAAAATGCATAAATACACATACACAACAAAATAGCATAAGAGATACATGGCCATTATGACTGATAACAGAGCAAAATCAAATATACACCTCGATATTGCACCTATTCGTGTATAAAAGAACTAGCTCACGTTGAGCTGAGCTACAAGATCTGGCAGCCACAGTAGCCATTGGCGTACAAATGATGATACATGATTAAGAACCTGTAAACATGTAAATAAATAGATCATAAATATAACATACACTCAAGCTATAACAAACTACAAATGCTGACTCATGCGTTTCAATCATAAAGAACAAGACAAACCACGACCAGTGCCTGATATTGACTCAGTACTGACAGCACATATACGCGTATACAAAATCGCATGAGCAAAATGATTTCCTGTCATATATTAATCATTTTAACTGATGCTAAATACTAAATAATATTAGCTAAACAAGCATGAAGTACTCAAACAACATACGACGCACAAGAATAACATAACATTAAACTATTAAATACAATGTACCAAGCCTATTATACTAAATAGCTAAGGATGATTAATACTGATTTGGAGAGAAAAAGCCTTCAAGTTAAAAATTAATAAATGAAGGTTTAGAAAATTAATAACTAATTTAGCTTCTCATATATAAGCTCTGGCCAAAAATAAGTTGCATCACTACATTGAACTTTCCTCATGATAAGAAGTTGCTTCTTGATTTTAAAGAGAGAAGTGAGAAGAAAGAAAGTTTTGCTCTAATTTAAAAACCTTTTACAATGACTCGTGTTTGAGGGGAATACAGATGTATTTGTAGGCTGTATGATGTGTGCTGAATAAATACCTTTCCTTAATGTGAGTTGAGTTTGGTGATCTAGAGTGTAAACACAGCAGAAACAAAGGCATTAAACTATCTAAAGTGGATAACTAATCAGGATCCTGGTTAACAGTGAAAAGGCAAACCAGGTGTACTATACACACATGGTGTGATCTCTATATTTAAATTCATACATGGACACTCATTAACATGCACTGGCTGACACCACCTGATGTAACAAGCATACAATTTAATATGCTTACACAACCACCCACACACTTATGACCAATAATCCAGCAGCCTTCTCCTCCACCACACACAGAAACTGATTCATAACCAGGATCATCTTGTCTTGGACAGTGGTGTACTAAACTAAGTTCTTCTGGTCCAAGACTGGTAGGGTCCGACAGTGGATGATGTTGGGACCAAGACTCATGGTGGAGTTTTGATCAGATGATTCCTAGTCTTGATCATTTGGACCTGATCAGTATTGACTGTGGTGATGGACCAGAATTGTGACCATGATCATAAGTTAGACAGGATCATTGTTGAGACCAGGACCTGTAGCTATTAGGATAGTCTGGGACAAGCCAGCATTCCGATAAGACCATTGGTTGACTGACCATGATCATTAGGATGAGCCGTTGTGGACAGTTTGATCAGCTGACGAAGTCTATTAGTATTTGACTCTGATATTATTGGACCGGATGCATATTGAATTGCTACCGATTATTCAGATACTATTACTATGTTCCATGAACCACCGGAGCCATACCCCAAATTGCATAACAGTGTACGAATATCGAACAGTGGGACATTCTGAGATGTTGCCTAACATCGTTCATAAATTAATCATTAAGTGGTTCACTTACAGGGCGTGGCCTTCAGATGGAACCTTGCTAATCAGGAGGAGCAAGGCCCTGGTAAATGCATGGCAGGGAAAGGATGAACATGTTTCGTGAACTTTTCCAGCCTAGGCCTGGTCATTCCTTTGCAGTTCAGGTACTACAGCCGATGGGGGTGAGGCTCCGTTTATAATCAAGGTTCTCTGCTCTTTTTTTGAAATGCTGGAGGTGTCTGAAATAAAGAAGGGGTGTCCGATGGCAGGCAGGAAGGAAAGAAAAAGCCTTGAGGACTGCTCAGTATATCTTTCTTTCTGGCGGGATGAAATGGGAGTGGTTTATTTACTCCCATGGAAGGAAAAACGCCTTGGCGAGTATTATTAGTAGCCTGTGTCCAAAAAGTGAGAGAAAGAAATTGAAAAGACCGTCTGGAAGATGCAGTTCTCAGATGATGGTGAGAGTGGTACTGGTTCTGAGAATTGGAAATACATGCCGTAATCTTTTTGCGGCCTCATGATGAACTGGACCCATCAAAAGGTCTCTGAAGTTTTCAATGAGGCTCTGCATCATTCATGCCTCTGGTGGCATTGCGTAATATCAGCGCCAGCACCTTCTCGATCGTCAGGAGATTGGGATGAGGGGGACACAACAAGACATGCATTGTGAATTGCTTGGGTGTATTAGCCGAGTTGAAATGATGTGGTTTATCATAATCATAATATGGCGTGTGGGTTTTCATAAGGCCGAGTTCCATCCGTAGTTGTACCTTGATGATCAAAGAGAAGTCATGGGGGAGTTGGTTGCGTCAAATTGGGTTGGTGGTCTTTAATGTCACTTTCAAATTGTGGATATCCAGCGCCTACGCTGTCGGGAAGGCCCTGATCACGCCAGCTGTACCATCTCTTTGCAGCTAAATTCATTTTCGATGTCCGATCGTCGTCTCGGCGGAAGATTATCTGGTGGGCCCCACCACCCTCCATGTTGAGGCGTGAGAGGCCTTGAAACCTACCCGAAGCCTTAGAGTTCGTTCATGTCTCCAGCATTTAGGAGGGAGACTGGTGGTTCAAGGAGGCCCCGTGCCATGATGATGGCCGAGTCATGCACCAGCTGTTCAGGCCGACGGTGTTGCGGGGAAAAAGAGTGGCTGTTTGTCTCTTGTACTCGCAAGAGTAGGGATGGGCTGTGATGAGCCCGGAAGAAGACAAGTCTTAAACCCTGAGGCAATGTGTTCTGTCCGTGTCATAGCTTAGGAAGGCCTTGATCTGAACCCGGTTTGATCGTGACCATAGAGGTGCTGGTTGTGAGCATTTAAGATCTGTGAGTAATGAGTCCTCCCGGACATGAAGTCAACAATTGGAAACCATTGAACTGTGACTTTTGATTCAGCAAATGTAATTGTGTAGTGTCATAGTGAAATTCTTTCAAATATTTTGTATACACTTTGATGAATGAAATGTGCTTCTATTCCCTGATCTCCACTGTTGCTTATATATCTCTCTCGCTTATATACGGAATCTTGTTCTTCCTTTTTACACTACAATATCACGATTCACCAAAAAACGCTTAGATGTGAAACTAGTATTGTATCGGGCATTTCGTGATTGTAAATCGGGCAGAGAGAAGAATTTGAGTGCGAGCTAGAGATGTTGAGATTAGGTGGCGTGAATCAGATAAGTGAACTCATGAGCCTTCTGTTGATCAATTTGGAGCAGAAACAGAAAAGTCAAGATAGTACGCCATCTGAGAAGTCGTGGCTTGTTAATCTGCTCTTCTGAACTATAGTGATATCTTCGCTTGTCTTCAGACATGTCGGCTCAATATATAAGAGCCTGCCTATGAAAGTGGGGTTGTGTCAAATGTAAGGAGGGATGAAATTGAGTGTCCCTAAAGATCCGGAGAGGTGAGGAAACAATTGTCGGCTTCTTGCTGGTGCAACTACTAATGGGTTGCCACATAGTGCGGTCCCGAAGGATGAAGGTCTGATGTGTGGATTATAGAGATCAATCGTTTGACAAAAGATGATTTTCACTCCTCTCCTCGATGTCTTTGGCTCTATATGCTTCCTTATTTTTCGTTCATGGATGGTTTTAGAGTTACAATCGGATCAAGATGGTTAAGAGATGAGAGAAAGACCACTTTTTTATTAGCGCCGGAACCTTACAAAGTTATGCCCTTTCGATGAAGAATGCGGGAACTTGCAAAGAGCCATGGTCACCTTATTCCATGACATGATTCACAAAGAATAGAATTCTCGTGGACACTGGAGTTGCCCGTCGGAGGAGGGCCACATCAGGATCTTGAGGAATTATTCGGGAGACGCGGAAGTGGCGGTTAGCATCAGGTACTTTGATGAACTGGGAAACTGTCTTTTATGGTGTTACAGTGATTGTGGTTGATGCATAATCGGCCTCATGCAAATGTCGAGTTCCCAAAAGTGAAAGGAGATCGAGGATTCTTAGGAAGGCTAGTTATCTCTCGTTCATCTTTGGTTGACACATGCGAGCAATCTTAGCTCTTACATGAATCAACCCATGAGTTGGGATGAGGATCAGAAGCTTTTGAAAGGATCAAATCCTTCTTTCGCTCCCTATCGCCCGTCAGCAGTCCTGGGAGGCGGTGATATTTCTGCTTGATGGTGGCAGACGATCGATGGGTTGTGTGCTAGGTCAACATGATGAATGGGAGGAAGAGGCTGGAGGCGATATACTACTCCAGTACCAAAAAGTTCATGGCTGCGAGGGCCGAGTGTCTCAACATTAAGAGAAAGCCGAGCTTTCTTTCTAGCTTTAGCATGGAAGCGCACCGCTAAAGATAGTATATGCGCAGAGCACACACCCGCGTGGCTGGCGTACTATCCGAGTCTGGATCCGATTAAGTGACCATATCGAGAGCTGCGTTATTAGGGCCAGTGCAAGAATAGCAAATGACGTGCTGCTGAGAATATGACATCACTGGCAGCGATAACCAGGAAGTACAGCAAAAGGCATGTGCTGCACAATGATGTTAGCTAATGACCGCGATAGAATTGCACTAGGCCATACGGTCGGGGCTCACGACGGAGAACTGTGACAATCTTTAACCGAAGAGAAGGCCTGCAAGGGGAAAAGTGGACAATGTTGTTTGATGGTGTCGTCCAATATGATGGGCCATGGTATAGAGACTATGCTGATTTCCCGAGAAAAGCTATATACCTATCACCAGCGCCACGGCTTTCGATTGCACTAACAATGAGGCGGAATATGAAACTTGCATCTTGGGGATCGGCAAGCAGTCGAAGCTAGTGTGAAGCACTAGAAGCTCTTAGGGATTGGCTTTGGTCATTGCCAGGTCAAAGGAAGTGGGAGACCCAGAGATGCAAAGCTAGTGCCTTATCAGCGCCGTCCAAGAATTGCTAGAGCAGTTTGAGGAAGTCCTGTCTAGTACCTCGAAAGCAATCTAGTTGAGTCTGATGCCTTAGTACCTTTATCATGCTTATGTCGAAATCGAGACAGAGAAGATATACCTCTCATCCGCATCCAGCATCGGCTCCAGGGCAACATTTGCCAGCGGTGGAGGTGAAGACGACAGGGAAACCTCTGGCATCACGACATCCCGGCAGTTCTTGAAAACTGAAATGCCAGCAGACGCGTCAGCTGATGATAAGAGGACCCTACGAGGACTAGCGCGAGTTTCTTCCTCGATAGGAAATCTTGTACAAAAGCAATCACCGACATGGTTACGCTTCAGGTGTGCATGTAACGGCTGAAAGCCAACGAAATCTGAAGAGAGGTTCTACGAAGGGTCTTTGAGGCCACGTCAACGGACATGCAATGGCGAGAAAATCATGGCGGATATTATTAGGCTCACTGGAGGCTGTTGTTGCAAACACGGTCAGACTGCCACAAGTGCCATGTGTGCGCGGACAGTGTCCACGTGCCGCACGTCTGTTGAGCTGTCATGCGTCACCTGGCAGATTCGCTATGTGGGGGATGGATGTCATCGGCTTAATCGAGCCCAGAGCGTCTAATGGACACCGTTCGTATTGGTGGCCAGTGACTTCTTCCGTAAATGGTGAGCGCCTCAGCCTACCAATGTGGCCATGATGCAGTGTTCACAATTTGTGAAGAGATGATTGATTTTGCGATACGGGCCTTGGCAGACTCATCATAGACAACGGCTCCAGCTGGCAACAAAATGATGTCGAGAAGTGTGCGGACGATTCAAGATCCAACATCACAACTCATCCCCTATCGACCAAAGATGAATGGAGTGAGTGAAGCGGCCAACAAAGAACATCAAAAAGATCGTCTAGAAGATGGTGCTCTGTACAAGAATGGCACGAAATGCTCGCCGCCCCCTGCGTGACCTTCGGACCTTAAATCCTTTGCCCTCTGAACGCGCCATTCTCAACGGTGTATGGGACCCAGGCGATACTCCCGATTAAATGGAGATCCCTAGTTAGAATCCACGATGGATACCAAATTGAAAGAGGCGAGATAGATTGACGGATGATTAGTTGAACTTGTCGATAGAAAGTTGTGGCCGTATACCACGGCCGGGTCTACCGAGAATGAAAGCGTCGATGAAAAGGTCCATCCTCAAGAACTCCAGGAGGGAGACTTGGTCATCAAAAGGTTGCTGCCAATGCAGAAAGCGCTGCATGGGAAATGGTCTCCAAATTACCAGGGACCTTATGCAGTTAAGAAGGCTTTCTCTGGAGGCGCCCTAATTCTGACTGACATGGACAGGAAGGACTTGCCTAACCCTATCAATTCAAATTCCGTTAAAAGGTATTATGCTTAAAAGAAAAGTCCGCTAGGTCGAAAACCTGCAAGGGCGGCCTAGGCAAAAATTAGGACAATTCAAGCAAAGAAAAGCCCGCTAGGTCGAAAACTCGCAAGGGCGGCCTAGGCAAAAGTTAGGGCAAGTTCAAGCGAAAGAGCCCGCTAGGTCGAAAACTCGCAAGGGCGGCCTAGGAAAAAGTTAGGGCAATTCAAGCAAAAAAGCCCGCTAGGTTGAAAACCTGCAAGGGCAGCCTAGGAAAAAGTTAGGGCAAGCAAAAAAGCTCGCTAGGTCGAAAACTCGCAAGGGCGGCCTAGGCAAATATCCGGGCAAAGCGGTACCGACAAGACGGATAAGGGAGGGAGTTGTTCCTTCCGGTTAAGGAAATTGAAAAAGTGACAGGCAGCCTCCGTCCACATTGGGGAAAATCAATGGTCAAATAAGGATCTGAGCCTTATACTAGGGGAAAAAATCGGCAAGTATTCGGGGTTCTGAAAAACGATGAACAAAATCAAACTCGGTTGCGATTGAAGTGAAAGGTTCAAGACCAATCTGGGACAAATCGATCAAGCAGGCCGAGATCCCTCGATTGAGTAGGACAAAATTTTGTTTCTTTTGAAGCAAGGTTGACGAGCAGCCGGTTGTTCTGCGGAGTACAATACTATGTGTCTCAAAGGCATCCAACCAATCCAAATCAAACCACCAAAATACCCACCCGCTAATATCTCAGCATGACCTATGTCTTACACCTCAAAGCAATTGTATTTTATTTTGTCAAGATGTATATGCAAAATGCAATCTATCATTGAATTTTGAATGATAATAACTATTGCTAATGCTGTTCTGAAGGTCAGGGTTAGTTCAAAATTTTCTCGATTACAAATTCTCACTAGATCAAAACATCTTACCCCTCAAAAGAGTAACAAACGTAGTAGACGCTTCAGCAAAACAAGAGAGCAAACAAACAGGTCAGAGGATCTGTTTCGTTTTAAATCATGATCGATTGCTAAAAAAGCCGGGGAAGTCGAAGTGCGGAGCAAAAAGAGACCATTTTCACTCTGGGCTGCCCGGTAGGCCATCTTTACATTCCAGTAGTTTAGTTTCTTGCACCTCGGCCTATGATGTCAGGCCTTGCATTTTAAATTCCGCATCTCGGCCTATGTTATCAGGCCGTTGCATACTTAAATTTCCGCACCCTCGGCCTATGTTGTCAGGCTTCTGCATGTTTAAATTTTAGCACCCTCGGCCTATGATGTCAGGCTTCTGCATGTTTATATTGCAGCACCCTCGGCCTATGATGTCAAGCCTCTGCATGTGTTAATCTTTTGCACCCTCGGCCTATGATGTCAGGCCTCTACATGTTTAATTTTCTAAACCGTCAGCTTATGTTGTCAGGCCTCTGCATGTTTAATTTTCTGCACCCTCGGCCTATGATGTCAGGCCTATGCATGTTTAATTTTCTGAACCCTCGGCCTATGTTGTCAGGACTCTGCATGTTTAATTTTCTGCACCCTTCGCCTATGATGTCAGGCCTCTACATGTTTAATTGTCTGCACCCTCGGCCTATGTTGTCAGGCCTCTGCATGTTTAATTTTCTACACCCTCGGCCTATTGTGTCAGGCCTCTGCATGTTTAATTTTCTGTTCCCTCGGCCTATGATGTCAGGCCTCTGCATGTTTAAATTTCAGCACCCTCGGCCTATGATGTCAGGCCTCTGCATGTTTAACTTTTTACGCACCCTTACTTGGCCTACTCGACCCTGCGTTTTAATTTTTAGTGGGCCTAGCAAGCTGCATGTTTAATTTTGTGCTCCTCGGCCTATGTTGTCAGGCCTCTGCATGTTTAAATTTCAGCACTCTCGGCCTATGATGTTAGGCCTTTGCATGTTTAATTTTCTGCACCCTCGGCCTATGTTGTCAGGCCTCTGCATGTTTAATTTTCTGCACCCTCGACCTATGTTGTAAGGCCTCCATATGTTTAATCTTCTGCACCCTCGGCCTACGTTGACGGGCCTCACCCGAGTTTCCCTGCATCCTTGGCCTATATTGTGAGGCCACCTGCTTCTTTTGATGTTACCTCATCCCCCACCAAGCATCCCTCTGCAAGACTAGAGTTTCTCAAGCTCCCCTCAGACATAAAGTGTTCACGTCTTTCCTCGCCTCCCTACCCTGATAATTAGGAGAATCACCTCTCACATTATTTGGTGGAAAAGCGGAAAGAGGAAAAGCTTTGTAAACACCAATTATGTAATCGAGGCCTCATTCTTCATTTTATTTATGTCGGCAATCAAAGCGAAAACGAAAACGAGAGAAGCGAAAAAGCGAGAAAACGAAGCGAAAAGGTACATAGAAAAAGAAAATGGAAAATAATAATAATAATAATAATAGTCAACAAAAAAAATATACAGAGTAAAGTAAAAAGGAAAAGCATCAAAATAAATAAATAAATAAAATAATAATAAAGAAATAAAATAAATAATAAATAATAAATAATAAATAATAAATAATAAATAATAAATAATAATAAATTTAAAAAGAATTAAAAACAAAACTAAAAATCTGAAAATAAAAATGATTAAAAATCTTAAAAAATTTTTAAATTAAAACTTGAAAAGAAAAAAATATATATGAAAAGAAATCTAAAATTTTAAAATCTGAAAAAATAATAAAAAATATATAATAAAAATTGAAATTGGAGGATGACCTTAAATTGAATTTTTGTGGGCAAACGTTTGCCCCAGTTTGGACTTGATCTTTTTAATTATGATTGATTCGGGCAATTTTATCCAGGTCTTAATTAGTTTTGAAAAAAGAATTATGAGATGCTTGAATAACAAGATACTTATTGCAATGTTTGAATGAATGAAGAGGATGCGATGTTTGTGATGCTAGAATAGAGAGAATGCGATGTTTTAATCTTATTGACTGTTTTTTTATGCTTGAAATAATTACTTGATGAAATGGATGCTATGGGATGAATGCAAACCATGAGATGGTGTAAAAACTTTTGTTTCTCTTGATTTTTTTGGACATGTCCTTCCTCGACAACCTCATAGTGAGTGTGAAGGGAATCAAGGATCAGGACGAGCTAGATTGACTCTATCCCTTGGCTTCTTGGTCAATATCGGAACCTTCTTTCCAGGATCTTTGACACCCACCAATAGTCAGTATTATTGAACAAGACACATTCCTTTTTTGTGGCATCGTGGCTGGTAGGAGGATGATCTTTTGGGAAGCAGTCATGTCGTGTTGCGATGATTGAGGACTCATCCGATTTTCATGACTTTTCAAAATTAATCTTTTTATTTTACATTTTTCATATCTCTTTTTGGCATGTACACTATTGGGGTGTGCAAAGTGATTCTGGATGGTCAATGGAAAGAAATATAGAAGGTTTGCAAAAGATGTTTGAGGTAGTGTACTTGAAAAAAAAAGATGACAAAAGATGTGGGTTCGGTTGCCCAAATGGGACCTTTTGATGAAAAATGCCAGTGCTGCTTTTCATAATCTTGATTGTCAAATTAATCAAACTTGAGAAATGACAAAATTTTGCCCCAGTTTTAGGGAAGATGAGGTGTAGAATGTCATGTTGTCCTGGGATTCCTGGTTTAACCTTAACTTTTGCTTGGGTCGTTCCTTTGAGTTTTCAACCCAGCAGGTCTTTTGTATTGCCCCAAATTTTGCCTAGGCCGCCCTTTGAGGGTTTTCGACCTAGCGGGCCTTCTGTTTGATTGTGCCCTAACTTTTTCCTAGGTCGTCTTTGAGGACTGTTGACCTAGCGGGCTTTTATTTTGATCCTGATTTTTCCTGAATTGTTTTTGGAATCCAGCAAGATCTTTTTTTATCGTGCCTTTGTCGATTTAATCTTTTTGAATTTTAACCCTACTTTTTCCTGGATTATTTTGGCTTTTAATCCAGTGGGTTTTTGAATTTTGACCTTGATTTTTCCTGGATCATTTTTTATTTTAATCTAGCGGGTTTTCTTCTTTTTTCTTGAATTTTATGTAGTTAGATATTGATCTTGCTGGGACCAGTTTGGCTTTAATTCAACGGATCTCATTTTGCATCCCTAAATTTTTCCTGTATTTGAACTTTGGTCCAGCGAGATATTTTATTACAAGACATGAGTGGTGATCTAGAATCCCTGGTCGCTTATTTTGCTTCCTCATTTGGTTTTTCCTTTAAGCTTGATTAATCAGACGTTCAAGATTATTTATTACAGCACTGGCATTGTCACCGACTGGTATTTATTATTGTAGGATAAGGAGCGGGTTGAACGATGAAAAGGGCCGGTAAAATTTAAAAGTAAATCCAACAGTGTGAGACACATGCCTAAGAAACATGAAAAATGTAATTTTGTATTTATTCATTGATATTTATTTACAAAAGATTGACTTTGAAAAGTATGACAATTTTTGGATGAATATCCTCGATCCTCGACTTTCTTGAAGGCAAACAGTTGTCTTTGCTCCCTCTCATAGCTAGCTAATGGGCTCTTATGATTCGGCAATGGGTTGTTTTGTGTTAGGAGCAAGCCTCCCAAAATCAAGCCATTTCGCATCGATTAGGCTTTGTACCTTTCATTTCAATGCTAGACAATCCTCTGTGGAATGACCAATGAATCCTGCGTGGTAATCACATCTGGCATTTGCATCATACCATTTAGGATATGGTGGTTCTTGAGGCTTTAGAGGATAAGGAGCCACCAGAAAGTTTTGAATTAAGCGGGGTTGCAACTCGGTGTAGGAGATTGGAATAGGGTCGAATTGGACGGGTTTCTTCTCCTTTTTCTGGCCTTGATTAGAATTCTAGCTCGTGGTTTGTGTTTGGGCCGTATATGGTGTTGGTGGCTGGACTTGTGTTGGATAGTTTTAAGTTGGAGGGTATGGTGTTTAGTAAGTGGCGGCGATGTAAGGATATGGTATGTAGGGTGCGTATGGTGGTGGTCGGAAGCCAACTGGACCATAAGTGCCACCCGAGGGAGTATATTGGCCTTGACCAGAAGCCACGTTGTACGTTTCTCCTACCTTCTTTTTCCCCGACCCATTGGAAGCATTGACTGTCCTTGTAGGCTTATGTGCAATCTTTCCACGGCGCATGCCACATTCAATCCTTTCTCCAATGATGACGACATCAGAGAAACTACAAGTTACCCTGCCAATCATCTTGTCATAGAAAGGATTTTGGAGTGTGTCGACGAACGTGCTGACCATCTCTTTCTCAGATAGAGGAGGTTGTACTTGAGCAGCTAACTCCCTCCATCTTTAAGCATACTTCTTGAAGGTCTCGTCTCCCTTCTTGGCCATATTTTGAAGCTGAGTTCTGTTCGGAGCCATCTCTACATTGTACTGGTACTGTTTCAAAAAGGCCTCAGCTAGGTCCCTCCATGAACGGATGTGGGTCCGCTCTAGCTGGGTATACCAGTTGGCAGTAGCCCCAGTTAAGCTGTCTTGAATGAAATGGACAAGCAGCTTATCGTCGTGCATACAGGGGGACACCCTCCTGCAGTACATGGCCAAGTGGCTCTTTCGGCAGCTAGTTCCTTGATACTTTTCAAATTCGGGAACCTTGAATTTAGAAGGGATGACCACGCTGGGAACCAGGCACAGATCAGATGCATCTCTGGCTTCATAAGCGCTCCCCTCGATTGCCCTGATTCTGTCCTCTAGGATTTTCCACTTTTCCGTATTCTCCTTGGAAGGATAATTTGGGTATCCCTCAGGCATATGGTTGGGATGAGAAGATGGTATGTACACAGGGTGAGGCCTTTGGGTGAACCTAGGATTCGTTCCCCCAACGGCCGTTTGGTAAGCTTGTGGAGTGGTATTTGGAACAACATAAGGGATGCCTGTGGTGTTTGAAGGTAGGTGTCGCAACCGTAATTCCGACGAGACGACGGACTCGCTAAATGTTTGAAAAATAAATTTTGATGATTGATGTGGAGTCGCCACGAAATTTTTATCTAGGGGAAAAAGATTCGGAAAAACCCTAACTTGAAGATGAGATTTAGGTTCGGGAGTCGATTACGAGTGGGGAAGGTGTTAGGCACCCTACTTTGTTCAGAAAACAGTGCCCTTAAGTGGTGTGTGATTATTTGAAAATTGTTTAATCCCCTTTAATTAGTGTGAAAATAAATACTTGATGGGGGTTAGCTGAGGACTTGATCACGCTCCTGCGTATTCCCATGCGGTCGATGAGGAAACTAAAGGCTTATAGACCTAGTTTTAGAGACTTGATCTTTTGAAAAGTAGAGGGTGATGTCGGGATAGAGGATTGATTTTTGAATAGACTAAAACTGCGTACTTGCATCACCCAAACCTTCGTAGGCCGTGAGTGAGTTTGCACAAATTATAACACGGAACAGCAGAGAAGGCTGCCTGTTCGTATTAGAATCCGTTGTATGAATCTTAGAGATTTAAAATAGATATTTAAAACAGACGTTTTCTAACGAGTTAATAAATAGTGATTTTATAAAATTTATGCTTACAAAATCCAAATCGTAATTAAGCGCATTTGGAATCAACAATTTGAAACCCGGCAATGAAGGCTCCCATTAGTGTTAAAGTTCGATTGCACACGTTTTAGAAAATTAAAAACGGATATTTTGAAATAGACATTTTTAGTGGAGTTAGTGAACGGTGATTTTCTAAAATTGCGTGCTTGCAAAATCCAAATGCGTCGTAAGCCGCATTTGAATCCACCGCAATTAAAACACGGGAACAGGCGAGAGAAGGTTTCTGTTCGTGTTAAAATCCATTGCACACATTTTAGAAAATTAAAACGCGGATATCTTGAAAACGGATGTTTTTACGACGAGTTAGTAAAGATAATGTTTCAAAAAAAATGATTGGATTTAATTTAATAGTTAGAACCAAAAGCTGGGCTTGACCCAAATTAAAAAATGAAAGAAGGGAATTGAGTTTAGGTGAAAAGAGGGCTTGGGCTGTACCACGTGTCAAAATTGAATTTGATTTCAGAAAAGGAAAAAGATTGGACTTGACCCAAATAAGCGATTAAAGAAAAAATTGGGCTTGACCGATTAAGTAAAATCCAACTTTAAAGAAATGATTTAGAATTTAAAGAAAATAAGTGGGCTTGACCCAAGTGAAGGAAAATTGGATTGAGATTAAAAGGATTGGGATTGAATTGGACTTGATTTAACATAAACATGACTTGATTTGAAGTTACGGAAAAGAATTGCGAACATGCTTCAGTAATCAAGTGATAGAAATTTCATTTCAAATCCAAATTAGAAAAATAATATCATTCTAGAAACTAGAGAGAAATACAAAGAGAAAACAACAATAATCACCAGAATCAGAGATCATTTGACCAATTGAAAATGAAAATGAAAAACAGAGACGAAGATCAACCTCAAGAACACAAGAGTTTTTGGTGCCAAAATTTGAATTCAAATCTCAGAATTTTTAGAAAATATTTTTGGTAGATCTGAAAACTTAAACCTGATAAATTGAAAAATATGGATTATAGGAATAAAAAAAACAAGTTTGACATAAATCCAATCAGAAATGAGCAAGATATGCACAAATTAAACAAGCTAGGTTAATTTGCACACCAAGATGAACATGCTTGGTAATCAGGCGATTGCAAATTTCATTTAAGATCCAAATTGGACAAATAATTTCATTCCAGAAACTAGAGAGAAATATGAAGAAAATGCAACAAAATTCACCAAAATCGGAGATCATTTGATTGATTAAAAACAAAAACGAAAAATAGAGACGAAAATCAACCTCAAGAACACACAAGTTTTTTGCGCCAAAATTTGAATTCAAATCTCAGAATTTTTAGAAACTATTTTTGGTAGATCTGAAAAATAAAAACCAATAAATTTAAATATATGGATTATAGTAATCAAACAAAACAAGTTTGACATAAATCCAATCAGAAATGAGCAAGATATGCACAAATCAAACAAGCTAGGTTAATTCGCGCACCAGGATGAACATGCTTGGTGTCCAGTGATAAAAATTTCATCTCAGATCCAAATTGGACAAAGAGTATCATTCCAGAAACTAGAGCGAAAGAAGAAGAAAACTCAATATAAATCACCAAAATCGGATATCATTTGACCGATCAAAAATGAAAATGAAAACAGACACGAAAATGAACTCGGAAATTCTGAGAAGAAGCAAGAAACTTAAGAGGGATAAAATTCGGACCTAACCTCCATTGGAAGGTGATGAAGAGCTGATTCCATGGAGGCCAAGGGCTGAATTGATGGCCAGAGAGTCTCCTAGGTCCTCCCTTCAAAGGTTAGAAAATCCCTCTTCTAAGACTCAAGTTCTCTTCCTCCCGAAAATTTCCAAAAATGAGAAAAAGCCCCTTTCTTTTCTGTTTGTAAGGTATATATAGACATCCCTTTGTTGGTAAGGTCAAGCTCTTTCCAAAGCAAAGGCCAGCTCCCTCTCTCTTAGCAAGGGCAAGTCCTTTCAAAGGGCCAAAAACCACCCCTTTCTAGGAGGCAAAAGCCAACCCCCTTGATTTCAAAATTTTTGTTCCCTATTTTTGATTTTTCAGCTTTTTCTTTTTTCAATTTTCATTTTTTTTACCTTTTTCGTTTTTTATTTTTTATTTTTTTCTATTTATTTATCATTTTTACTTATTCTTTAATTTCCCTTTTTTTATTATTATTATTATTATTTATTTTTTATTTTTTTGCTTTCTGTTTTCTATATTTTTTGCTTTGTGTTCTTTGTTTTCTTTTTTACATATTTTCAAATTTTTAATTAACTTAACTTTTGGTTAATTTTAATGATTGAGGGCCTCGACATAATTGAGTGTTCTGATTTGCCCCCTCTTACTCATTTTTTGCTACCAAATAATGTGAAAATGATTCTTTGAATTATTGTAATAGGAAATGAGTAAAGATGTGGAATTTCTGATATGTCGAGGCAGGCTATGAAGAAGTCCAAACAAAGCGAGAAGAGCCTTGAACTTGAAATTGAACCTCATGGATGCCTGGAGAAGGATGATTGAATGACCTTATCGACTTCATGTATCGATAGGGTTTAAATATGCGAGCTTATTTGTATAGCCTGACTAAGCTAAGTGGAATGAATAAATGCCTGTTAGGATTGGCGTGGAATTCAATGGGATGGCTTGTTAGGACAAGCAAAATGAAATGAAAATGGCTTGTTAAAACAGGCAAAACGGAAGAAGAAATGGCCGTTACGACGGACTCGGTAGAGTGAAAATGACTGTTTTAAGGAAAGCATCAAGAGAACTAAAATGTAAGATATGTACAAGGTGGCTGGCGACATAGGCGAAGGTATCTATCTAAGTCGGAGACGACATCATAAATTTGTGGAAAAACGAACTTGTGAGGCGACATCGTAGACGGAAGAGAGAAAAGTAAACCTGAGGAGGCGACAACATAGGCAGATGCGAGAAAGAAGTAAATCTGAGGCAATGACATAGAGTCGGTGAAAAAAAAGTAAACTTGATGAGGCACAGCGTGGCCAAGATGCATAAAAGTAAACTTGAGGAGGCGACAACATAGGCCAAGGTGCGAAAATAAACTTGAGAGGAGTCGACAACATAGAGCCCAGTGCGAAAAAGTAAACTTGAGGAGCTGACAACATAGGCCATGAATGCGAGAAAAATAAACTTGATGAGGCACGACAACATAGGCCGAGGTGCGAGAAAAATAAACTTAGGAGGCGACAACATAGGCCAAGGTGCGGAAAAATAAACTTGATGAGGCACGACAACATAGGCCAAGGTCGAGAAAAAGTAAACTTGAGGAGGGGGCTGAATAGGCCGGGATCTGAAAAATAAACGTGCTAGGGCCCTAAATAGGCGGGATACGAAAAAATAAATGTGCTTGGGCTGAATAGGCCACGATCGAAAAAGTAACGATGCTAGGGCCTGAATAGGCCGGGATGTGAGAAAAGTAAACGTCTTTGGGGCCTAAATGACGGGATACGAAAGTAAATGTGCTTAGACTGAGTAGGCCCCGGGTGTAAAAAATAAAAGTGATGGGGCTGAATAAGCCATGGTCTGAAAAGTAAACATGCTAGGGCTGAATAGGCCAAGATGTAGAAAATAAACGTGCGGGGGCTGAATAGGCGGGGTCTGAAAAATAAACGTGCTAGGGCTGAATGGAAGCGGGATACGGAAAAATAAATGTCTTGAGGCTGAATAGGCGGGATGCTGAAATATAAACGTGTTGGGGGCTGAATAGGCGGGATCGAAGAAAAAATAAACATGCTGGGGCTGAATAGGCAGGTGCGGAAAATAAACGTGTTGTGGCTGAATAGGCTGGGTGCGAAAAATAAACATGTTGCGGCTTTGAATAGGTCGGGTGCGAGAAAAATAAACATCTTTGAGACTTTGAATAGGCCATGAGTGCGAAAATAAACATGTTAGGGCCCGAATAAGCCAGGATGCAGAAAAATAAACGTGCAGGGGCCTGAATAGGCCAGGGTGTAGAAAAGTAAACGTGCTAGGGCCTGAATAGGCCAGGATGTAGAAAAGTAAACGTGTTAGGGCCTAAATAGGCCAGGATGTAGAAAGCAAACGTGCTTAGGGCCTGAATAGGCCAGGATGCAAAAAGTAAACATGATGGGGGCCTGAATAGGCCAAGATGCAGAAAATAAACGTGCTTGGGCCTGAAAAGGCCACGGTGCAGAAAAGTAAACGTGCTTGATGTCCCGTTGTTGCCGGGAAGAATGCTAATGAAATCTGCTTCTTTCCTGGATAAATCTGAAGCACAGTTAAGGCGGGTGGACGAAAATTAAACATCTTGAAGTCACATTGTTGACAAGAGAATGAAAATGAGATCTGTTGTTGTAGGGAAGATGCAAAATGAAATCTGGCATTTTGCCAGGATGAATGCAAACCTGTTAAGATAGTCAAAATGCAGAAATCCTCCTGTTGTTGACAGGATGTAAGCAAGATGCTTGCTAAGACAAACCTGTGAGATGGCGAAAACTGTTGAGACGGGCAAAGGGAAATGAAAAGAACCTGTGGAGACAAGCAAAGTAAAATGAAGGAAGCGTGTTAATACAGGTAAAAATGAGTGACGAAAATTAACCTCTTAGGATAGGATGAATGTAGACGGGCTCCTGTTGTTGACAGGAAACACCTTAAGAAGCGAGTGAAGGAAGAAAGATGAAAGCCGTTAAGATAAGCAAAGGAGAGTGAACAATGTCCTGTTAGGGCAGGTTAAATGTAATGGTCCTGTTGTTGACAGGATGAAATGAAGATAGATGCTTGTTAAGACAAGTGTGGCAAATAAAATGACGACCTGCTAATGTAGGCGAGTGAATGACCTGAGGGGACAGGTATGGAAAACAATCTGATGTGTCTTGGGCAGGCATGTGAGGAGGGAATATGGACTTCTTTGTCAGTTACCCTTAGACGACTTTATTTTGAAATGTGTTATTCCTTGAATTAAAATAAATAGCTTATTCTTCCTTGAACTTGAAGGTTTTTAAGCACTTGACAAGTATTTTCTTGCAGAAACTTGGGCCAACATTTTTCCCCAGTTTAGGAGACTTCTTGATGTTTGAAGGATGTCTTGCTTTGAAGGAACTTTGGGCAAACATTTTTGCCCCAGTTTGAAAGGTTTTTGGAAATCGAGGAATGTCTTAACTGGAGGAGATTTTGGGTAAGCGTTTGCCCCAGTTTTTCTCTTGAAATTTAATCTTTCTTGGGAAAACGTTTGCCCTATTCTGAACTTGATTCAAAATTTCAGGATGATCTCAAATTGAATTTTTGTGTGGGCAAGCATTTGCCCCAGTTTGAGCTTGACTCAAAATTTGAGGGTAACCTCCAATTGAATCTTTATGGGCAAACGTTTGCCCCAGTTTGACCTTGACTCAAAATTTGAGGATGACCTCAAATTGGATTTTTGTGTGGGCAAGCATTCGCCCCAGTTTGAACTTAATTTGGCATTTGAGGATGACCTCAAATTGAATTTTTGTGGGCAAATGTTTGCCCCAGTTTGGCCTTGACTCAAAATTTGAGGATGACCTTAAATTGGATTTTTGTGTGGGCAAGCATTTGCCCTAGTTTGAACTTGATTTGGCATTTGAGGATGACCTCAAATCAGATTTTGTGGGCAAGGGTTTGCCCCATTTTGAACTTGTTTTAGAATTCGAGGATGACCTCAAATTAAATTTTTGGGGGCAAGCGTTTTCCCCAGTTTGAACTTGTTTTAGAATTCGAGGATGACCTTAAATTAAATTTTTGTGGGCAAGAGTTTGCCCCAGTTTGAGCTTGACTCATAGTTTGTAGATAATCTCAATTTGATATTTTGTGGGCAGGCGTTTGCCCCAGTTTGGACTTGATCCATGATCTCAAATTGTATTTTTGTGTGGGCAAGCATTTGCCCCGATTTGAACTTGATCCAGAATTTGAGGATAACCTCAAATTGAATTTTTGTGTGGGCAAGCATTTGCCCCAGTTTGAACTTGATTGAGAATGACCTCAAATTAAATTGTGTAGGCAAGCATTTGACCTAGTGTGAACTTAATTTTGAGGATGACCAAATGTCGATTGTGTGGGCAAGCATACGCGATTTGAACTTGATTCCTTTTTAATTATGATTGACTTGGGAAATTTTACCTCATCTTAATTAGTTTTGAAAAATGAATTATGAAATGCTTGAATGAATGATGCTGTTATGCGATGTTTGAATGAATGAAAAGGATGCGGTGTTTGAATGAATGAAAAGGATGCGATGTTTTAACTTATTTATTGCTTTTTGATGTTTGAAGTAATGTAAAAATGATGCGGGGTTCTTATTTTGATGCTTGAAATAATTATTTGATGAAATAAACGCTATGGGATGAATGCAAACCATGAAATGGTGTAAAGGTTTTTGTTTTTTCTTGATTTTGATTTTTTTGACATGTCTTTTCTCGACAACCTTATAGTTGGTGTGACAGGAATCAAGAATCAGGACGAGCTAGATTGACTCAATCTCTTGGCTTCTTGATCAACTTTGGGAACCTTCTTTTCCAGGATCTTTGAGACCCAACAATGGTCAGCAGTATTTGAATAAGACACACTCCTTTTGTCTTGGTGGCGTTATGTATGACAAAAGGATGAACTTTTGGGAAACAGTCATGTCGTGCTGCGATGGTCAAGGATTCGTCCGACTTGTCATGATTTTTCAAAATTAATCTTTTTTATTTTTACATTTTTCACATTTCCTTGGCATGTACACTATTGGGGTGTGCAAGTGGATTTTGGTTGGTTAAAAGAAAGAGATAGGGAATTTTGAGGCTATATGTTTTAAGGTAGAGTATTTGAAAGGAAAGGATGACGAAAAGTGTGGGTTCGATTGCCCGAATGGCACCTTTTGATGAAAAATGCCAGTGCTGCTTTTCATGATCTTGATTGTCTAATTAGCCAAGCTTGAGAAATGGAAAATTTTTTCCCCAGTTTCAGGAAGATACGAGGTGCAGAATGTCATGTTCTCTTGGGATTCCTGGATTGACCTTAATTTTTTCCTGGGTTGTTCCCTCGAGTTTTCAACCCAGCAGGTCTTTTGTTTTACCCTAACTTTTGCCTAGGTCGCCCTTACGGGTTTTCAACCTAGCGGGCTCTTGATTGTGTGCCCTAACTTTTTCCTAGGTCTTTCTTGAGAGTTTGTAGATCTAGTGGGCCTTTGTTCGATCGTGCCCTAACTTTTGCCTAGGTCGTTCTTATGGGTTTTCGACCTAGCGGGCCTTCTGCTTGATTGTGCCCTAACTTCTGCCTAGGTCATTCTTGAGGATTGTTGACCTAGCGGGCTTTTGTTTGTGTGCCCTAACTTTTTCCTAGGCCGCACTTTGAGGGTTTTCAACCTAGCGGGCTCTTGATTGTGCCCTAACTTTTTCTAGGTCATTCTTGCGGATTGTTGACCTAGCGGGCTCTTGTTTTGATCCTAATTTTGTCTGAATTGTTTTTGGCATCCGACAAGACCTTTTCTAGTCATGACTTTTTCAATTTATTTTTGAACTTGAACCCTGCTTTTGCTTGGATTATTTTGGCTTTTAACCCAGCGGGTTTCTTTTCTTCTTGAATTTTGAATTTTGACCCTGATTTTGCCTGGATCATTTTGATTTAATCTAGCGGGCTTTCTTCTTTTTCTTGAATTTTATGTAGTTGGATGTTGATCTTGTCGGGATCATTTCGTTCCATAATTCAGTGGATCTTATTTTGCATCCCTAAATTTTGCTTGGATTTAGACTTGATTCTAGCGGGATATTTTATTTGACAAGACACTTTGAGTGGTGATCTAGAATCCCTGGTTGTTTATTCTGCTTCCTCATTGGGCTTTTCTTTTTGAGCTTGATTAATTAGACTTTCAAGATTACTTATTACAGCACTGGCATTATCACCAATTGGTATTCATTGTTTGGGTATAGGAATAAGAAGTGGGTTGAGTGATGAAAAGGAATGGAAATTTTAAGTAAAGCCAATAATGTGAAACATGTGCTCAAGAAACATGAAAAATGTAAATTTTGTATTTATTCATTGAAATTTATTTACAAAAGATTGATTTTGAAAAATATAACAAATCCTGGATGATTTTCTTTGATAGCTTGATCTGTACAAGGCAATTCATTGTATTGCTCCCATTTCTCAGTTAGCGGATGAGCTCTCATGATTCGGCACTTGGATTAGGAGCGATCTTCCCAAAATCTAGTCGTTTAGCATCAATCAGGCTCTGTACCTTGCGTTTCAAGACCTGGCTGTTTTCTGTTGAATGACCAATGTACCCCGCATGGTAGTTACATATGGCATTTGCATCGTACCATTTAGGGTATGGTGGTTCTTGAGGTTTCAAAGGGTAAGGGACCACCAGAGAGTTCTCGATTAGCCGAAGTAGCAGCTCGGTGTAGGTCACTGGAATGGGATCAAACTGGACAGGATCCTTTTCCTTCTTTTGGCTTAGGCTAGGATTTGGGCTTATGGCTTGTGTTTGGACCGTGTATGGTATGGGCGGTCGAATTTGCATTGGGTGGTTGTAAGTAGGATGGTAGTGTGTTTGGTAGACAGAAGCAGTGTAAGGATATGGTATGTAAGGTGTGTATGGTGGTGGTCGGAAGCCAGTTGGTCCATAAGGTGCCATCGGAGGTATGCACTGTCCTTGACTTGAAGCCACATTATAAGCCTCCTCTGTCTTCTTCTTTTCTACAGAGGTATCAGTTGTCCCTGCGGGCTTGTGTGTGATCCTTCTGCGGCGCATGCCACCTTCGATCCTTTCTCCAATGATGACGACATCAGAGAAGCTGGAAGTCACACTGCCAATCATCTTGTCATAGAAAGGATCCTGGAGTGTTTCTACGAACGTGCTGACCATCTCTTTTTCAGATAGTGGAGGTTGCACTTGAGCAGCTAGCTCCCTCCATCGTTGAGCGTACTGCTTGAAGGTCTCATCTCCTTTCTTAGCCATGTTCTGGAGCTGAGTTCGATCGGGAGCCATCTCCAGGTTATACTTGTATTGTTTCAGGAAGGCATCAGCCAAATCCCTCCATGAACGGATATGTGTCCGTTCCAGTTGGGTATACCAGTTGGCAGCTGCCCAATTAAGCTGTCTTGGAAGAAATGGATGAGCAGCTTGTCATCGTGAGCACAAGCAGCCATTCTTCTACAATACATGGTTAGGTGGTTCCTCGGACAACTAGTCCCTTGATATTTCTCAAATTCAGGAACCTTGAACTTCGGAGGGATGACCACATCCGGCACTAGACACAGATCGGAAGCGTCTTTGGCCTCATATGCATTTCCCTCAATTGCTCTGATTCTCCCTTCCAAGGTTTTCCATTTTTCAACACTATCCTCACTAGGGTGGCTCCGATGTTCTCTTGACATATTATGAGGGTAAGAGGGTGGTATGTGTATTAGATGAGGTCCTTGGGTGAACATAGGATTTGTCTCCCCAGGAGCTATTTGGTGGATTTGAGTAAGTTCACATGAAATGGTGTTTGGGATAATGTGTGGGTTTTCTGTGGGGTTTGAAGGTAGGTATTGCGTTTGGGTTTGTATTTGGCTGAATGAGGGTGCATGTCCATGAGGAAACCCATAACTAAGCCATTCAGTTTGTGAAGGTATGGTTAATGGTATAGGGTTTTGTGGATTGCAGCCAGGAGGATGTAATGGGCCAGCTGATTCCTCTGGAACATCCTTTTGTTTGGTTAATTGGATGGCCTCCATTAGTTTGGCCATTTGCTCTTTCAAAGTTTTCACTTCATTTCTCAGCTCTTCGTTTTGTCGTTCCAACTCATCCATGATTCTTGATTTGGAACGGGTTCTATAAGGATGCTGAGAAAGTTGTCTATCTTAAATTTTTATCTTTCTGTTAAATTAAAAATTAATTTTTGAGAAACAATGTGAATGCCAAAATCAATGAATGATAAAAATGTTAATGCTTTAATGAATATTAAAATGAGGAAGGTAGGGGATAATTTTCGAAATCGATGATAAACTTATTCAACGAATGGATGAATGTAATGTTTGATGTACAAATAATTAGTGGTTTGAAAGTTGATCGTTTTGAATAATCTTTATTTATTTTGGCTTCTTTTTGGATTTTTAGTAATTTTGGTATTTTTTAGTTTTGCTAAAAAAAAATCTTTTGGTTTTGCTAAAATTTCCCTAGTTTTTTTCAAATATAAAAGCATTTTTTTTATTGATTTTTTTTTTTCAATTTCCTTTTTCTTTTTTTTGGATTTTCCCTAATCTATTTATTTTAGTAATTTAATTTTTCTATTTCTTTTTCAAATTTTCTAACTCTCCTCTACTTTTGGATTTGTATATGTTTATTTTCCAAAATCTTAATTTGAATTGGTTTAGGCAAAAATTTGCCCTAGTTTAAATTATTAGTATAAGAAATTATTTTTTGAATTTTCTTTATTTTTATGATTTCATTTGTCAAATCTGTTTATTTTCTTCCTTTTTTAGTTTTAAATTTTCTTTGGATTTTTCTAATCTAAATCAATTTTAGATCTTAATATTTTGTGTTTTTTTCTCAAAATAAATATGCTTTTGCTTTCTTTTTTTTTTTTGGGTGCTTTAAGTGAGCCAATATCACATAGATCTAAGGTCTTTCTGATATATGCTTCTCACACATGGTAGTTTGTAATCCTAGAGGTTATGATGGTCACTAGAGCCAAGTTCTAATTCCTAGTGTTTGCTACAACCGTAGAGAAGGCTACCAGTTGCAGGGCACCAAGAAAAAGACGCACTCTAGTTGGAGTTTTCGTGATAGCCAAACGGGACGTGCATCCCAAGTGACACCACTAGACCCCTCTAGTCCTAGGTTTTCACTTGGACCCGGGTGTAGGGCCCCACTCATGTTATGCATGTAGGACTAGAATGTATAGAATAACCTGCAATTTGAAACACAATAGATATATGTCTTTTACCCTACTGTAAGAAACATACAACTTGAATTATCATGAATATCTAAAACAAATAACAACACATGAATAAATAGAAAGGGATCAACATGCATTTACACACTCAATTTTGAAAAAGGGCTTGACTCTCTAAAGTCCCTAGTGGAGTCGCCATCTGTCGCAACCGTAATTCCGACGAGACGACGGACTCGCTAAATGTTTGAAAAATAAATTTTGATGATTGATATGGAGTCGCCACCAAATTTTTATCTAAGAGAAAAAGATTTGGAAAAACCCTAACTTGAAGATGAGATTTAGGTTCGGGAGTCGATTACGAGTGGGGAAGCTCTTAGGCACCTCACTCGCCTGTTCCGAAGAACAGTATCCTTAAATTGAGTGTGTGATTATTTGAAAATTGTTTAATCCCTTTAATTTGTGTGAAAATAAATACTTGATGGGGGTTAGCCTGACAGGACTTGATTCTGCTCCTACGTATTCCCCGGTGCAATGGGAAACTCAAGGCTTACGTAGTTCTAGTTTTAAGAGACTTGATCTTTTGAAGAAGTAGAGGGGTGATGTCAGGATAGGATTGATTTTTGAATACACTAAAATTGCGTACTTGAATAACCCAAACCATCGTAGGCCGTGAGTGAGTTTGCACGAACTATTACACGGAACAGCAGAGAAGGCTGCCTGTTCGTATTAGAATCCGTTGTATGAATCTTAGAGATTTAAAATAGATATTTAAAACAGACGTTTTCTAACAGAGTTAATAAATAGTGATTTTCTAAAATTTATACTTGCAAAATCCAAATCGTCGTAAGCCGCATTTGGAATTCACACGAATTTGAAACAGAACAAAGGCTTGTTCGGGTTAAAATTCGATTGCACACATTTTAGAAAATTAAAACGATATTTTGAAATAGACATTTTTTAGTGGAGTTAGTGAACGTGATTTTCTAAAATTTACGTGCTTGCAAAATCCAAATCGTCAAGTAAAGCCGCATTTGAATCACACGAATTAAAACACAAAACAGAGAGAAAGTGCTTGTTAGGTTAAAATCTGATTGCACACATTTTAGAAAATTAAAACAGATATTTTGAAAACAGATGTTTTTACAGAGTTAGTGAAGATAATGTTTAAAAAAAATGATTGGATTTAATTTAATAGTTAGAGAACCAAAACTGGGCTTGACCCAAATTAAAAGAAAATGAAAGAAAGGAATTGAGTTTAAGTGAAAAGAGGGGCTTGGGCTGGACCTATGTCAAAATTGAATTTGATTTCAAGAAAAGGAAAAAAGATTGGACTTGACCCAAATAACTGATTAAAGAAAAGAATTGGGCTTGACCCGAATTAAGTAAAATCCAACTTTAAAGAAATGATTTAGAATTTAAAGAAAATAAGTGGGCTTGACCCAAGTGAAGGAAAATTGGATCGAGATTAAAAGGATTGGGCTTGAATTGGACTTGATTTAACATAAACTTGACTTGATTTGAAATTAAGGAAAAGAATTGCGAACATGCTTCAGTAATCTAGTGATAGAAATTTCATTTCAAATCCAAATTAGACAAATAATATCATTCTAGAAACAAGAGATAAATACAAAGAGAAAACAACAATAATCACCAGAATCAGAGATCATTTGACCAATTAAAAATGAAAATGAAAAACAGAGACGAAGATCAACCTCAAGAACACAAGAGTTTTTGGTGCCAAAATTTGAATTCAAATCTCAGAATTTTTAGAAAATATTTTTGGTAGATCTGAAAACTTAAACCTGATAAATTGAAAAATATGGATTATAGGAATAAAAAAAAACAAGTTTGACATAAATCCAATCAGAAATGAGCAAGATATGCACAAATCAAACAAGCTAGGTTAATTTGCACACCAAGATGAACATGCTTCGGTAATCAGGCGATGCGAATTTCATTTTAGATCCAAATTGAACAAATAATATAATTCCAGAAACTAGAGAGAAAGACAACGAAAACGCAACAAAATTCACCAAAATCGGAGATCATTTGACCGATTAAAAACAAAAACGAAAAATAGAGATGAAAATCAACCTCAAGAACACACAAGTTTTTGGCGCCAAAATTTGAATTCATATCTTAGAATTTTTAGAAAATATTTTTGGTATATCTGACAAATAAAAACCTATCAATTGAAAGATATGGATTATAGGAATTAAAAAAAAACAAGTTTGACATAAATCCAATCAGAAATGAGCAAGATATGCACAAATCAAACAAGCTAGGTTAATTCGCACACCAGGATGAACATGATTCGGTAATCGACTGATAAACATTTCATCTCAGATCCAAATTTGACAAATAATATAATTCCAGAAACTAGAGAGAAAGACAACGAAAACGCAACAAAATTCACCAAAATCGGAGATCATTCGGACCTAACCTCCATTGGAAGGTGATGAAGAGCTGATTCCATGGAGGCCAAGGGCTGAATTGAAGGCCAGAGAGTCTCCTAGGTCCTCCCTTCAAAGGTTCTGAAAATCCCTCTTCTAAGACTCCAAGTCCTCCTCCCAAGAATTTCCAAAAATGAAAAAAAGCCCCTTTCTTTTCCTGTTTGTGGGTATATATAGACACATCCCTTCTTGCAGGTCAACTCTTCAAAGAGCAAAAGGCCAGCTCCCTCTTTCTTAGCAAGGGCCAAGTCCTTTCAAAGGGCCAAAAGCCACCCCCTTTCTAGGAGCCAAAAGCCAACCCCCTTGATTTCAAAATTTTTGTTCCCTATTTTTGATTTTTCAGCTTTTTCTTTTTTCAATTTTCATTTTTTTACCTTTTTCGTTTTTTATTTTTATTTTTTTTCTATTTATTTATCATTTTTACTTATTCTTTAATTTCCCTTTTTTTTTATTATTATTATTTTTTATTTTTTACTTTTTGCTTTGTTTTTCTATTTTAACTTTTCTTTCTTTACATTTCATTTTTTTTTACATCTTTTCAAATTTTTAATTAACTTAACTTTTGGTTAATTTTAGTGATTGAGGGCCTCGGACATAATTGAGTGTTTACAGTAGGTTATGGGTTTGGGTTTGTGTGTGTGCATGCCCATGAGGAAACCCATAATGAACTCCTTCGGTTGGTGGAGGCATGGTTAATGGTGAAGGATTTTGTGGATTGAAACCGGGGAGGGATATAATGGGTGGTTGGTTCTCAGGCAAAAGATTCCCTTGTCCTTGTTTTGTGAGTTGGATGGCCTCCATCAGCTTGGCCATTTGCTCCTTCACAGTCTTGACCTCATTTCTCAACTCCTCATTTTGTCTCTCCAACTCATCCATGATTCCTTATTGTGATCTGGTTCTATAAGGATGTCGAGGAAGTTGACTTGCTCTAATTTTTCTGTTAAAGTTAAAAATTAATTTTTTTGAGAAACAGTTTGAATGTGAACAATCATGAGTGATAAAAGTGTTGATGCAATGAAGAATGTGTGGAATGATTTTTTGAAATATTTCTTTTTTGATGATAAATTTATGAAAGAATGCATTCATGCTGTGAAATAAATGAAGATTTGAACATTTTGAGAAGAATTGAGTGATTTACTTTATTTGCCTTTGATTTTATGAATTTTTATTTTTATTTTTACTAAAAGACCTTTGTTTTGTTTGAAAAAGCTTTGCTCAAATTTTCCTAACAAAGCATTCTTTAGATTTTTCTTTTGAATTTCATTTTCTCCTTTTTACATCTTTTTCGTATTTTCAATATTTTCAAAAATATTTTTCATAATTTTTCTATTTCTAAAACATTCTTTAAGTTTTCTTTTGAATCTTTTTATATTTTCAATATTTTCAAAAGTATTTTTCTAGTGTTTCCTAGAAGTTTCTATTTTTCTTGATTTTGATTTGTTTATACTTTCTTTTGCTTGATTTTTCCTTTTTTTTTGTTTTTCCCACCCTGAAACTTTTCTTCCTCTTTATTTCCATTGGGATGATTATGTTCAAATAACTGTCCGTGCATATATATGAACCATGTATCATGAGAGGGTGTGTGCCCTCCTTGCTTTTTATGTGGGTTACCTGTCCTAAGGGTCTAAGGTTTTTATGCATGAACCTCTCAAAGGTGGTTAGTAATCTTGGGGTGTAGAGGTCACTAGAGCCAAGTTTTAGTCCATAATGCTTGCCCTGGTGATAAGTAGCAACCGGTTCTTGGGACATTATGAATAGGACGCTCTAGCGGATTTCGTGATAGCCGATCGGGAGCGTAGGCCCGAGTGACACCACTAGATCCCTCATCCTGGCCTTTTCAGACCCGGACCAGTATAGGGCCCCACTTCATGATGGAATGCTTATACAATGTGTGGAGCACCTGTTATTGGGATACATAGTGGGGGAAATCGTAGCAAGTATATATATAGCAATTTATAGTTCATCTACCCTAAGGTTTATACAGTGGATAGACAAACAACCATAGCTAAATAAGCAGATGAATAAACCATGCAATAAATAAATCGTGCGAATAAACAAGGAAGGGATCAAATATGACACACTCAATTTGAACGGGCTTGACTCTCTAGAGGTCCCCAGTGGAGTCGCCATCTGTCGTAACCATAATTCCGATGAGACGACGAACTCGCTAAAAATTTTGAAATAGAATTTATTTTTGTATTATGTGGAGCCGCCACCAAATTTCTATTTTAGGAAAAAAAAAATTGTAAAAACCCTGACTCGAGGAAGAGATTTAGGTTCGGGAGTTGGTTACGAATAGGGAAGGTGTTAGGCACCCTATTCGCCCGTTCTGAAGAACGGTACCCTTAAATCGAGTGTGTGATTATTTGAAAATAGTTTGATTCCTTAATTAATGTGAAAATAAGTAACTTGATGGACGTTAGCCTGACAGGACTTGATCCTGCTCCTATGTATTCTCTGGTGCAATGGGAAACTCAAGGCTTACGTAGTTCTGGTTTGAAGGCTTGACCTTCAAAAGGGCTTTAGAAGAAGTATGATATTTTGAAAAAAAAAATTTTTAGGAGGAACTTTCAGTCCATTCATGCACAAGGTTCAAGGCAGCTAAGGTTGCACGGGGACCTATACGAACTACTAAACTAGTTTCCCGTTTAGAGCTCGTCGCGTGAAACTATAGATCCTTTTGAAAAGAATTTTATTATTGGGAGGGACCTTTAGCCCACTCATAGGCAAGACCGCTCGTCGCGTGAGGCTCATGCACAAGGTCTGAGACAGCAGTGTAGACCGCTCGGGGATTAAAAAGTGCACATTGTGGGGCTCGAACCAAAGGTTGTGAGGTAGCAAACCAACCCTTTTACCACTTGAGCCATGTCTGAATACTGGTTATGATCCCATGCCGTCGCATCTATAGCATGAGTCTAGGATTAATTACCCTTTATAAGAAAAAGGTTGTGGGGAGGATTCGAACCCATGGGCGCGCCTATCCTGTGACCCCAGCTTAACCATCTAAGTTGAACCTTCAAGTAGTAATTCAAGTGTGTTTTATAGCAATTTGTTTGCGCCCTGACTTTAGAAGGCCCTGGATGTCATATGACTATAGTGGCGGACCCCACAGATGCATTTACTTCCATTGCCTGGTCCCTTTTATAGAGATTGTGCCATGCCTGGTGAGGATGTTCAGAATGTTGGTCCCATCAGGCATTCATGCATGCGCGCACCTTACATGACAATTCTAAGTTGAACCTTCAAGTAGTAATTCAAGTGTGTTTTATAGCAATTTGTTTGCGCCCTGACTTTAGAAGGCCCTGGATGTCATATGACTATAGTGGCGGACCCCACAGATGCATTTACTTCCATTGCCTGGTCCCTTTTATAGAGATTGTGCCATGCCTGGTGAGGATGTTCAGAATGTTGGTCCCATCAGGCATTCATGCATGCGCGCACCTTACATGACAATTCAAGGCCGTCGACCTATTTCTTTCCCAGCCATAATAAACCCTCTACCACTTTCATTGCTCAGAGTAGGTATAAGACCCTATGATTAATTTTTGGATCAGTTTTTGTTGGGAGCGGGTCTAATGCATGTATAAGTTGGAACCTGTGTTATGAGCTGGAATCCGTAAGTTTTGGGCGTGTATCCTATGTGAGACGAATCCCTGAGGTATGGATGAGCCGTGAGGTGCAACATTACTATTCCCGTTTACCTTGCCAAAAGGCTGGAAGATCTAATTCTTTCAGGCTCGGGCAAGTCATTTGAGTCAAGAGGGAGAAATCACCTTTTCCTTAGTAATAAGTGAATCTCCATCGACACGTACATGCCTGCGCTGCACGTCATTTACAAGTCCAAGCTGCCCTTGCTGTCAATGCACGGCCGTTTGCATAGCCTTTATTCACTTGGGCAAGTCTTGGGGCAGTAACATCGTACAACCTTCCAGCGGGATTAATGGCAAGCCAAACCTGTATTAGTATTTACACTTAAGAAGCTGAGAAACTCATAGGATGCCATTATAGCTCAGGTGCCTGGCCATGATTCTTGGATGCCCGCAGATATTCTTTCTTTCATTGTGGCGTCACTTATGGCGTTCTCGATCATTGGGTTCGGTCCCTCCCGTGACCACGACGAGCATTGAAAATGACTCCATGAGCAGAGAGTTGCAAGACTCGTGCAAGGCTCTCTCGTTGTGGGCGTGAATTAGAGGATATATGGCTCTTTGCGGGGGACATTCAAGTCAAGCTCCTGTCATTCAACTTGTTCTCCTTGTTTTCGAAACCTCACATGATCCACTGGCAACTTCATGCTCTTAGAACTACGCAATATGCTTGTGAGAAAATAGGTGCGATGACTCTTGTCGACCAGTTTTCCTATTGACCAATCACTCCGACAAGCCAAGAATGGCAGTGGGAGTAGTGTTTGGAATCCTCCTATTTACAGCTTCTCGCTATGACTCCAGAATTTAAATGTTTCTTGGTGTGATATCTGAACTCGATATTTAGCTTAGCGGAGGGAACAAGAATGACCACAACAAGTTATTTGAGACTCGTTTATTACTTGATTAGAGATTTACTATTGAACAAAGTGAATTTTAGACATGGCGTGTTGAGTAAACAAGTGCAAACCAATCGCATACATCCAATTACCTCTTCAGACCTATTTCCAATCAGCTTTCAACTATATCTATGGAAGATGTAATCGGTTTCCTATTCGTAGCAACCGTACACAACTGGATGCGCATGAACTAATTATCGAAGGATAAAGGAATAAATCTGGATCAATTATTCAAATCAACAAAATATGGCATATATATTCCAATTCTGGATTTCTCTCAGCTCTTTCTTGTAAACAAATCCAAGAAAATTAGAAACATACATTCGAGACCTTATAATTCAATCTCGGAGAAAGCCAATGCAAGACAACTTACCTGACTGACGTAGAAATCAAGCACACAGGAGATCTTTTCGGCGGAGAGAATGCAAGTTGTGGCAAATCCTCCCTACCAACCGATGCTCTGCCTTCCTCGAGTAGAAGTAGAATCAGCTTCGATCCATTGTAAGAACAAGGAAGAATTTCTCAAGTTGTGAGGGTTCTGCACTTCCTGAAGACCCTTGAAAAGAAGAAAAAAAATGGCCTCCCCCTTGGATTTGTCGTCATCGATCTATATATTGTATTCTCCCTTTTTTGAAATCTTTGGCAAGCTCGCTCTCTCTCTCTTTTTCCCTCCTTTTCTTTTCTGTTATTTCAGTTTTTATTTTAGTGATGCTTTTTCTTTGTTTTTCAATCTTTTTGCTATTTTTTGTTAATTTTGTTACTTTTTTTTCTTGTTTTAATAATTTTCTGTTTTTCTTTTCTTTTAAATTTGTTTTAACTTTCTTTTTTCTTTAATTTATGATTTTATAATATTTTATAAATTATGTTTTTATTATATATATTTTTAGTTATTTTTTTTCCCCTTTTAATTATTTTTTTTATTGTTTTTTATTTTAAGTTATTTATTCCTTTTCTAGTACTATTTCTTATCTATTTTCTTTGATTTTTTGTAAGTTTTATTTATTCTATTTTCATCTATTTTTCTAGCTTTTCCAACATTTCCCTTTTATTTGTTTTTATTTTGTTTATTGATTGATCTTTTGTTTAGTTATTTTCCTACTTTCTATTTCCTGCTTTATTTAAGTTATTGGTTTCTTGATTAATTTTAGCAATTGGGGGCTCAGACATAATTGAATGTTTACAATATACAAACAAATTACACATAACCTATGCATGTATATAAAGCATTCATAAACATCCATATACAACAACACATACACAAACAATGCATGTACATATAAAATAATGAAAATCAAAGACTTTTACAACATACACATGAATAATAAACATATGCATATCGAAAAATCATACACACTTAAATATAATAATCATATATAAAAAAATAATTTTACACACATAAGTGATAAATGCATACACCACAAGTACACTCATGATAAAAAAAAAGGACAAACAACCCCTTTCCGTCCACATATAACAAGCGTAAAACAACCAACACACACGCACACACTCAAACTACATAACACAAACTAACAAAATAATACAAACATAATACTATTTACATACTAGTATACAACAACCATGAGCACACACAATAAATACAAAAAAAAAACAACCATATACATTTGTATATAACAAGCACAAGAACAACTATTTACGGTCAACTATTTACGGTCACACTTTACACATATGCATAATTCAAATAACATACATAAAACACAAACAAGTAACACAAAAAATTATAGATACACACATCAAACATACATAAATAACAAACAAATACAAAAAAGAAAAAAAACTTTAGCATAACCAACAGATAGCAAACTTAAACCACATACATTCAAATAACCTATCCAAATTTATTCTTAACAAATTTGTCGTCAATCCTTCCTTTATTAAAAATAAAACAAATTAGTTCATATATAATCATTTTTATCTTTAGAAACTAGTTTATGATAATTTAAATTCAGTTTATAGATATATTATATACTTTTTTATAATAATAACTTAAATTAGTCTATGATTATTTTTTATAACAACCCCATTGTTCTTTAACTTCATCTAACTTAGAATGAGAATATGTGATGCATCTATAGTTAGGAAATGGCTGCGCACCTAAATAAAATAATGTTAGCATAAAATCAATAATAAAGTTTCAAATAAATTAGGAATCATGGTAAATATAAACTTAATTTAATGGTCATTAACATTATATTACATGCATCTCAAAGATTGAAATAAAAGCTTGTGAAAAAAGAAATCCTTCACAAAAATTAATGATATTGGACATAAAAAAAAAGTTCTACCATATTCTATGCTATTAGTGTCAAGAAAAAGTTACAAAATTTTTAGAGTAATCAAAGATAGAAAGTCAATTAAAAAACTTCAAGGAATGCCAAAGACAAATAAAAAATATATATGTACATGTTTCACTGAAAAAGTTCCAAGAAATAACAAAATAAATCAAATATGTATGTGTAAGTTATTAGTGATAGTTTTTTTTTAAAAAAAAATACTACTAATATGAATTGTAACAGGATAATTTTTTTGCTACTCATTCTCATTTTGAGAAAGTAAAAATAATTTGAATACGAAGTTAGAAAAGGAGAGAATACAAAGTTGCAATTCAAACTCATTAGGTTTGAGTAAATATTTTTATTAAAAAAATAAATCATATATATTTTGAAATATATCATATATAAAATGATAAATAGTATTATGAAATTTTTAAAAATAAAAATATATTAATGACTATTTTATAATAATCAAGCATTTCACAATAACAAATGATCATGTACTATAAGTAAATTATTATTTGCAAAATTGATTATTTTAAAATTATTTAATTTTTCATTCATTTTTAATATAAGGATCGCTACTGTAATTTGTTAACCTTGGATAAAAATTGACTATAAGATGTGACCAATAAAAGCCAACAGAAACTTTAAATGTACACCAAGATATGTATCTTATAATTTTTTAGGATGAAATATATTGTTTGCGAGAAAGTTTCTAATAACAAATAGGTTTAAAAATATGATAATTGTTAAATATATTTCAAGTTTAAAAATAACACATTATCTCTTTGCCATGTTGTCTACTTAAGTATCAGCAAGTTTTTTTGAAAAGAAATGACCATTGAAACTTTAATATTTTAAATGATTGCTTTAAATAATATTTTTTCAATTGCTAATTTCAAGTGTCTATTTAAATTAAGATTTTAAGTGCTACCAAATACATAACGGACACTATAAAATAATTAGTTGAAACTATTGTTGAAGGATATTTACTTTTATTTAATGAATTTTACTATCTACTTGAGATTTGATCTCAATTTTTCGATTAGAAATTTTTGATATTTGCATTATTCAACATTTTAATAAACAATTCAATTTAATAATATTTAATCCTAGCACTTTTTCATTTTTCAAATAATTTTTGTTTTATATATTTACAAACTTTGGTCATGTGATAAAGAGCATACCAAAATAGCATGAAATTATGATAAGAAGTAATCCAACAACAAAGTCTTGAAATCCAAACACAAATCCACAGTTAAGGCAACCGCAGTGAAACAAATTAGAACTATCTTTTTGCCACACCTTATAATTTTGATGAATCATTATTATTGTAAGCCTTATGGAAGCATACATTACACTAATGATTTTATATGAAAAGTAATTAATATTTTTTGTATAAATAGTAACATTGATATGTTTGTATCTTTCTTTCCATCAAACATCACAAAACAGTAACACTTGTTATTTTATGTCTACACAGCTGGTACCCACATGACCTTCTTTCTATAATGTGAGAATTGAGATTCAAGACATTAGATCTTCAAAAAATTATATATAATAAGAGAAAGATTTTATGATGTAATAAAATATTGCTATAATATATCATAATTAAAATTATATATATCTTTGCATGTGTGCGTGCCTATTAATAAGGAAAACAGGAGGTGTGATGAGTATGACCTTTCCTGTGAAGTTAAGAAAAATATAGTTTGTATATATTAATTAATAAATAAATTGTAAAAAAAAAATAAATGAATTAAAAAGGGGTATAAAAATTATGACGAGGGAATAAGGAATTTATAGTAAAGATAAGAAAAAAAGGATGAAAGGTAAAACGTTCATAGAAGCATCTAACAGCAATACATCTATCTTATATGAACCCATTAGTTACAATATAGCAACTACCTCGTTGGAAGACAAATTGGCTTGTCAATACCAACTTGTGTCAATAAACTTGATTTTGTAAGATTAATTTAAGTAAAATAAGATTTAAATATGATAATTACGTTAAGAAAATTTTATTTTAAAAAAATGCTTACTATGAAATTTTCAACGATGTTGGCTCAAAAAAAAATTTAAAGTAAAATCAATTTTCATAAAAAACATGAAAATGTAATATAAAATTATGATAGAATGAAATGAACGCAATTTAATCATAAACGAGCTTCTTTTAATTTATTATCTTAAGCATGTATATAAAAGCTTTTATAATCTTGTGTTGTTTTCTAAAAAACTCTTCATGTTTTATTTTATTTTAGATGTATTTATGATGATATTTATGATTATTTGTAATGTTAAATTTTTTAATTGATGAAATGAGGTTGGGAACAATATGTACTTAAGAGGTTAAGAATTATAAATCAAGTGTCTTATGTGCTTTACACCTTCTTGCTAATCTCTGGATTTAAAGTGTTTGAGTTTCGACTTCGAAGGCTTGAAGGTAGCCTACTCCATATTAGGTTGAATTATAAATTTTTTTATTTTCATTAAAAGAACAGTATTTTTTTTTTCTAAGGTTAATTTTGTGTCATAACATTGATGTTTATTTAACATGTGGTTGAGCCTTCAGATAATATTCACTCATAAACACAGTTCTCATAGACTAAAGAAAACAACAATTGAAGATACTTCAATTATTGTAATAAATTAGAATAGTTAAAATTCAGATTTAACCATTGTAAAGGTTTTTTAGAATTTGGTTGTAGTAGGTTAAGAATTCTTGTAAATCTTAGATGCTTGTAAATAGGTTTGCTTACTTTGTAATTTTTATTGTTGCAATTCATGTGTAAAATTAGACTTGTGGACTTTTATTAACTTGGTGTAGGATACTCACCAAGTATGTGGAGTGTATGGCTTGTTCAAGATTGGAGACATAAATGGGTGCTAGGTGTTGTTTGACTTTTTAGAAATTAGTAGCACTAACTTGTGTTTCTACTTTGTTTTGTGAGGTTGAAGGGAGACCGGTATGTTTTCCTAACTTTTGTCTTTTTAGGCGTTATAACTTTATTTAAATATTATGAACATTAAGGACTTTGGGATTTTACTCTTAAAGGGTTTTAGAGGTTGGTGAAATCTATATGTGTTGAGCAACTTATGTGCTAAGTGTTTACCTCTTGTGTGTTTGAATATCTATAAATTTGTGTGTAGAAGTTTAATTTGCAACTGTAAACACTCAATTATGTCCGAGGCCCCCAATCATTAAAATTAACCAAAAGTTAAGTCAATTAAAAATTTGAAAAGATGTAAAACAGAAAACAGAAAAAACAGAAAGCAGAAAATACAAAAAACAGAAAGCAAAAAATAAAAAATAATAAAAATAATAAAAATAAAAGGGAAATTAAAGAATAAGTAAAAATGATAAATAAATAAAAAAAAATAAAAATAAAAACGAAAAAGGTAAAAAAAAAATTAAAATTGAAAAAAAGAAAAAGCTGAAAAATCAAAATAGGGAACAAAAATTTTGAAATCAAAGGGGTTGGCTTTTGGCTCCTAGAAAGGGGTGGCTTTCGGCCCTTTGAAAGGACTTGGCCCTTGCTAAGAGAGAGGAGGCTGGCTTTTGGCTCTTTGAAAGAGCTTCACCCTTGCCAAGAAAGGATGTGTCTATATATACCTACAAACAAGAAAAGAAAAAGGGGTTTTTTTCTCATTTTTGGAAATTCTTGGGAGGAGGAGAACTTGGAGTCTTAGAAGGGGATTTTCAGAACCTTTGAGGGGAGGACCTAGGAGACTCTCTGGCCTTCAATTCAGCCCTTGGCCTCCATAGAATCAGCTCTTCATCACCTTCCAATGGAGGTTAGGTCCGAATTTTATCCCTCTTAAGTTTCTTGCTTCTTCTCGGATTTCCGAGTTCATTCTCGTGTCTGTTTTCGTTTTAATTTTTAATCGATCAAATGATCTCCGATTTTGATAATTTTTGTTGCGTTTTCTTCGTATTTCTCTCTAGTTTCTGGAATGATATTATTTGTCCAATTTGGATCTGAAATGAAATTTGTATCACTTGATTACCGAAGAATGTTCATCTTGGTGCGCGAATTGACCTAGCTTGTTTGATTTGTGCATATCTTGCTCATTTCTGATTGGATTGATGTCAAACTTGTTTTGTTTCATTCTTATGATCCATATCTTTCAATTGATCGGTTTTTATTTTTCAGATCTACCAAAAATATTTTCTAAAAATTCTGAGATTCGAATTCAAATTTTGGCGCCAAAAACTTGTGTGTTCTTGAGGTTCATTTTCTTGTCTATTTTCGTTTTAAATTTTAATCGGTCAAATGATCTCCGATTTTGGTGATTTTTGTTGCGTTTTCTTTGTATTTCTCTCTAGTTTCTGGAACGATATTATTTGTCCAATTTAGATCTGAAATGAAAATTTATCACTTGATTACCGAAGCATGTTCATCTTAGTGCGCGAATTGACCTAGCTTGTTTGATTTGTGCATATCCTGCTCATTTCTGATTGGATTGATGTCAAACTTGTTTTGTTTGATTCCTATGATCCATATCTTTCAATTGATCGGTTTTGATTTTTCAGATCTACCAAAAATATTTTCTAAAAATTCTGAGATTTGAATTCAAATTTTGGTGCCAAAAACTTGTGTGTTCTTGAGGTTGATTTTCATCTCTGTTTTTGGTTTTTGTTTTTAGTCAATCAAATGATCTCCGATTTTGATGATTTTTGTTGCGTTTTCTTTTTCTTTCTCTCTAGTTTCCAGAATGATATTATTTATCTAATTTGAACTTGAAATGAAATTTCTATCACTTGATTACTGAAGCATGTTCTCAATTCCTTTCCTTAACTTCAAATCAAGTCAAGTTTATGTTAAATCAAGTCTAATTCAAGCCCAATTCTTTTAATCTCGATCCAATTTTCCTTCACTTGGGTCAAGCTCACTTCTTTTTCTTTAATTCTAAATCATTTCTTTAAAGTTGGATTTTGCTTAATTTGGGTCAAGCCTAATTCTTTTCTTTAATCAATTCTTTGGGTCGGCTTGATCTTTTTCCTTTTCTTGAAATCAAATTCAATTTTGCCATGGGTCCAGCCCAAGCCCCTCTTTTCACTTAAACTCAATTATTTTATTCCATTTTATTTTAATTTGGGTCAAGCCCAATTTTGGTTCTGTAACTATTAAATTAAATCCAATCATTTTTTTTGAAACATTATCTTCACTAACTCTGTAAAAACATCTGTTTTCAAAACATCTGTTTTAATTTTCTAAAATGTGTGCAAGCGGATTTTAACACGAACAGGCAGCCTTCTCTGCTGTTCTGTGTTTTAATTCATGCGGATTCAAATGCGACTTCACGAATTTGAATTTTGCAACCATAATTTTAGAAAATCCTTGTTCACTAACTCTGTAAAAACATGTTGTTTTCAAAATATCATTTTAATTTTCTAAAATGTGTTTATGGATTTTAACATGAGCAATGACGACCTTCTCTCACGATTACGTGTTTTTGATTCGTGTGGATTCAAATGCGGCTACGGCGATTTGGATTTTTGCAAGCACGCAACTTTAGAAAATCACTGTTCACTAACTCCACCAAAAAATGTCTATTTCAAAATACCTGTTTTAATTTTCTAAAATGTGTGCAATCGGATTTTAACACGAACAGGGGGCCTTCTCTGCTGTTCTGTGTTTTAAATTCGTGTAGATTCCAAATATGGCTTACGACGATTTGGATTTTGCAAGCATAAATTTTAGAAAATCTCTATTGCTAACTGTTGAAAACGTCTATTTCAAATATCTATTTTAAATCTCTAAGATTCATTACAACGGATTCTATATCTGAGCAGGCCGGCCTTCTCTGGCTGTTCGCGTTATAATTCGTGCAAACTCACTCCCACCTCTGACGGTTTGGGTTATGCAAGTACGCAATTTTGGTCTATTCAAAAATCAATCTATCCTCAAATCACCCCTCTACTTCTTCAAAAGATCAAGTCTCTTAAAACCAGAACTACGTAAGCCTTGAATTTCCCATTGCACCGGGGAATACGTAGGAGCAGGATCAAGTCCTGTCAGGCTAACCTCCATCAACCTATTTATTTTCAAATTAATTAAGGGATCAAACTATTTTCAAATAATCACACACTCAGTTTAAGGGTACTGTTCCTTGGAACAGGCGAGTGGGGTGCCTAACACCTTCCCTACTCGTAACCGACTCCCGAACTTCGAATCTCATCCATTGAGTCAGGGTTTTTCCAAATCTTTTTTCCTTAAACAAAAATTTGGTGGCGACTCCACAATCAAATCAAATTATTTTCAAATTTTAGCGAGTTCGTCGTCTCGTCGGAATTACGGTTGCGACAGCAACTATGAGTGATTACGCCATGTGTGGAGTAGTACATAATACATATTTTTCTTTTTTACCTGTATTAAACTGGATCTTATGATTAGTTACGAGGAATCTACTTTCTATAGGTTTGGAATGTCTTTTGTTTAGAGCTTGTTAACACTTTATATCGGGACAAACCAAGCTCACATTTGAGTGTAGTTATGGGTATGCTTGTTTGTATGTTTTTTGTAAATATGTGCGTATGTGGTTTAAGTGTGTGTATCTGTTGGTTATGCTATAAAGCTTTTTTTTTGGTATTTGTTTGTTATTTATGTATGTTTGATGTGTGTGTCTATAGTTTTTTTGGTTACTTGTTTGTGTTTTGTGTATGTTATTTGAATTATGCATGTGCAGAGTGTGACAGTAAATGCTTGTGTGTGCACTTGATATATACAAATATATATACGGTTGTTGTTTTTGTATTTATTATGTGTGCTCATGATTGTTGTGTGCTAGTATGTAAGTAGTATTATGTTTGTATTATTTTGTTAGTTAGTGTGTATGTAGTTTGAGTTTGTACGTGTGTTGGTTGTTTTACGTTTGTTATATGTGAACGGAAAGGGGTTGTTTATCTCTTTGTTTTTATCATAAGTGTACTTGTATATGCGCTTGTTATATACATGTGTATATGGTTGTTCTTTTTGTGTTTATTATGTGTGCTCATGGTTGTTGTATGCTATGCTGGTGGGTGAGTAAGTAGTATCGTGTTTGTATTATTTTGTTAGTTTGTATATGAGTTTGTTGGTTGTTTACTTTTGTTTTATGTGGGGAAAAAGGGTTGTTTATCTTATTTTATTGAGGAGTGTAGTTGTGGTGTGTGCGCATTTATCACTTGTGTGTAAAATTATTTTTTGTACATAAGATTATTATATTTAAATGTGTATGATTTTTCTTTATGCATATGTGCATTATTTATATGTACGCTATATATGTGCATTTTTTTTATGCTCTGCCAACATGATGCCTATGTTTGATTGTGTATGTGGGTGTTTATGAATGCTTTATATATGTGCATAGGTTATGTGTAAGTTGTTTGTATGTATATTGTTTGAATGTAGGCATATGTATGGTATGTGTTGGGAGTGATTATTTATATTTATTTTTTATTTGTGTGTTCTGTGCTTGGGAATGTGTATGTATTTTGGCTCTATTTTTATTTTGTGTGTACAATTGTACCGTGTGTGCTGTGTGTGTATGAATGGATGTGTTTGTTTGTTTTGAAGTGTGATTTTTGTGTTTTATATTTATCATGTTTGTTTATGTGTGTGTTATGCACATTTGCGTTTGTTCGATGTTAGTTTTCATGCAATTGTTGTTTTCTATGTTGGTTGTGTGTTTGTTGTGTTTTTGTTGTTTATGTGTGTAAAGTTATTATTTGAGTTTGTATGTTTGTTAAATTTCAGTGTGTATGCTATGTTTTGTGTGTGCATGTTATTGGAGTGTTTGCATATTAATTCGCAACTATGAGTGATCACACCATGGGTGGTGTAGTACACAGCTCATATATGCCTTTTTCACTTGTATGAACTATGGTATTGTGATTAGCTATCAATTTTGGATAGGTCTAGGATGTCTTTTGTTTGTAGCGTGTTTACCCTTAAGATTGGGCTAAACTAAGCTCAAATTAGGGAAGGTGCAGATTTATTCCTACTTGACTTCACCTTTATGGTCTATAAGTAGATCCTTTTATTCTTCTCTCCAACACTTTGACTGATTTGTAAAACTTTTTAAAATTTAGAGTGAGTACTTTCTTTTAAATTTTCTCTTCTCTCTTCTGCTAGTTCACGAATAGAAACGACTTCTTATCGTGAGGAAGTCCAATGTGGTACATGCAAGCTTATTTTCTAAGCTTTGTAGCTTATGTAGTGGTGCGTAGAATAACTAGTTTAGTTGTTAATTTTCTAAGCATTCATTTATGTATTTTCAGCACATTAAGTGCTTCTTTTTTTCTCAAAATTTGTGAGCAATTGCATCATTGTTAGCTAGTTTGTGTGTATTAGTATTGGTGTATTGTGTTTGTGTATGCTAGGTGTGTAGCGATGTATTTGTTTGTTTATTTATGAGTGTTATTTTTGTGTGTTTGTGTATGTTGTTTATGTGTGTTTCTCTATGTATTTTTCTTGTTTATATCTGTTTGTTTGCATGAGTATGTGCTTGTATGCATGAATATATGATTGTAAATTGTTTATTGCCCATGCGCATGTATTTGTATATGCCTATGTGTATGTTGTTTGAGTGTGTGAGTTTGTTGATTGTGTATTTTGTTGTGTTGTTTTTTTTTTGTTTATTATGATTTCAATGCATGTGTTAAGCATTTGTGTGTTTGTTAGTTGTTTGTGTGCCTTATATTTTGTATTCTTTTTATTTTTATGTGTTTTGTTACATGTTCTTATTTGTGTATTTGTATTTTATCTTTGTATGTCTATTGTTAGTGTGTATGGATCTTAATTTTTGTGTTTGTATCTAGAATACTGTGGGTTGATTAATTATCTAAGAATGAGTGTGTTGTTTAGGTTAGTGTATGTAATGTTTTTTTCATTATTTGTGTTTGTGTACTGCTTGTGTTTTTTTTATGTTATTTTTGTTTGTGTGTATATATGTTTATGGATTTTTTGTTTTTTCAAATATATCTTTGTGTATGTGTGCATTTACAGGTTCTATCTATATGATGTGTGTATGTTTTTTTATTTTGTATATGTGTTTTGTGTGTATTTGATTATTGTACGTAGATTTCTTGTTGGAATGTCTAAATTTTTGTGTTTATATATATATATATATGTTTGTACCTTATTTGTTTATTTTATGTTGTTGTATATTTATATTGTGTTAGAGGTCTATGTTACATGTATGGATGTTTTTATTTTTGAATATTTGTATTTTTGTACGATTGTTAGATGACTGTTCCTTCTAAATAGAGTAAAGATATACGTTACTTGCTCATTTATATATGACATTACAAATTAAATTTTTTCTTATTTATAACATTGCAATTGGTTTAAAAACTCTTTTATTTGTATTTTATTTTCTAGTAGGTCTAGCAAATTAATCTCTTTATCGTTTTTTAGGTAATAATGTGCTATGGTATGTGTCACGAAAGTTATCACGTGAATTGCAAAATAATATTTCATTTGTTTTTATTAAATTTGTCATCAATCATTCATTTATTTAAAATAATATAAATTAGTTCATGTATAATAATTTTTACATTTATAAATTAGTTTATAAAATTTTAAATTCAATTTATAAGTATATTATATAATTTTTAATAATAATATATTATTTTTCTAACATTGATATTGTCGCAACCGTGATTCCGACGAGACGACGAATTCGCTAAAATTTAAAAATGAATTGTTTTGATCAATGTGGAGTCGCCACCAAATTTTTATTCAAGGGAAAAATATTTGGAAAAAACCTGACTCAAGAATGAGCTTCTAAGTTGGGAGCTCGGTTACAAGTAGGGAAGGTGTTAGGCACTTACTACTTGCCGTTAAACGTACCCTTAAACCGAGTGTGTGATTTTGAAAATGTTTGATCCCTTTAAAGTGAAAAATAATTTGATGGAGGTTAGCGACGGGACTTGATCCACGCTCCTACGTATTCCCGGTGCAATGGGAAACTCAAGGCTTACGTAGTTACGGAGTGAAGGCTTGACCTTCAAAAAAATGTTTGAGAGAAGATTATTTGATTTTGTGAAGGCTTGACCTTCAAAAATGTTTAAGAAAAAAACTATCTTAAAGATCTTGTTTTTTGAGAAAATGTTTTGAAGATTTTGCTATTCGAAGAGAAGTTTTAGTTTTAGGAGGGGTCTTTGGCCCACTCATGCACAAGATCCGAGGCGGCTAAGGCGACACGGGGGGACCTATCTGTTGCTAAATGTTGAACAGCAGGTAAACCGCCAGTTCCCCATTTAGAGCCCATTGCGTGAGGCCTAGTATCCCAAATATTTAGGAAAAGATATATATTTTATTTGAAAAAGACCTCAAGTCCACTCATGCACAAGGTCCAAGGCGGCTAAGGCAGCACAAAGACCTATATGAACTACTAAATGTTGAACAGCAGGTAAACCGCCAGTTCCCCACTTAGAGCCCATTGCGTGAGACTCGGAGATCTTAAAATATTTGGAAAAGATCTTTTTAATTTTCAAGACAAAAATATTTTGTAGAAATCATCAATCTTTGAATAAAAAAAAGTTTGAATGTAAATAAAAAAATTTCGTTTTTCTTTTCTTGTATTTCCAGAAATTTCTGTATTTTATAAATTTATGAATTTTTGACTATTTGTTAATATTTATGGATTTTCTGAATTTCCTAATTTTCTGGGAATTTTTATTAATTTCTGTATTTTTATTTAATTTCCTAAATTTTCTAAGTTTTTATTTATTTTCTGAAATTTTTATTTAATTTCCTAAATTTTCTATGTTTTTATTTATTTTCTGAAATTTTTATTTAATTTCCTAAATTTTCTATATTTTCTGTATTTTTTATTTATTTTCTGAATTTTCTGCAATTTTGATTAAGTTTTCTATTTTTTTTAATTCTGGAATTTTGGATAGCCTAGGGGTAATATGGTAATTTCTAGGGCAGGGACCTATTGGGTATTTAGGAAAATGACCAGGGGCAGTGTGGTAATTTCTAGGGCAGGGACCTATTGGGCATTTAGGAAAATGACCAGGGGCAGTGTGGTAATTTCTATGGCAGGGACCTGTTAGGCATTTAGGGAATTCTTAAGGGGCATTGTGGTAATTTCTATGGCAGGGACCTGTTAGGTATTTAGGGAATTCTTAAGGGACAGTATGGCCATTTCAATGTTGGCTAGAGACTAAGTGGCTGACCTGCATGGCTGCAATTCATTTTAAAAGGAAGAATTGGTCCCAATGGGTTTCGAACCCCTGTCTCTGGGAGTGCAAACGAAACTCCTAACCACTGGACTAAGCCAATTGACTATGATTTAATACTTTTCTGTTTGTATTTAAGGCCAACACAGTCTTGTTTTAGGAATAAGAAATGCTGTAGGCAGGAACCGAACCGGGGGCCAAGGAGTTGATGGGAGACGCCCTTAACCACTCAACCCTGCCTCAAGTGCTAACTATAAGCCCTCCTTTCTTTGGCTATATGAGGAGCCACAGCCTGATTGCTTATTTGCAAAATAAATGCCTGGCGTAGAGACCAAATCTATATGCAATTGGTGGTTAATCACAGGTCCAGACACACATCTCTGTTAGTATGTATACTGTATGGCCTTCCTATAACCCACAGCGAAACCATGCCTCAGAAAGGAAATTCATGGATGTACCAGCACATGAATACCCCTGTTTTTCCCATAGATGGTCATAAGAATACCAAATTATCATGTCACACATTATCTTTGAGGCTTTCAAGCAGGAGATGCGGCTCTTCGGATCATAATTCTAAAAGCTTCATTCAGCATGCAGCAGAGTGAGCCATGGGCTGCCGAGACAACGAAACAACATGCACTAGTGTAAGGCCTACCTACATCTATGTATTCCCTTGACTATCAGACCAAGCTCCTGGTCTGTGTTATCATTGATGACTTGAAACATGCTATATGAGGCATACAGATCAAGACTAGGACTATAAGTTTAATAAATCATCAACAGGCATATGACAGTTTCAGTAATCATATTAGTGACTTAATGCAGAGATTCAAACTCCTATCATCTCCAGGCTATTGACAACAGGCTACAAATGAATGCATAACATTTCTGACCATGAGCCAAATGGATTAATGATTCAACTCTAAGCTATGACATTCAGTGAACATATACTAATTTCGGAAGTCAATGTTTGATGCATGCATAATGATTCCATTCAAATGAATCCAGCGAATGCCAATTCAGTTTCAACAATCAAATCCAGCAAATGCAATTCAATTCCAGCAATCAAATCCAGTAATTATGATTCAGTTCAAGCACAGCAATCAAATCCAATGACTATGATTTAACTCAAGCAACCAAATCCAGCAACTGTGATTCAGTTAAATCCAGCAAATGTATTTCAATTCAATGCAACAAATCCAGCAAATGTATTTCAATTCAATGTAACAAATCCAGTCAATGCAATTCAATTTCAGCCATCAAATCCAACAACTGTGATTCTTGATCAAGCACAACAATCAAGCAGATGCAATTTAGTAATTGTGTTTCAGTTCCATGCAACAAATCCAGCAAATGTATTTCAATTCAATGTAACAAATCCAGTCAATGCAATTCAATTTCAGCCATCAAATCCAACAACTGTGATTCTTGATCAAGCACAACAATCAAGCAGATGCAATTCAATTATTGTGTTTCAGTTCCATGCAACAAATCCAGCAAATGTATTTCAATTCAATGCAACAAATCCAGTCAATTCAATTCAATTTCAGCCATCAAATCCAACAACTGTGATTCTTGATCAAGCACAACAATCAAGCAGATGCAATTCAATTATTGTGTTTCAGTTCCATGCAACAAATCCAGCAAATGTATTTCAATTCAATGCAACAAATCCAGTCAATTCAATTCAATTTCAGCCATCAAATCCAACAACTGTGATTCTTGATCAAGCCCTATATTTTCTAATTACTCCTTGTCTCATTTAGTTTTCACTTCTTTTGTCATGGCCAGAGGGCCCTATTCCTGTTGACTATGGGTGCAGGTTCTTAAGCACAACTTAAAGGCAAAGCTGAAGGTGCCAGGCTGTGTAACAAAATTTGACTCCACAACTAATATGAATATTGGCCCTGCTTCAATAGGCAGAGGTGTTTGCCTCAATGAGAATCAGGCTACATAACAGAATTTGGCTCTAAACTAACCTGAATTTTGGTAACTCTGAACACACTCACTGAGGTCAGAATGCTGATCCAGTTTCAATAGGTAGAGGTGCTTGCCTCAATGAGCATCAGGCTGCATGACAGACTTTGACTCCAAAACTAATCCTGAATTTTGGTAACTCTGAACCAGTCTCAATAGGCAGAGGTGCCTGCTCCAATGGGAACCAGGCTGCATGACAGAATTTGGCTCTAAACTAACCTGAATTTTGGGAACTCTGAACACACTCACTGAGGTCAGAATGCTGATCCAGTTTCAATAGGTAGAGGTGCTTGCCTCAATGAGCATCAGGCTGCATGACAGAATTTGGCTCCAAAACTAATCCTGAATTTTGGTAACTCTGAACCAGTCTCAATAGGCAGAGGTGCCTGCTCCAATGGGAACCAGGCTGCATGACAGAATTTGGACCAATCGATGGAAATTAATGGACAAGATTCCAAAACAAGGTTTATCTCATGTCTTCACTAAATACATTGAGTGATGCTTATTCATTCATTTGTGCAGACTGACTCAAAGTGGATGATCCTAAGCACATTGTGGGACTTGAATCTGCCATAGCTGTCTAAACAGATTTATGCACCAAACATCACTATCATAGATTATGGGCAAGGGCCTGGCTTGCAACAGCCATAGTTAATCCTGCCCAGTTTCATGTTGGTTCTATTTCCTCCTTGGCTATTCTTTTTGCCACTAACTGAGCTACTGCCCCAAATTCTGACTCCAAGGTCTAGGTATTAAAATTTTACCTCCTGAAGACCAAATGACTTTGCCAACTGGTCTTAAAGCCCTACTTCTAACTGAATTCACCTAAGTTCCCTGCTGATTGATTCCTACAGGTCTAGAGGTAGGCTTCTTTCCTGAAGGATAGGCTGCTACAACCTTATGACAGGCCATTGAAGCCGCCACATGAGAACTAAGACTCCCATGTCTTTTCAGTTACCCTGATCTAATGTTAAGAGTGGGATCTCCATAAACCTGAGATACTAGCACCATGAAACCCAACTATCACGTCTGAGGTTAGCCAAACACCAATATCAGCTGCCAATCAGTTCCAGTCCACTTTTACAGAAGAATAGGATGAAATCAATCCAATGTGAGGATGCCAAACCCAATCTGGTCATGGAAGCCTATGTGATACACCTGAACAGAACCAATCATACCAGCTAAATCGAACCTAGAGGTAGCTGAGACAGTAGTTACAGTTGTAAACCTTATTCTGCTATGCTAACAGCTAGCTTTTTCCACACGGCAGTCATGATTATTAGTATCTTAGCACAGTTAGTGTTATGATGACCCTCTTAATGTTCTTAATGAGGCAGTTTGTTGAGGCAAGCAGAATCTGTCAACTTCCTTCTGATAATACCTTTGAAATATCAGCTGTGTGTCTGCTCTAGAGGTTCTGGTCTTCTGTTTCTAAAGAGGTCCTGTGTTGCTCCAGGATTTGATTTAGTTCAGAATTAATAGCAGATTAGCAGACCTAGTCAGGTGGGAATCTATTCTATACCTGCGGATCAGATTGTTTGTGGACATGGATTGTAGGTTTAGGATACAGTATGCTGTGAGTCAAACATATATTTCCCTGGCTTTCCTCAACTATGATGATATATGAACCCTTTTAAACAGAACTATTGGTGTCATCAGATTCCAGGGATTGTTCTTTTCCCAGGAGAAACAAATATCAAATACAACCTACTAAGAGATTCAGTTTCTCCGAGCAACAAGCCATCCTAACATGTTCCTACTTATATCATGCTGAGCTGCCTTAGAGAACCTGTACCAATTTCTGATGTGATTTGCTAGGAGGTTTCAGACCGTACCAATAATCATGCTGCAGTAACCAAACCCTGCTGATTCTGAGGTCTCAATAGGAGATTCTGTATGCACACCTCCATTATTATCAGGTTTTGGAATTCTTGATATTGGACTGGATACAGTTTATTAGTAAAATCACGAACAGGTTTCAGAATTAACTCTTGGATAGAGAGCTCAAGATCACAGATGAAGCTGGCTACAGAGGGTGTAGTCAACCCCTTAAATCAGCGGGCTATTTCTCAACATAAGGAACCAAGACCCGACTGAAATGACCAGGTAACCAAGACTTGATAGGCAGCGGATGCAAAGCATGAGTCAATGCAGGTTTTTGGGGATAAATGAAACTCCTTCATAAGAAAAGGCTCACCACACCAGATTTACTCATAGGATGCTACAATCCACAACAGTAGCTAATAATGGATTGACCTTTACCTATCTAAATTCTACTTATAGAATCCTTTTTAATGCAGTGATATCACACCTATATGCTCTAAAAATGACTATGACCTGCTCAATTAAATTAAACACAATCCTCATGCGACATATACCAGTAATTGTCAAGTATATCATTCATCTTTGTTACAAGAAATGATCGGATACAGGAAATGTCGTCTGTTTTTTAGAAAGCAAGAAGAGGGAAACTGACCTGTGAGAAACCAATGTAGCTAAACCAATTTGAGAGACCTTTCTCCTTTCTTGATAAGGGCAATTGAGTTGTTGGAATTAGGCTATGCTTGGCTCGAAACTGAGTAGAGCAGGATTCTTGGTATTCAGCACTTCTTCAAGCTATCACGAATTCTTCCTGTGCACACAGTGGTGAGAACCAGAACCAAGAACACACTCAAGAATCGGACCCCAGTTGGTTCCCCTGATTCCGGTGAGCACAGAGGAAGAGGAACTCCAACCAAAGAAAAAATCCTCTCTCAAGAAAAACTCCTCAGCCTTTTTCTTCTTTCTGTAACTAACTCCCCTTTTCCCTCCTTGCTCTGTTTTTATCTTCTTTCAAAAACCGCCCCCTTCTATTCTGCCTTTTTCTTTTATTTCAAAAAAAATTGATTTTGATTTTTAATTTTATCTTTTATTAATTTTTTAGTTCTGTTTTTTTACTTTTTACTTTTTATTTATTACTACATTATTATTATTTCAGCATTATTATTTATTTTTTTTGAATCAATTTTTTATTTATTTCACTTATTTATTCATTTATTCATTTTCTATTTTATTTATTATTTTTTTTTGGTATTTTCTTTTTTGTTCAGAATTTTCAGATTTTAATTTTGATTATTATTATGAAATTTTTATACTTTTTATTTTATTTTTGGTTGTTAAAAAAAACTAAATGACTTTTGTCTGTTTTCTGTTTTCTGTTTTCTGTTTTCTGTTTTTGTTTTTAAATGTCTCTCTTTTTTTTTTTTATTAGTTAATTTTGATTTTAGGACCAAATTACCAATTCATTTTTATTTTCATTTTTTATTTATTATTTTTTTGGAAAAGCCTTCAATGTCTGTTTTTGTTTGTTTTTGATTTTGGATTATTAGTTTTGAATTTTTTCTTTTGATTATAGATTTGATTTATTTTGGATTAATCACCTAAAAGAGGGTCTCGGACATAATTAGGTGTTTACAGTTTGCCCCTCTTTACTTGTTTTCTTACCAAGATAATGTGAAAGCGATTCTCTGAATTATCGTGGTAGGAAATGAGTAAAGACATGAACACCTCATGTCCGAGACAAACCCTTTTTGAAAAGAAAACTCCCGGGTGTTGTGATGCTTGAAATTGTATGAGACTTAAGCATGGGAGGCCCGACAACATAGGCCTAAAAGCAAGAAATCTAAACTACGGCGGCTTTGACAACATAGGCCTCGAAAGAAATCTAAACTAGGGCGGCTCGACAACATAGGCACAAAACGATAAATCTAATCTAAAGGCGGCGACAACATAGGCCTAAAGCGATAAATCTAACCTAGGGTGGCACGACAACATAGGCTCGAAAGCAATAAATCTAACCTAGGGCGGCTCGACAACATAGGCCCAGCTGTGATAAATCTAATCTAAGGCAGCCGACAACATAGGCTGAAAGCGATAAATCTAATCTAAGGCGGCGACAACATAGGCCTAAAAGCAATAAATCTAATCTAGGGCGCCCGACAACATAGGCCCAAAGCAATAAATCTAATCTAGGGCGTTCGACAACATAGGCCTAAAAAGCAGAATCTAATCTCGGCGACAACATAGGCCCGAAAGGAATCGTAAATCTAACTACGGCGACAACATAGGCCTGAAAGCGGTAAATCTAATCTAAGTGCGCCCGACAACATAGGCCTAAAAGCGATAAATCTAATCTAGAGCGGACAACATAGGCCCAGCGGTAAATCTAATCTAGGGCGGCTTTGACAACATAGGCCTAAAAGCAATAAATGCGGGATGTAATGCTATGGCTCGACAACATAGGCCGTGGAGCGAAATGCGATGTAATACTATGGCCCGACAACATAGGCGGTGGCGAAGATGGAATGCCTATGGCCCGACAACATAGGCCGCGAGCAAGAAATGCAAGGTCAGTAATGCTATGGCCTGACAACATAGGCCAGTGAGCAAGAAATGCAAGGCTGTAATGCTATGGCCTGACAACATAGGCCAGTGAGCAGGAAAGCAGATGTGATGCTATGGCCTGACAACATAGGCCAGTGAGCAGAATGCGAAAATGTCTGGGCCCGACGACATAGGCCAGTGAGCAGGAATGCAGATGTGATGCTATGGCCTGACAACATAGGCCAGTGAGCAGGATGCAGATGTAATGCTATGGCCTGACAACATAGGCCAGTGAGCAAGATGCAGATATGATGCTATTTGTAGGTTTGGATAGAGAGAAACCTCATGATTTTGTTTGCGGACTCTAACCCCCCGGTTTTCTTCTAGCACCGATCAGATCTTTCAGAGTGAGCTGGATTCTATACATCGTTTGTTTCTTTGATGATTTTGGGAGACATATCAGTTGCATGTGCTGCTTTAGTAAGATATTTGGGTCAAAAGAGCTTGTCATTAAGAAAAATTCGACATAACTTTTACTTTGGTACAGTGTTAGTAACCAGCAATTGTCATTAAAATGAGATATTACATTCTGCATATACATTTTGACAGGAGAAAATACAGTTGCATGTGATAGGGATTTAACAAGATAGTCAAAAGACAATAGGGTGTTTTTGTGGCGATGTGTTTAGTGAACTAGTTTTGGTTGGTGGTGATGCCTTTGGGACGATTAGTGCTAGTATTGCATTTTGGCGATCTCTTCGTGCATTGCTATCCCAGCCTCTGAAAAGCCAAAATTTGCCCCAGTTTATCCAGCTTGCCTCAGACTGGTCTTGAACCTTTCACCAAAACCATGGATATCTGTCCATTTCTGTCCCAGCATGAATTTGCCCCAGTATAGATGGAGACTGCCTATTTGCCCTTTCTAATCAGGAGGAGCGAATTTTGTTTTGCCGATGCCGTTCTTGTTTAAACCGCCCTTTCAGGTTTTCAGTTTAAACTGCTTCTTACTTGAACTGCCCTGATTTTGCCTAGGTCAATGATGATGGTGGACCTAGCGGGCTTTTCTTGTATTGCCCTAACTTTTGCCTAGGTCTTTTGGTGATTGACCTAGCAGGCTTTTCTTTCTTGCATCGCCCTAACTTTTGCCTAGGACTTTTTGACAAGTGACCTAGCGGGCTTTTCTTTCTTGTATCGCCCTAACTTTTGCCTAGGTCTTTTGATGGTCGACCTAGCGGGCTTTTCTTTCTTCTCTTTTTTATTATATTGCCCTAACTTTTGCCTAGGTCCTTTTGACGGTTGACCTAGCGGGCTTTTTCTTGCATTACCCTAACTTTTGCCTAGGTCTTTTTGACGATTGACCTAGCGGGCTTTTCTTTAAGCATAATACTTCTTGACGGCATCCGAATTGACAGGGTTAGGCAAATCTTTTCCATCCATGTCGGCCAAGATCAAGGCGCCTCCGGAGAAAGCCTTCTTAACTACATAAGGTCCATGGTAATTCGGAGACCATTTCCCTTGTAGTGCTTTTTGCATAGGCAGTAGCTTTTTTACCACCAAATCTCCTTCTTGAAACTCCCGAGGATTGATCTTCTTATCGAATGCTCTCTTCATTCGTCTTTGGTACAGTTGGCCATGGCATACTGCTGTCAACCTCTTTTCTTCAATTAGGTTTAGCTGATCCATCCGGGCCTGGACCCATTCGGCTTCTTCCAATTTAGCATCCATCAGGACTCTCAATGAGGGAATCTCGACCTCGATTGGGAGTACGGCCTCCATCCCATATACTAGTGAGAATGGCGTTGCCCCAGTAGATGTACGGACAGAAGTCCGGTATGCATGCAATGCATATGGGAGCATTTCATGCCATTCTCTGTATGAGAGAACCATTTTCTGAATTATTTTCTTAATGTTCTTGTTGGCCGCTTCGACCGCTCCATTCATTTTTGGTCGATATGGGGATGAGTTGTGATGTTGGATCTTGAACTGGTCACATAATTCCGACATCATCTTATTGTTAAGATTTAAGCCATTGTCTCGTGATGAGCTTCTTGGGTAATCCATATCGGCGAGATCAGCTCTCTTTTCACGAATCTGACTACCACATTGCGAGTTACACTAGCATATGAGGCAGCCTCGACCCATTTTGTGAAATAGTCGATGGCGACTAATATGAAGCGGTGTCCGTTGGATGCTTTGGGCTCTATCGGGCCAATGACATCTATTCCCCACATGGCGAACGGCCATGGCGAGGACAGCACGTTCAATAATGTTGACGGCGCATGGATATTGTCTGCGTATACCTGACACTTGTGGCAGGTTTTGACGTGTTTGCAACAGTCAGCTTCCATGGTCAACCAATAATATCCAGCCCTGAGGATTTTTCTTGCCATGGCATGCCCATTGGCATGGGTACCAAAAGATCCTTCGTGAACTTCGGTTAGGATCTTGTCGGCTTCTGCTGCGTCCACGCATCTGAGCAGAACCATGTCATGATTCCTCTTGTATAGGATTTCTCCATTGAGGAAGAATCCTGCGGCCAACCTTCGTAAGGTCCTCTTGTCGTTTTCAGATGCTTCAGTGGGGTATTCTTTGTTCCTTAAAAATTGCCGGATGTCGTGATACCATGGTTTTTCCTCGTCCGGTTCTACCTCACTTGTTTGACGAATCTTTGATGCGGAACGATCTTTGGATGTGAATGAGAGGCATATCTTCTTCTTGTCCAATTTTAAACATAGAGGACAAGGTGGCTAGGGCGTCAGCTAGTTGATTATCCTCCCGCGGTATATGCGAGAAGGTGATCTCTTCAAAGAATTCTAGCAGTTCTTTGAGACGGGCCTGGTACGGCACTAGCTTTGCGTCTTTGGTCTCCCATTCTCCCCTGACTTGGTGGATAACCAAGGCTGAGTCACCAAAGACCTCTAGGCGTTTTACTTTAGCTTCGATTGCGGCTTGAATCCCTAAGATACAAGCTTCATATTCCGCCATATTATTTGTGCAATCGAAGGCTAGTCGGGCGGTGATAGGTATATATTGTTTTTCTGGGGAAATCAATATAACTCCTATACCGTGACCCATCATATTGGACGCACCATCAAATAACATTGTCCATTTCTCTCCATCTATCTTTCCTTCTTCTTCAAAGCTCGTCATCAGATCTTCATCAGGAAATTCCGGCTGCATGGCCTGGTAGTTTTCTAGCGGTTGTTGGGCTAAATATTCTGCAAGTGCACTTCCCTTGACAGATTTCTGTGTCACATACAGGATATCATATTCCGAAAGCACCATTTGCCACTTGGCAATCCGCCCTGATAATGCAGGCTTCTCAAATATGTACTTGATCGGATCCATCCTGGATATCAACCATGTGGTGTGACATAGCATATACTGTCTTAGGCGATGTGCCGCCCATGCCAGAGCGCAACAGGTTCGTTCTAAGAGAGAATATCTAGCTTCTCCACTTGTGAACTTCTTGCTTAAGTAGTATATTGCCCGCTCCTTTCTCCCGGACTCGTCATGTTGACCGAGCACACAACCCATCGACTGGTCCGTAACCGTCAAATATAAAATCAGGGGTCTTCCAGCAACTGGCGGTACTAAGACCGGTGGGTTCTGTAAATATGATTTGATCTTTTCAAAAGCTTCTTGACAATCCTCATCCCAACTTATGGGTTGATTTTTGCGCAATAGCTTAAAGATCGGTTCGCATGTAGCTGTCAACTGAAAAATGAACCGAGAGATATAGTTGAGTCTTCCTAGGAAACCTCGGATCTCTTTTTCTGTTCTTGGAGCTGGCATGTCTATAATCGCCCGGGCTTTGTCAGGATCAACTTCAATGCCTTTCTCGCTGACAATAAAGCCTAGGAGTTTTCCTGATCTGACCCCAAAGGTGCATTTAGCCGGATTCAACCGCAGTTTGAATTTTCTGAGCCTCTCAAACAACTTTTTTAGATCTGTGAGATGGTCGTCTTCCGTCCGGGATTTGGCAATCATATCATCCACGTAGACTTCTATCTCCTTATGAATCATGTCATGGAATAGCGTTACCATGGCCCTTTGATAGGTTGCCCCGGCATTTTTCAATCCAAAGGGCATGACTTTGTAACAAAAGATTCCCCAGGCCGTAATAAAGGTGGTTTTTTCTCTGTCATCTTCAGCCATCTTAATCTGGTTATAGCCTGAGAAACCGTCCATGAAAGAAAAGTAGGAGAACTGCTTGATGTGCTCGACGACACATCGATGTGAGTAGTGGAAAGTCATCCTTGGGCTGGCTCGATTGAGATCTCTATAGTCTACGCACATCCGGACCTTGCCATCTTTCTTGGGACCCCCGGTACTATGTTAGCGACCCACTCGGGGTAGTTTGCAAATGACGAAAGAAGCGTGCGTCAAGCCGCTTTCATTTCTTCCCGGATTTTCGAGACATTTCGGTTTCATCCTTCTTAACTTTTGTTTGACCGGTGCATATCCAAATTTCATAGGCGGCTTATGCTCTACTATAGAAGTATCTAGGCCTGGCATGTCTTGATAAGACCAAGCAAAGATATCGCTATAGTCTTGTAAAAGTGAGATCAACCGTCACGATTGTCTCAGACAATAAGTGTGCCTATCTTGACTTCTCTCTATTTTCTTCGGTCCCCAAATTGATTAAATCCACGGGTTCCCGATGAGGTTCAATTGCTTTAGATTCACGTTCCACCAATCTCAACATCTCGTCGGTGGGTTCGCATTCAAATTCTCTTCGTCGCCCAGTCGTCAACATGATCGAAATCGCCTAATACAATACTAGCATTATCGTCGTGAGGCGGTTTCGAATCGGATGCTGCGTGTTGGGTATGAGAAGAAGGAATAAGATATATATTTGACAAGAGGAATATATTGAGGGGTAGAAGAGAGGACATTTTTGGATAATGCAACTGTATTTATTATTTGTCAAAAATATGTACAAAATGTTTACGTATGAAAATTTATTATGACAATTACGAATTACATTTGAATCAACCAAAAGTGAGAGGTAGATCGAAAATTTCCCAATTAGTCGCTTCTTTTCCTAGGGGACAAGGCATCACCAAATCTTCGAGAGTCGATGTCCCTTCCTTGTCTATGACCGCGATCATGCTCGAGTTTTGAAAGCTTAGGCACTTCGAAAACTTTGTGATATGTGGCACGGGGGACCTTTGTTGCAACGGGGTCTTACCGCCTTATCCTCTTGATTGGTTGATATCCCAACCATATCGCCGTCTATTCTTTCTCGTCAATGGCCGAGATAAACCGCCTTTATTTTGCCCCAGGTTGCCGCTTTGGCTTGAACCCGTTCTTTAGCATCACCGGGCCATCATCATGTGAAAGCCTTGGGGCTGCTTATGATCAACCACCTCTCCTTCTTTTATAGTGGTGACATTGGCAATTTCAGGCTTGGAATTGAGTCTCAAGGGCCTCTTCTCGCCTCAATATATGGAGGATTGGTGGGTTTACCGACCAAATAGTCCTCTTCCGCCGACACGATAATTAGTCTATCATCCATGATGAACTTCAACTTTTTGATGTAAAGTTGAAGGGACCGTCAGCGGAATGTATCCAAGGCACCGCCTAGTAGGCAGCTATAGCTGTCGAATATCCATTACTTGGAAAGTTATGTCGAAGGTGATCAGGCCGATTTGAATAGCAAGTCTATTTCGCCGATAATCTCTCGTCTAGACCCATCGAATGCTCTTACCACCGTAGAGCTAGGCCTCATATGGATCCCTTCATGCGGCAGTTTGGACAAGGTAAGCTGAGGCATCACATTCAATGAGGAGCCATTATCTATCAGCACTCTAGCCAAGATGTGGTCCATACACTTTACCGAGATATGCAATGCTCTATTATGCTTTGCCCCTTCCTCCGGGATTTCACGGTCGGCAAAGGTTATGAAGTTGTTGGCGGTTAGGTTGTTGGCGATTCCCTCAAATTTGTCCACTGAGATGTTGTGGACTACATGAGCCTCATTTAGGATCTTCAGCAGCACCTTCCGATGGGGCTCAGAATTCATCATAAGGGCTAACAGTGAGATTTTAGCAGGTATACGGTTGAGTGCTCAATCACCGCGTACTGCGCTTCTCGCCTTATTATTTTTAGGAATTCGCAGGCCTCTTCATCTGAGACGGCCTTCTTTAATTCCTTCTCCACCTCTTTGACAGCAGTTTCAGGCTCCATTCTAGCACGACTCTCCTTTCTTGAATGGTAAAGGCCGCCTTCTTGCATCTTCAGCAGGAGCGTAGATGCGACCGCTCCTGGTCACCCCTCCTATTCCAGCTATGTTGGTTACGTCAGGTGAAGAGCTTTCCAACATATCTTTTTCACCTTTTCCTCCCAGAACTTTTATATCATACCTCCAAGGCACCTCCTTGTTACTATGGTACTGGAAGGGTCCCGGCACCTTTATTGTGACAGGTCTCATCCCATTGGGCGTCGGTGGGACTGACGGCTCGGTGTAGCGGATGACCAGGGGTCTAGGATGCCCTGGGAAGGATTCATTGACCATGTCCACTTTCTCCTCAATTTCAATGCAATTTATTGAGGGTCCGGCTCCCCCATGGTTTGGCAGTGGGTTGCTCCTCACACTAGGAGCATCTTTCTCAAAGTTGAGCCATTTAGCATTTATTAACTTCTGGACCCTATGTTTCGGGGGCCGGACAAAGTTTTTAGAATGCCCCACTTGTTCCAGCATGGTAATCGCACTTGGCCTCGGATTATACCATTTTGGATATGGGGTTCCAATGGCTTCATGGGTACCGTGCAACCAAAGAATTTTGAATCAAACGGGCGAAAGACTCCCAGAATAACTCATCGGAATCGGGTCAAATTGCACCACTTTCCTCGGGTTATTGTTGGTTTTCGGTTGAGGTGGGTTAGTATGAGGGAAGGTTTGAGGTGATGGAACCGTGATGGTGGTGTTTGGATGGTATTGAGTAGGTGGATTATAGGACGGTTGGTGAGCAGGTTGGGCGGAAGCTACCATATGTGAGTGTGTGGAGTATTGTGATTGGTAGGGTGTTTGGTAGTTAGGTGGGGTTGTGGTTGACTGATATACGGGTTGTGCGGAGATTGGTCGGTTTGGATCTGAGGAAACATAGTGGGCCTCAGCCTCCTTTTTCTTCCATGTATTATTTGTCGGCTTTTTTATGCTCACGTTGCCGACGGCATTGTGTATAATTTTTCCTCGGCGTAGACCACTTTCTACGCGTTCTCCTACCAGTACCATGTCTGCGAAGTTAATGGAGACACCGCCTACCATCTTGTCATAGTAGGTGCTTGAGCGTCTCCATGAAGGTGCTGATCATCTCTCGCTCCAGCAGAGGCGGTTGGACTTGAGCGGCTAGCTCCCTCCACCGTTGAGCGTATTCTTTGAAGGACTCATTTTCTTTCTTGACCATATTTTGCAGCTGAGTCCTATCTGGTGCCATTTCGATGTTATACTTGTATTGCCTTAGGAAGGCATCAGCTAAATCCTTCCACGAGCGGATGTAAGACCTCTGAAAGGCCGGTATACAGCTGGCCGTCTCGTTAAACCGTCTTGGAAACAGTGAATGAGCAGCTTATCGTCGTGTGAATGAGAGGCCATTTTTCTGCAGTACATCGTTAAATGGCTTCTCGGACAGCCCACTCCTCGGTATTTTCAAACTCCAGAGTTTTGAATTTTGGAGGTATGATGATATCCGTGCGAGGCGAGTTCAGAAGCCTCGACTATCCCATATCCGCCTCCTTCGATAGCTCTGACCCTCTCTTCTAGGTGCGTCCATCTTCCCCCAAGGAGGGCTTCTTGGTCCGCCATTCTTGGCCATGGCTCATTTAGAGGTCGGCTGGCGTGAGGGGGTAAAGCATAAGATTCCCCGGGTCTTGCAGCATGACCGTAGGGATGTGGTTGGTGTGGGTTTATTGGATGAAATGGCATGCATGAGATATTAATTATTTTATCTTATTTTTTACATTTTTTGTTTATTTTATAAATTAAGTAAATTTAATATATAATAAATTTGATATTTTTTTTTCAAATAATTCTTATCATTCAATTTTATTCAACATTGAGTCATCATGATTTAGATTAATTAAATTTTTTTTTATAATATATTTGTTTAATTAATTTTTAATTTTAAAATTTTATTTTTATAAATTTTATAATTTTTCATTTTTATAGCTTTAATATTTTATTAAAAAATATAAAAAATTTAAATCATAACTATTTAAATTCTATATTTTTAAACCAAATGTAAATTGATAATTCTTTAATATAATTAGATAAAAGAATCAAACAAAATAAATTTATTATTTTATTTGACATCTTTTTAATAAGATCTATATCAATATTTATGTTTCAAATTATTTATATTTTATTGAATTATCTAATTTTATTATTTATTTGATAATATAATAAAGAGATAAAAATATAAAGGTATATAAAATTTATGAGATTAATTTTTTAATATTAAAAAATAATAAATTAGTTAAATTTAATTTATGTATAAATTATATAAAAATTGAATTAACTCAAATTATTATAATCAAGCATTGAATACAGTTTAATGGTAACCAGTATTTTAAATATGTAAAATTTTTTAAACAAAAGATTTACTTAATTTTATATAGTAAAAAAATAAAACTAATATAAAATTATTAATATCTATATTAAAAAAATAATAAATAATAATATTAGTATTAATAAAATTTAAAGTATACATAAACTAATTTGTAAAGATAAAAATTATTATATAGGAACTAATTTGTGTTTTTTTAAATAAATGAAGAATTGGTGATAAATTTGTTATAAACAAATGAAAATATCATTTTAAAATTTACATGATAATTTATGTGTCACTCAACATGCCAAATTAGCAATTTTTACATAAAAAAATGATGAAGAAATTAATTCGCAAAACCAATTACTAAATAAAGTACTAATGCATAAATTTATAGACTAATTGAAATTGCTAGAAATAAGCACAAATTACAATGTCATATACAAGTGAGCACTAATTTGTCCATTTACTCTATTAACAAACAAATATATTAGAGACAATGTCAAACAATGTAAACAAAAAAATGTAAATAAGCAAACAATTTCAAACACGAACAAACATATCCATACATACAACATAGACTCATAACACAGTAGAAATACATACAAAATTAAAATAAACAAGTAAGATACAAACACACAGATAAATAGATAAATTGAGACATACCAACATATAAGAAACCTACACACAAAAATCAAATACACATAGAAAAATCATACATAAAATTAAAAAACATAGACACACATCATATACACATAACATATAAACCCACACATAAAACAAAGATATACATGAAAAAAATAAAAAATGCATAAATATATACATACACAAACAAAAATAACATAAAGAGAATACATAAACATTATGCACAAACACAGATAACAAAACAAAATAAAATATATCTACCTAAAGAACACACCTATTCGTAGATAAAAATGAACCAACTCACATTCTAGATACAAACACACAAAAATCAACATGTACCCACACTAACCATAGACATACAAAGGTAAATTACAGATACACAAATAAGAACATATAACAAAACATAGAAAAATAAATAGATCACAAAATATAACATACACCCAAGCAACTAACAAACACACAAATGCACAACTCATGCATTGTAATCATTAAAAAATAAGAACAAACCATACAACAAAGTACACAATCAACAAACTCACATACTCAAACAACATACACATACACATGTACAAATACATGCGCATGAGAAATAAACAATTTACAACCATATATTCATGCATACAAGCACGTACTCATGCAAACAAATAAACATAGATAAGCAAAAAGTAGAGAAACACACCTAAACAACACACACAAAGGCACAAAAATAACACTCACAAATAAACAAACAAACACATCTGTACACACCTAGTACACACAAACACAATACACATAAACTAATACACACAAAATAGCTAAGAATGATACAATTGCTCACATATTTGGAGAGAAAAAGAAACACTTAAAGTGCTGAAAATTAATAAATGAAAGTTTAGAAAATTAACAACTAAACTAGTCATTCTACGTACCACTACATAAGCTACAAAGCTTTCAAAATAAGATTGCATCCACCACATTGAACTTCCCTCATGATAAGAAGTTGCTTCTCTTCATGAATTAGCCAAAGAGAGAAGTGAGAATTTGAAAGAAAGTGCTCGCTCTAAATTTTAAAAACATTTTACAAATGACTCAATGTTTGAGAGAAGAATAAAAGGATCTATTTATAGACCATAAGGACGTAGCCAAGTAGGAATAAATGTGCACCTTCCCCTAATGTGAGCTGAGTTTGACCCAATCTAAAGTGTAAACACACTAGAAATAAAAGACATCCCAAACCTATCCAAAGTAGATAACTAATCACAATATCCTAGGTAAAAAGTGAAAAAGGCAAACATGAGTTGTGTACTATACCACACATGGTGTGATCACTCATAGTTGCAAATTAATACGTGAACACTCCAATAACATGCACACACAAAACAACCATACATACTCAAATATAACAAACATACAAACTTAAATAATAACTTTACACACACAACCCACACACTTATTCATAAAATAAAAAACAATCAAGGAACCTTCTCCCTCCACCACACACACAACAAACATACATAACCAGGATCAGTGTTTAGACTTGGACCAATAGTTGTACTAGAACTAAGTTCATTATTGGGTCCAAGACTAGTAGCAGGACCACGACCAGGATCAGTATTGGGACCAAGACTGGTAGTTGGACATAGACTAGGATGAGTACTAGATCCTGGATCAATATTTGGACCTAGATCAATACTAAGACTACAACCAGTAGATGGACCAGGATCAGGACCATGATCAGTACTAGGACTAGAACCAGGATCATTATTGAGACCAGGACCTATAGCTAGACTAGGATCAATACTGGGACAAGCAACAGTACTACGATAAGGACCAATAGTTGGACTAAGACCAAGATCAGTATTGGGATCAGAACCAGTAGTAGGACTAGGATTTGGATCAATACTATGACCAAGACTAGTAGGTGGACCCAAACTAGGATAATTATTAGGACCAGGATCAGTATTGGGCCAGGACCAGCATCAGTACTAGGACCTGGACCAGTAGTTGTACCAGGACCAGGTTCGATGATTAGTCGGACTGATCGTAGAACCAAGACTAGGATTAGTATTGTGACTAAAACCAATAGTTAATCCAAGATGAAGATTAGTAATATGATTAGGACCAGTAGTTGGACTAGGACTAGGATCAGTACTAGGACCATGACTAGTTGTTGGACCCAGACCAGGATCAGTACTGGGTCTTGGATTAGTATTGGGACTAGAACCAGTAGTTGGACCAGGAAAAGGATTAGTACTTGGACCAGGATCAATACCGGGACCAGTACAAGTAGTTGGACCACTAGTAGGACCAAGACCTAGATCAGTATTGGACAAGGACCATTAGTAGGTCAGGACCATGATTGGTACCATGACTAGGATCAGCACAAGGATCAATACTAGAACTAAGACTAGTATTAGGACCAAGACCAGGATAAATAATATGACCTAGGGATGGAAAATAACTAGGACTAGGACCAATAGTAGGACAAAGAACAGGATCAATACTTGAACTAAGATTAGATTATGAAAGGACCATGATTAGTACAAGGACAAGAGCGGGATTAACGCTAGAACCAAGACAAGTTGAAGGAGAAAGGAAACAATCAATACTAAGACCAGGATCAATAAGTGGACCAAGACCAGGTTAAGTATTAGGACCAAGATAAGTACTAGGACCAGCATCAGTAGTAGGACAAGGACCAAGATCAATAGTTGGACTAGGGCAAGGATGAGTACTAGGACCAAGACATTAGTACTAGGATAAGGATAAATAGTATGATTAGGTTCAAGATCCATACTAGGAATAGGATCGGTATTTGGACTTGGACATGTAGTAGGACCAGGAACATGATTAGTATTAGGACTAGGACCAATACAAGGACTAGGACAAGTATTAGTTCTTGGACCAGGTTCAGTACTAGGGGCTAGGACTAGGATCAGTACTAAAAATAGGACCAACAATAGGATCAGAACCAATAGTAGATCTAGGACCAATAGTAGGATCAGGAACATGATTAGTACTAGGACCAGTAGTAGGATTAGGAACGGGATTAGTATTAGGACCAGGATTGGTATCGGTACTTGAACTAGGTTCAGTACAAGGACTGGGACCTGGATCAGGACTAGGACTAAGACCAAGACCAAGATCAGTACTAAGACCAATAGTAGGACCAGGAACAATACTAGGACAACAATCAGGACCAGAATTAATAGGACCAAAAACAAGGATTAGCAAAAGGACCAGCACTAGTAGTAGGACCAGAACCTATATCAGTACTAGGACCATGACCAGTATTAGGCAAAACCAAGATCAATACAAAACTAGGACCAGTAGTAAGACCAGCACCACGATCAGTACTAGAACCAGATCTAGTAATAGGACCAGAACTATCATTAGTAGTAGGACCTGGGCAATGAAAACAACTAGGACTAGAACCAATAGTAGGACCAAGACCAGGATTAGTACTAGAACCAAGATCAAAACCAGTAGTATGAAAGGACAAGGATTAGTATTATGTCTTTATAACATTGTTGATCATATATATTTGGATAATAAACAATATAATATACTTTATTACTTTTTATATTTGATTAAATTATTTTAAAGATTATTTAGAAGAAAATAAAAAAATAAATAAATAATTTTAATTTTAATTCAAGAGTAATACATATTATTTTATAACAATAACAAATAATTAATATATCAAAATTTATTTTAATTTATTATTTCTATTTTTTATTTACATATATTAAATTAAAATATATTTATATAAAATGAAAAAATTTATAATTTTTATCTTTCTTTTTAAGACTTTCCTTTTAAAAGTATTTTTGTGAAATTAATTACTTCATTATTACGATAGGATATAAAACCATAACATTGTAATTTGTATGAATCAACAATGTTACAAAGATATGGAAATTAGTTAGAGGTGAATATGTTGATATATTTTTTTTAATAGATGTAAAGATTTAATACGTTGATTTATTAAAGATCTTATACGATTTGATCAAATATATTTGGATGATAGATAATATATATATATATATATATATATATATATATATATATATATATATATATATATATTTTGATTAAAATATTTTATGAATTGTTTAGAAAGAAATTATAAAAAGTAAAATTTATAATTTTAAATTTATAATATTATATATTATTTTATAATAATAATAAGAAAAATAATTAATACATTTAAGTTATATTAATTTATTCCTTTTATCTTTTATTGAAAAATTAAATTAAAATATATTTATTGAAAGGATAAAATTTATTTTTTTCTTTCTCTTTCTTTTAAAATCTTTTTTTAAGATTATTTTTAAAAAAGTTATTATTTCATTATAAAAAGAGGATATAAAAGCATAACATTTTATGATTTTATGAATAAACTTTGTTGCAAAGATATGAAAATTACTCAAAAGTGAGGATGTTGAAACATATTTTAATCTCTTCATTTGTATAAAAAAAATTATGCTTTTAACATTGATGCAGATAATAAAATTCATTTAGGAAATTAATTATTTTTAATAGATTTAAAATTAAGAATAGCTTAAGATTTATTTAGAATCTTATATGATTTGATCGTATATATTTAATTATTAGATAATATAATAATATTTTATTATTTAATATATTTGATTAAAATATTTGAAAGATTGTTAAGAGGAAATAAAAAATAAAGAAAAGTTTATATTTTAAATAAAAAATAATATATTATTTTATAATAATAACAAATAATTAATCAATCCAAATTTATATTAATTTTTTTTATTTTTATTTTTTTGGAGAGAAATATGTTAAACTATTTTTAACCACATCATTTCTATGTGAAAAAACATACCATCCTTTGAACATTGTGATAAATGATGAAAATTATTTGAAAATTTTATATTTAATTAGTAGATGTAAAGTTTTAAGATAGCTTACGATTTATTTGGGATCATACATGATTTGATCATATATATTTGAGTGATATATAATATAATATTTTTTTCTTTTATATATTTTATTAAATTATTTGGAGGAGAATTAAAAAATAAAATTCATAATTTTAAATTAAGAGTAGTATATATTATTTTACAGTAATAATAAATAATTAATATGTTAAAGTTATATTAATTTATTCTCTATCATCTTTCATTTAAAAATTTTAAATTAAAATTTAGTTAGTTAAAACAAAAATTGTATTATTTTCTTACTCTTTCTTTAAAAAAAATTTAAGAATAATATATATTAATTTTTATTATTAATGAATAATTAATATATCAAAGTATATGATAATTTATTATTTTTTCCTTTTATTTAGAAATAATAAATTAAAATGTATTTATTTAACACAAAAAATTATTATTTTTTTCTCTCTTTTTAAGACCCAAATTTTAAAACAAATTTTGAGAAATTCATTACTTAATTATTAATAGAGAACATAAAAATATAACATTATATGAATAAACAATGTTACAAAGATATGAAAATTATTTGAAGGTGAATAAGTTGAAATATTTTTTAGTCATATCAATTGAATGTGAAAAAAAATATACTATCATTTTAGCTTTGATATAGATGATGAAAATTATATAAAAAATTAACATTTTTTTAATAGATATAAATTTTTAAGATAACTTATGATTTATTTATGATCTTATATAATTTAATCATATATATTTTTGATGATAGATAATATAATATTTTTTTTAATATTTGATTAAACTATTTTATGATTGTTTAGCAGAAAATTATGAAAAAAATTATAATTTTAAATTAAGAATATTATATATTAATCTCAATAATAACAAATAATTAATATATAAAATGTATATTAATTTATTAATTTTATCTATTATTTAAAATATTAAATGAATATTATATATTATTTTACATTATTAAGAGATGATATAAAAATATAACATTATATGAATCAACAATGTTACAAAAACATAAAAATTAATTGGATATAAATATGTTGAAATATTTTTTAACAATATCATTTGTATATAAAAAAAACACATAATGTCATTTTAGCATTGATATAGATAATAGAAATTATTTAAAAAAATTAAATTTTTTTAATAGACATAAATTTTAAAAATAGCTTATGATTTATTTAGGATCTTATTTGATTTTATCATATATATATATATATATATATATATATATATATATATATATATTTGCGTAATAGATAATATAATAATTTTTTATTTGATTATACTATTTGGATTGTTTAGGAGGAAATTAAAAAAAAGTAAAATTATAACTTTAAATTAAGAATATTATATATTATTTTACAATAATAATAAAAAATTAATACATTAAAGTTATATTAATTTAGTATATTTTACCTTTTCTTAAAAATATTAAATTTAAATATATTTATTTAAAATATAAAACTTACTATTTTATTACTCTTTCTTTAAAATTATTTTTGAAAAATTTATTACTTCATTATCAAGAGAGGATATAAAAACATGACATTTTATGAATGAACTATTTTCCAAAGACATGAAAATTACTTGAAGTGAGGATGTTGAAACATATTTTAACCATTTCATTTGTATTAAAAAAATTATTCTTTTAGCATTGATGTAGATAATAAAAATTATTTTAAAATTAATATTTTTTTAATACATGTAAAATTAAGAATTGCTTATTATATATTTGGAATCTTGTCTGATTTGATCGTATATATTTAAATAATAGATAATATAATATATTTTATTCTTTTCTATATTTGAGTAAACTATTTTAAAGATTGTTTAGAATAAAATAAAAAATAAAAAACTTATAATTTGAAATTAAAATTAACCTATATTATTTTTTAATATTAAAAATTATTAATATATCGAAATATATAATAATTTATTATTTGGGTCTTTTATTTAGAAATATAAACTTAAAATGTATTTATTTTAGAAAAAAATTCCTTTTTTTTCCACTCTTTTTAAGACCTTCCTTTTAAAACTGTTTTTGAATTTAAAACTGTTTTTGAAAAATTCATTCATAAAATTGTATGAATTACCAATGTCACAAAGACATAAATATTACTTGGAAGTGAATATATTGAAATTTTTTTTAACCTTATCATTTCTATAAGAAAAAAACATACTATCCTTTGAACATTGATATAGATGAAGGAAATTATTTAAAAAAATTAATTTTTTATTAGCAGTAAAGTGTTAAGATGATTTATGATTTATTTAGGATATTATATAATTTTATCACACATATTTTGGTGATAGATAATATAATATATCTTTTTATTTATTATATTTTACTAAATTATTTACAAGAAATTTAAAAAAAATATCTTTAAAATAAGAATATTATATTATTTTACAATAATAATTAAAAATTAATACATTCAAGTTCCAATAAATTATTATTTTTTATCTTTTATTTAAAAATATTGAATTAAAATATATTTATTTAAAACATAAAATTTACTATTTTCTTACACTTTCTTTCAAATATGTTTTTAAGATTATATTTAAGAAATGTATTACTTCCTTATCAAATACGGATATAAAAACATGAAATTTTATAAATCGTATTTCAAAGACATGAAGATTATTTAAATGTGAGGATGTTGAAACATATTTTAACTGCATCATTTGTATAAAGAAAATAAATTTTTTAGCTTTTATGTATATAATAGAAATCATTTAAAAAATTTTTTTTTTTTAATAGATGTGAAATTTTAGAATAGGTTATTATTTATTTAGAATCTTATACTATTTGATCATATATATTTAGAAAATGGATAATATAATAATATTTTATCCTTTTAGTAAAAAATTTGAAATATTTTTTAGAAGGAAATAAAAAAACAAAGAAAATTTAACCATTCTAAATTAATAATAATATATACTATTTTTTAATAATAGGAAATAATTAATACATCAAAATTGATATTAATTTTTTATTTTTTTACAAATATTAAATTAAAATGTATTTATTTAAAACAAAAAAGTGTAGCATTTTTCATCTCTTTCTAATAATAATAAAAAGGTAATAAGTTAATGTTATATTAATTTATAATATTAAATTTATAATATTATAAATTATTTTATAATAATAAAAAAGTAATAAGTTAATGTTATATTAATTTAATATTTTTTATCGCTTATTTAAAAATATTATGTTAAAATATCTTTATTTAAAACATAAAATTTATGGTGTTTTTAATCTTCCTTTAAAATCTATTTTTAGATTATTTTTGAAAAATTTATTATTTCATTATGAAGAACAAATTTAAAAACATGACATTTTATCAATCAACTATATTGCAAGGATATGAAAATTACTTGAATATGGAAATGTCAAAATATATTTTGACCATTTCATTTGTATAAAAAATTATTTTTTGAACATTGATGTAGATAATGGAAATCATTAAAAAAATTAATATTTTCTTAATAGATGTAATATTTTAAAATAGCTTATTATTTATTTAGGATTTAAGATAATATATTTTATTATTTTAAATATTTGATTTAACTATTTCAAAGATAATTTAGAAGGAAATAAAAATAAATAAAATTTATAATTTTAATTTAATAAAATAAATATTATTTTCTCACAATAAAAAATAATTAATATATCAAAATTTATATTAATTTATTTTTTATGTATTTTGTTTACAAATATTCAATTAAAATATATTTATTTAAAACAAAAATGTTTATAATTTTTTTTCTCTTTTTGAAACATTCCTTTTAAAAGTATTATTGAAAAATTCATTACGTCATTATTAATAGAGTATATAAAAATATAATATTGTATGAATCAACAATGTTACAAAGACAAGAAAATTACTTGGAGTTGAATATATTGAAATATGTTTTAACTACACCATTTGTATGAAAAAAATATATAGTATCCTTTTAGCATCGTCATAGATGATGGAAATCATTTAAAAAATTAATATTTTTTAATAGATATAAAGTTTGAAAATAGTTTATGATTTATTTAGAATTTTATATAATTTGATCATATATATTTAGGTGATAAATAATATAATATATTTTTTCTCTCATATATTTAACTAAACTATTAAGAATTTTTTAGAAGGAAATTATAAAAAAGTAAAAGTAAAAAGTCTTCACTTAAAAGATAAAATTTATTGTTTTCTTACTCTTTCTTTAAAATATTTTTTAAGACTATTTTTAGAAATTTATTGCTTCACTATTAAGAAAATTAAAAGCATTACATTTTATAAATAAACTTTGTTGTAAAGACATGAAAATTACTCAAAAGTGAGGATGTTGAAACATATTTTAACCTCTTCATTTGTATAAAAAAAATTATACTTTTAACATTGGTGCAGATAATGAAAATTATTTAGGAATTTAATTATTTTTAATAGATTTAAAATTAAGAATAGTTTAAGATTTATTTAGAATCTTATATGATTTGATCTTATATATTTAGTTATTAGCTAATATAATAATATTTTATTATTTTTACATTTGATTAAAATATTTGAAAAATTGTTAAGAGGAAATAAAAAATATAGAAAAATTTATATTTTAAATTAAAAATAATATATTATTTTATAATAATAACAAATAATTAATCAATCCAAATTTATATTAATTTTTTGTTTTTTTATTTTATTTTTTTTGGAGAGAAATATGTTAAACTATTTTTAATCACATCATTTCTATGTGAAAAAACATACCATCCTTTGAACATTGTGATAAATGATGAAAATCATTTAAAAATTTCATATTTATTTAGTAGATGTAAAGATTTAAAATAGCTTACGATTTATTTAGGATGATACATGATTTGATCATATATATTTGAGTGATATATAATATAATATCTTTTTTCTTTTATATATTTTATTAAATTATTTTAAGGATTATTTAAAATAAAATTAAAAATAAATTCATAATTTTAAATTAAGAGTAGTATATATTATTTTACAGTAATAATAAATAATTAATACGTTATAGTTATATTAATTTATTCTCTATCATCTTTCATTTAAAAATTTTAAATTAAAATTTAGTTAGTTAAAACAAAAATTGTATTATTTTCTTACTCTTTCTTTAAAAAAAATTTAAGAATAATATTTATTTATTTTTATTATTAATGAATAATTAATATATTAAAGTATATAATAATTTATTATTTTTTCATTTTATTTAGAAATATTAAATTAAAATGTATTTATTTAACACAAAAAATTATTATTTTTTGCTCTCTTTTTAAGACCTGAATTCTAAAACAAATTTTTAGAAATTCATTATTTAATTATTATTAGAGAACATAAAAATATAACATTGTATGAATAAACAATGTTACAAAGATATGAAAATTATTTGAAGGTCAATAAGTTGAAATATTTTTTAGCCATATCAATTGAATGTGAAAAAAAATATACTATCATTTTAGCTTTGATATAGATGATGAAAATTATATAAAAAATTAACATTTTTTTAATAGATATAAATTTTTAAGATAATTTATGATTTATTTATGATCTTATATAATTTAATCATATATATTTCGGTGATAGATAATATAATATATTTTCTTTTATATTTGATTAAACTATTTTATGATTGTTTAGCAGAAAATTATGAAAATAAAAAATAATTTTAAATTAAAAATATTATATATTAATCTCCAATAATAAAAAATAATTAAAATATAAAATGTATATTAATTTATTAATTTTATCTATTATTTAAAATATTAAATGAATATTATATATTATTCTACATTATTAAGAGATGATATAAAAATATAACATTATATGAATCAACAATGTTACAAAAACATAAAAATTAATTGGATATAAATATGTTGAAACATTTTTTAACAATATCATTTGTATGAAAAAAACACATAATGTCATTTTAGCATTGATATAGATGATAGAAATTATTTAAAAAAATTAAATTTTTTTAATAGATATAAATTTTAAAAATAGCTTATGATTTATTTAGGATCTTATTTGATTTTATCATATATATATATATATGTATATATATATATATATATATTTTTGGATGATAGATAATATAATATTTTTTCTTTTTTTTATTTGATTACACTATTTGGATTGTTTAGGAAGAAATTAAAAAAAGTAAAATTATAACTTTAAATTAAGAATACTATATATTATTTTACAATAATAATAAAAAATTAATACATTAAAGTTATATTAATTTAGTATATTTTACCTTTTCTTAAAAATATTAAATTTAAATACATTTATTTAAAATATAAAACTTACTATTTTATTACTCTTTCTTTAAAATTATTTTTAATATTATTTTTGAGAAATTTATTACTTCATTATCAAGAAAGAATATTTGAGAAATTTATTACTTCATTATCAAGAAAGAATATAAAAACATGACATTTTATGAATCAACTATTTTGCAAAGACATAAAAATTACTTGAAGTGAGGATGTTGAAACATATTTTAACCATTTTATTTGTATAAAAAAAATTATCCTTTTAGCATTGATGTAGATAATGAAAATTATTTTAAAATTAATATTTTTTTAATACATGTAAAATTAAGAATTGCTTATTATATATTTAGAATCTTATCGATTTGATCATATATATTTAAATAATAGATAATATAACATATTTTATTCTTTTCTATATTTTAGTAAACTATTTTAAAGATTGTTTAGAATAAAATAAAAATAAAAAAATTAATTTGAAATTAAGATTAACCTATATTATTTTTTAATATTAAAAATTATTAATATATCGAGTTATATAATAATTTATTATTTGGGTCTTTTATTTACAAATATTAACTTAAAATGTATTTATTTTAAAAAAAATTTCCTTTTTTTTCCACTCTTTTTAAGACCTTCCTTTTAAAACTGTTTTTGAGAAATTCTTTCATAAGATTGTATAAATTACCAATGTTACAAAGATATGAAAATTACGTGGAAGTGAATATATTGAAATATTTTTTAATCTTATCATTTCTATAAGAAAAAAACATACTATCCTTTGAACATTGATATAGATGAAGGAAATTATTTAAAAGAATTAATTTTTTATTAGGAGTAAAGTGTTAAGATAACTTATGATTTATTTAGGATATTATATAATTTTATCACACATATTTTGGTGATAGATAATATAATATATCTTTTTATTTATTATATTTTATTAAACTATTTACAAGAAATTTAAAAAAATATCTTTGAAATAAGAATATTATATTATTTTACAATAATAATTAAAAATTAATACATTCAAGTTCTAATAAATTATTATTTTTTATCTTTTATTTAAAAATATTAAATTAAAATATATTTATTTAAAACATAAAATTTACTATTTTCTTACTCTTTCTTTCAAATATTTTTTTAAGATTATATTTAAGAAATGTATTACTTTCTTATCAAGTAAGGATATCAAAACATGAAATTTTATAAATCAATCGTATTTCAGATATCAAAACATGAAATTTTATAAATCAACTGTATTTCAAAGACATGAAGATTATTTAAATGTGAGGATGTTGAAACATATTTTAACCGTATCATTTGTATAAAGAAAATAAAACTTTTAGCTTTTATGTATATAATAGAAATCATTTAAAAAAATAAATTTTTTTAATAGATGTGAAATTTTAGAATAAGTAATTATTTATTTAGAATCTTATACTATTTGATCATATATATTTAGATAATAGATAATATAATATATTTTATTATTTTATATATTTGATTAAACTATTTTAAATATTGTTTATAAGAAAATATAAACTAAAGAAAATTTTCAAATTTCAAATTAAGAATAACATATATTATTTTATATTACTAACAAATAATTAATATATCAAAATTTATATTAATTTATAATTTTTTTTCTCTTATTTACAAATATTAAATTAAAATTTACTTATTCAAAACTAAAAAATTATCTCTTTTTTCTTCTCTTTTCAAAATCTTTCTTTTAAAACTATATTTGAGATATTCATTACTTTGTTATTAATAGAGCATATAAAAACATAACATTATATGAATAAAAAATCTTACAAAGAAATCAAAATTACTTGACAGTGAACATGGTAAAATATTTTTTAACCTCATCATTTGTATGTGAAAAAAATATCCTATCCTTTTAGCATTAATATAGATGATGAAAATCATTTAAAAATTAATATTTTTTTAATAGATGTAAAGTTTTTTAAGATAGTTTATGATTTATTTAGAATCTTATAGGATTTAATCATTTATATTTGAGTGATAGGTAATATAATATATCTTTTTTATTTTATGTATTTAATTAATCTATTTGAAAGATTGTGTAAAATAAAAATAAAAATAATTATAATTTTAATGTAGGAATATTATATATTATTTTACAATAATAATAAAAATTAACATATTTAAGTTATATTTTTTAAAAAAGTGCTCTTAAAAGACTACTAAAAAAGATTAGGTAAGATTAGAAGGGACAAGTTTGGAGTGTTAGATAGCTGAAGGATAGTTTCCAAATGATGAAATTCAGAGAACCTTAGTTTGGTATGTGGAAAGTGTGGAATAATTGCAGCAAGCCAATAAGATAAAATTGAAGTGTGAACCAACACTTTTACCTACCAAGTGCCACTAGGGACCAAACTTGTTATCCCTCATCCATTATCACCCAAACTAAGATCTATACAATATCACTCCTATCCTAGCTTTACCTTAATCATATCATAAATTAGTATTTACATAAAGCTTTTTGTACTTTTCACCCAAAAGAAATTATTAGTATTTTTAAATGTAGGATTACATTATTGTTGTTTTTTATGTTTTTATTAAGTGTATTTATGCACTTTCTTATTAGGTCAAAAGAAATTATTAGTATTTTAAATGTAGGATTACATTATTGTTGTTTTTTATGTTTCTATTAAGTGTATTTAGCTTAGCACTTTCTTATTAGGTGGTGACGGGTGAGGTTAGTGGAAGAGGGAAATGTATAATAGTGAAGAGCTAATAATTTGATCTGTATAATTTGATCTACAAATTTATTTGATAAGGTGAAGTTAAAATGGTAATACATTGATTCCAAGCGATTTAATAACTGATAAAAATTATTTTTTTGAGTAATTTAAATTTCAATAAGTAAGTTGTAAATATTTTTTGAATTAAATATTTTAAAAATATTTAATAATTAATAAACTCTTGCAACCAAGAAAAAAAATTATGCTCTTGATCAAGTATTTGTAATGCTATATATAAGACACATATTTTATCCTCCAATATCTTAAAATTTTTGTATCTACTTATTTATTTTGTTAAATTGGCCTTCTAATGAGAAAAGTCATTGTTGATGTCAAAAAGAAAAAATAAAATGATATTATTGTAGATAACTTTTTATCAGTACAAATAATATTTTTATTTTTATATCATCTATCATTGTTTAAAAATTTGACACAAAAATTTAGACAAAATTAGTAATATTGATATAATAGCAATACATTTGTCTTATATGAACCCAATAGTTACAATATAACAACTACTACGTTGGAAGACAAATTGGCTTGTCAATACCAACTTGTGTCAATAAACATGATTTTGTAAGATTAATTTAAGTAAAATAAGATTTAAATATGATAATTACATTAAGAAATTTTTATTTTAAAGAAATGCTTACTATAAAATTTTCAAGGTAACACGAACTATAATTTATGATGTTGCCTCAAACAAAAATTTAAAGTAAAATCAATTTTCATAAAAAACATAAAAATGTAATATAAAATTATGATACAATGAAATGAATGCAATTTAATCATGAACCACCTTCTTTTCTTATCATGAAAAATAGCACAAATATATTGACCCAAACTAAGATCTATACAATATCACTTCTATCCCAGCTTTACCCTAATCATATCATAAATTAGTATTTACATAAAGTTCTTTGTACTTTTCACCCAAAAGAAATTATTAGTATTTTAAATGTAGGATTACATTATTGTTGTTTTTTATGTTTTTATTAAGTGTATATAGCTTAGCACTTTCTTATTAGGTGGTGACGAGTGACGCTAGTGGAAGAGTGAAATGTACTACATTGATTCCAAGTGATTTAATAACTGATAAAAATTATTTTTTTTGAGTAATTTAAAATTAAATAAGTTATAAATCATTTTTTGAATTAAATATTTTAAAAAATATTTAATAACTGATAAGCTCTTGCAACCAAGAAAAAAAATTATGCTCTTAATCACGTATTTGTCATGCTATATATAAGACAAAATTTGTAATATTGATATAATAATATTAAATTTTTTTTTATGTTATTTAATATAGATTACTAATCCTGCTTCTCATATTTGTATATATCTTTAAAATTTCTAGACTCTGTAATATTAAAATTTCTCTCCATGGTGTAGAAAGCAATATGAACCAGCTGACTTTATTTCCCGAGACCTGGCCCAATCTCCTCCGAATCTTGAATATTCATATAAGTATAACATAGGTGTTGAAATTAACATTTCTACAATTAGTCAACTAGTCGATTCAATTAGTGTTTGTGAATCTCATAAAATTTTGTTCTTGCTACAAACTAGCTTTGTAGTTCAGGCTCCATTCAAGTGTCTATTTAAATTAAGATTTTAAGTGCTACCAAATACATAACGGACACTATAAAATAATTAGTTGAAACTATTGTTGAAGGATATTTACTTTTATTTAATGAATTTTACTATCTACTTGAGATTTGATCTCAATTTTTCGATTAGAAATTTTTGATATTTGCATTATTCAACATTTTAGTAAACAATTCAATTTAATAATATTTAATCCTAGCATTTTTTCATTTTTCAAATAATTTTTGTTTTATATATTTACAAACTTTGGTCATGTGATAAAGAGCATACCAAAATAGCATGAAATTATGATAAGAAGTAATCCAACAACAATGTCTTGAAATCCAAACACAAATCCACAATTAAGGCGACCGCAGTGAAACAAATTAGAACTATCTTTTTGCCACACCTTATAATTTTGATGAATAATTATTATTGTAAGCCTTATGGAAGCATACATTACACTAATGATTTTATATGAAAAGTAATTAATATTTTTTGTATAAATAATAAAATTGATATGTTTGTATCTTTCTTTCCATCAAACATCACAAAACATCAAACATCTTTCTTTCTATAATGTGAGAATTGAGATTTGAGACATTAGATCTTTAAAAAATTATATATAATAAGAGAAAGATTTTATGATGTAATAAAATATTGTTATAATATATCATAATTAAAATTATATATATCTTTGCATGTGTGCGTGCCTATTAATAAGGAAAACAGGAGGTATGATGAGTATGACCTTTCCTGTGAAGTTAAGAAAAATATAGTTTGTATATATAAATTAATAAATAAATTGTAAAAAAATATAAATGAATTAAAAAGGGATATAAAAATTATGATGAGGGGATGGGGAATTTATAATAAAGATAAAAAAAAAAAAAGGATGAAAGGTAAAACACTCATAGAAGCATCTAATAGCAATACATTTGTCTTATATGAACCCATTAGTTACAATATAGCAACTACCTCGTTGGAAGACAAATTGGCTTGTCAATACCAACTTGTGTCAATAAATTTGGTTTTGTAAGATTAATTTAAGTAAAATAAGATTTAAATATGATAATTACGTTAAGAAAATTTTATTTTAAAGAAATGCTTACTATGAAATTTTCAACGATGTTGGCTCAAACAAAAATTTAAAGTAAAATCAATTTTCATAAAAAAAACATAAAAATGTAATATAAAATTATGATAGAATGAAATGAACGCAATTTAATCATAAACGAGCTTCTTTTCTTATCATGAAAAATCAAATAAAAAATTAAAAGTACTTATATTTATAATTAAATTGATTATCCAAAGTCATAAGTTTGGTAGCATGGATTAAAGCATCTCATGGAAATTAATATCCTACCATATCAATTTAAAAACGCTGATAAATTAAATTTTAAAAAGTAATACCTCCTCCCACAAGACAAAGTAGAAAAACTGTGTCAATAATTAAACAGGTAACAGCATCCCATGAGCTTCAATATAAGACATAAGTAACTTATTTTTTCAAATAATTTAAAATTATTTTAAAAAATGCCACTCATTGAAATTTAAACCATTTCCCGACCCGGCCGAACCAATTCATTGAAGTTAGAGGGCCTTTCGCTCCATTTGCAAACGACCTCAATGGAATGTTTTCTTGATCATTTGGAAAAAGGCAAGAAATGCCTTTCTTGATTATAAAAAAAGGCAAACAACTCCAATACATTGTTATCTTATGTTTATTTTCTTAAACTGGTTGCTAATTATAAAGTAATATTAATTCATTTATCATCTTCTATTATCTAATATCTTATTTTAAGATTATGGTTACAAGTAGTTACTTTTGTAAACATCTTCTCTTTTTTTAAGAATTTGTGCAAATGTTGAAATAATCCTTTTATTATGTGGTCAAAATTTAAAACTAAACGATGGAATATATTTTTATTGGGACTTTCTTTTATCTTTTAGTGATTTCATGGTATCATATTGAGGGTGATGTAGGTTATTCATTGTGATTATTTTTGTATGCTTGTTTCATGATTTTTTTTTCATATGTGGTTCAACCATTCTATTATTTGATTGAATATTTGTGTGGACATATATATACTAGTTATAATCTATTCTTAATTTTTTAATTTATTATCTTAAGCATGTATATACAAGCTTTTTATAATCTTGTGTTGTTTGCTAGAAAACTCCATGTTTTATTTTATTTTAAATGTATTTATGATTATTTGTAATTTTAAATATTTTAATTGGTGAAATGAGGTTGGGAATAATATGTACTTAAGAGGTTAAGAATTATAAATCAAGTGTCTTATGTGCTTTACACCTTTTTGCTAACCTCTGGATTTAAAGTGTTCGAGTTTCGACTTCGAAGGCTTGAAGGTAGCCTACTCCATATTAGGTTGAATTATAAATGGTAGCCTACTCCATATTAGGTTGAATTATAAATTTTTCTATTTTCAGTAAAAGAACAGTATTTTTTTTCTAATGTTTTTTTTCTTTCATAACATTGATGTTTATTTAACATGTGGTTGAGCCTTCAAATAATATTCACACACAAATACACTTTTCATAGACTAAAGAAAACAACGACAATTGAAGATACTTCAATTATTGTAATAAATTAGAATAGTTAAAATTTAGATTTAACCATTGTAAAGTTTTCTTAGAATTTGGTTGTAATAGGTTAAGAATTCTTGTAAATCTTATATGCTTATAAATAGGTTTGCTTACTTTGTAATTTTTCTTGTAGCAATTTATGTGTAAAATTAGACTTGTGGACTTTTATTAACTTGGTGTAGGATACTCACCAAGTATGTGGAGTGTATGACTTGTGCAAGATTGGAGACATAAATGGATGCTAGGTGTTGTTTGACTTTTTAAAAATTAGTAGAACTAACTTGTGTTTCTATTTTGTTTTGTGAGGTTGAAGGGAGACAGGTATGTTTTCCTAACTTTTGTCTTTTTAGGTGTTATAACTTTCTTTAAATATTATGAACATTAAGGACTTTGGGATTTTACTCTTAAAGGGTTTTGGAGGTTGGTGAAATCTATGTGTTGAGCAACTTGTGTGCTAAGTGTTTACCTCTTGTGTGTTTGAATATCTATAAATTTGTGTGTAGAAGTTTAATCTGCAACTATGAGTGATTACGCCATATGTGGAGTAGTATATAATACATTTTTTTTTCCACCTGTATTAAACTAGATTTATGATTAGTTACGAGGAATCTACTTTTTATAGGTTTCGAATGCCTTTTGTTTAGAGCTTGTTAACACTTTATATTGGGACAAACCAAGCTCACATTTGAGTGTAGTTATGGGTATGTCTGTTTGTATGTTTTTTGTAAATATGTACGTATGTGGTTTAAGTGTGTGTATCTGTTGGTTATGCTATAAAGCTTTTTTTTGGTATTTGTTTGTTATTTATGTATGTTTGATGTGTGTGTCTATAATTTTTTTTTGTTACTTGTTTGTGTTTTGTGTATGTTATTTGAATTATGTATATGTGCAGAGTGTAACAGTAAATGCTTGTGTGTGCACTTGTTATATACAAATGTATATGATTGTTGTTTTTGTATTTATTATGTGTGCTCATGATTGTTGTGTGCTAGTATGTAAGTACTATTATGTTTGTATTATTTTGTTAGTTAGTGTGTATGTAGTTTGAGTGTATGCGTGTATGTGTTGGTTGTTTTACGTTTGTTATATGTGAACGGAAAGGGGTTGTTTATCTCTTTGTTTTTATCATAAGTGTACTTGTGTGTGCGCTTGTTATATACATGTTTGTTATATACATGTGTATATGGTTGTTCTTTTTGTATTTATTATGTGTGCTCATGGTTGTTGTATGCTGGTAAGTAAGTAGTATTATGTTTGTATTATTTTATTAGTTTGTATATGTGTTTGTTGGTTGTTTACTTTTGTTATACGTGGGGAAAAGGATTGTTTATCTTATTTTATTCAGGAGTGTACTTGTGGTGTGTGTGCATTTATCACTTGTGTGTAAAATTATTTTTTGCACATATAATTATTATATTTAAATGTGTATGATTTTTCTTTATGCATATGTGTATTATTTATATGTACGCTATATATATGAATTTTTTTTAGGTTCATTATCTGCCAACATAATGCCTATGTTTGATTTTCATTATTTTATATGTACATGCATGGTTTGTGTATGTGGATGTTTATGAATGCTTTATATATGTGCATAGGTTATGTGTAAGTTGTTTGTATGTATATTGTTTCAATGTAGGCATATGTATGGTATGTGTTAGGAGTGATTATGTATATTTATTTTTTATTTGTGTGTTCTGCTTGTGAATGTGTATGTATTTTGGCTCTATTTTTATTTTGTGTGTACAATTGTACCGTGTGTGTTGTGTGTGTATGAATGGATGTGTTTGTTTGTTTTGAAGTGTTATTTTTGTGTTTTATATTTATCATGTTTGTCTTTGTGTGTGTTATGTGTATTTGCATTTGTTCGATGTTAGTTTTCATTTTCTATGTTGGTGGTGTGTTTGTTATGTGTGGTGGAGGGAGGAGGTTGTTTCATTATTTTTTATTTTATGAATAAGTGTGTGGGTTACGTGTGTGTTTGTTGTTTATGTGTGTAAAGTTATTATTTGAGTTTGTATCTTTGTTAAATTTCAGTGTGTAGGGTTGTTTTGTGTGTGCATGTTATTGGAGTATTTGCGTATTAATTCGCAACTATGAGTGATCACACCATGGGTGGTGTAGTACACAACTCATATTTGCCTTTTTCATTTGTATGAACTATGGTATTGTGATTAGCTATCAATTTTGGATAGGTTTTGGATGTCTTTTGTTTGTAGCGTGTTTATCCTTAAGATTGGGCTAAACTAAGCTCAAATTAGGGGAGGTGCAGATTTATTCCTACTTGACTTCACCTTTATGGTCTATAAGTAGATTCTTTTATTCTCCTCTCCAACATTTTGACTCATTTGTAAAACTTTTTAAAATTTAGAGTGAGTACTTTCTTTTAAATTTTCTCTCTCTCTCTTATGCTTGTTCACGAATAGAAACGAATGAGGAAGTCCAATGTGGTATATTCAAGCTTATTTTCTAAGCTTTGTAGCTTATGTAGTGGTGCATAGGATAACTAGTTTAGTTGTTAATTTTCTAAACATTCATTTATGAATTTTCAGCACGCTTCTTTTTTCTCAAAATTTGTGAGCAATTGCAACATTGTTAGCTAGTTTGTGTGTATTAGTATTGGTGTATTGTGTTTGTGTGTTAGGTGTGTACCGATGTGTTTGTTTGTCTATTTATGAGTGTTATTTTTGTGTGTTTGTGTATGTTGTTTATGTGTGTTTCTCTATGTATTTTTCTTGTTTATGTCCGTTTGTTTGCATGAGTATGTTCTTGTATGCATGAATACATGATTGTAAATTGTTTATTGCCCATGCGCATGTATTTGTATATGCCTATGTGTATGTTGTTTGAGTGTGTGAGTTTGTTTATTGTGTATTTTGTTGTGTTGTTTTTTTTTTTTGTATATTATGATTTCAATCCATGTGTTATGCATTTGTGTGTTTGTTAGTTGTTTGTGTGCCTTATATTTTGTATTTTTTTTATTTTTACATGTTTTGTTATATGTTCTTGTTTGTTTGTGTATTTGTATTTTACCTTTGTATGTCTATTGTTAATGTGTGTGGATGTTAATTTTTGTGTTTGTATCTAGAATACTGTGGATTGATTAATTATCTATGAATGAGTGTGTGTTGTTTAGGTTAGTGTATGTAACATTTGTTTCATTATTTGTGTTTGTGTACTGCTTGTGTTTTTTTTATGTGTTTGTGTGTATGTATGTTTATGGATCTTTTTGTTTAGGTAACTCGCGTATTTGTATTTTTGTTACGTTGTTTGAGACTGTGTCTAGAGTGTTTCTTTTTAAATAGAGTAAAGATATACGTTACTTGCTCACTTATATATGACATTACAAATTAAATTTTTTTTATTTATGACAATGCAATTGGTTTAAAAACTTTTTTATTTGTACTTTATTTCCTAATAGGTCTACCAAATTAATCTCTTTATCGTTTTTTAGGTAATAATGTGCTAATATGGTATGTGTCACAAAAATTATTACGTGAATTGCAAAATAATATTTCATTTATTTTTACTAAATTTGTCATCAATCCTTCATTTATTTAAAATAATATAAATTAGTTCATGTATAATAATTTTTACATTTATAAATTAGTTTATAAAATTTTAAATTCAATTTATAAGTATATTATATAATTTTTAATAATAATATATTATTTTTATAACATTGATATTAATTATTTTATCTTACTTTTTACATTTTTTTTTATTTTATAAATTAAGTAAATTTAATATATAATAAATTTGATTTTTTTTCAAATAATTCTTATCATTCAATTCTATTCAACATTGAGTCATTATGATTTAGATTAATTTAATTTTTTTATAATATATTTTTTTAATTAATTTTTAATTTTAAAATTTTAATTTTATAAATTTTATAATATTTCATTTTTTATAGCTTTAATATTTTATTAAAAAATATAAAAAATTGAAATCATAACTATTTAAATTCTATATTTTTAAACTAAATGTAAGTTGATAAATCTTTAATAAAATTAGATAAAAGAATCAAACAAAATAAATTTATTATTTTATTTGACATCTTTTTAATAAGATCTATATCAATATTTATCTTTCAAATTATTTATATTTTATTGAATTATCTAATTTTATTATTTATTTGATAATATAATAAAGAGATAAAAGTATAAAGGTATATAAAATTTATGAGATTAATTTTTTAATATTAAAAAATAAAAATTAGTTAAATTTAATTTATATATACATTATATAAAAATAGAATTAACTCAAATTATTATAACCAAGCATTGAATACAGTTTAATGGTAACCAGTATCTTAAATATGTAAAAAATTTTAAACAAAAAATTTACTTAATTTTATATAGTGAAAAAAAAAACTAATATAAAATTATTAATATCTATATTAAAGAATAATAAATAATAATATTAGTATTAATAAAATTTAAAGTATACATAAACTAATTTGTAAAGATAAAAATTATTATATAGAAACTAATTTGTATTTAAAAAAAAAATGAAGGATTGGTGATTAAATTTGTTATAAACAAATGAAAATATCATTTTAAAATTTACATGATAATTTATGTGTCACTCAACATGCCAAATTAGCACACTTTTTCATGAAAAATATGAAGAAATTAATTCACAAAACCAATTACTAAATAAAGTACTAATGAATAAGTTTTTAACTAATTGAAATTGCTAGAAATAAGTGAATTTACAATGTCATATACAAGTGAACAACTAATTTGTCCAGTTACTCTATTAACAAACAAATATATTAGACCCAATGTCAAACAATGCAAACAAAAAAATGTAAATACGCAAACAATTTCAAACACGGACAAACATATCTCTACATACAACCTAAACTCATAACACAATAGAAATATATACAAAATTAAAATAAACAAGTAAGATACAAACACACAGATAAATACATAAATTGAGACATACCAACATATAAAAAACCTACACACAACAATCAAATACACATACAAGAATCATACACAAAATTAAAAAACATAGAATATCATATACACATGACATATAAATCCACACATAAAACAAAGATATACATGAAAAAAATAAAAAATGCATAAATACATACATACACAAACAAAAATAACATAAAGAGAATACATAAACATTATGTACAAACACAAATAACAAAACAAAATAAAATATACCTACCTAAATAACACACCTATTCGTAGATAAAAATAACCAACTCACATTCTAGATACAAACACACAAAAATCAACATGCACCCACACTAACCATATACATACAAAGGTAAATTACAGATACACAAATAAGAACATATAACAAAACACATAGAAATAAATAGATCACAAAATATAACATACATCCAAGCAACTAACAAACACACAAATGCACAACTCATGCGTTGCAATCATAAAAAACAAGAACAAACCACACAACAAAGTACACAATCAACAAACTCACATACTCAAACAACATACAAATACGCATATACAAAATGCGTATGAGCAAAAAATAGTTTCCTATCATATATTCATGCATACAAGCACGTACTCATGCAAACAAACAAATATAGATAAGCAAAACACAGAGAAACACACCTAAACAACATACACAAAGGCACAAAAATAACACTAACAAATTGATAAGTGTCCAATAAGACACTTATTTGGAACATAATTCAATGAAATTGTGAGTAATTGAAGCATAAAACACCAGTAAAATATGAGAAACAAATATAAAACTGAATAACCTATGCACAATCTGGAAAATACAGTTTTAGAACCTTTTGGGTGATAAATTCTCATAAATCTGATGTGTTTTAATCTCTGAAAAATGTTACAGGATTCCGCGTTAACAACGTAACTGAACTTACGTGGAACACATGAAGATGTGAAGGAAAAAGGAGCAATCTGTCAATTGCGTCGCGTTGGCAACGCAAGCTGGGTCGCGTTGCACACGCGACGACACATACCAGTAACTATAAAAAGCCCAGAACAGAACGAAAACAGGGCATCACTCATTCTATCCACTAATCTATCTTTAGAGCGAAATCTCTGAGAGGGGAGCCACCATTTTCCTGGACGTTAGTTCTGCTCTTAGAGAAGGAGAAACCCTAAGGTTGAGGAAGAAGGGATTCTACAGCAAGCTGCCATGATCAGAACCTTCTCCCCTTCCCCTGTTTTCTTCTTCTTCATTATGTGTAACTGAGTCCTTGTTGGGGAAGGATGAATCCTTAACTGATCTTATGTAACCCAGATTTTGCATTTATTTAAGATTGTTTTCCTTTAACGTTGATTATTCATCTCTTTGCTTAATGCTTTTATGACTTGGCCACTTATAAATTGAACCAAAATTCTTCTTCGCAATTGGGAAATTGGTTTTAGAATTGGAACTGAGATTGAATAACATAATTGTGAAGGCTCTAGGGATAGAGGTTTGCATTTGTGAGATCGTTTGAATACTTGAACGTAAGGCTCACTGCAAATTAGGAATTGCTAACAAATTAGGATTCTTAATTTGCTGTGAAGGATTGCTGAGTCATGGGAGTGACCTTCAATCACTAAGTCGTGAATTCGATCTTCAACTACTGTTTATCTTAAGTATATTGTCGCAACCGCAATTCCGACGAGACGACGAACTCGCTAAATGTTTTGAAAGGAATTTCATTTGGATTAAGTGGAGTCGCCACCAAATTTTTATTTAAGGGAAAAAGACTTGGAAAAAGCCCTAACTCGATGATGAGATTTAGGTTCGGGAGTCGGTTACGAGTGGGGAAGGTGTTAGGCACCCCACTCGCTTGTTCCGAAGAACGGTACCCTTAAACTGAATGTGTGACTTCCTTAAAAATCGTTTGATCCCTTTAATTAAAGTGAAAATAAATAGGTTGGTAGAGGTTAGCCTGACAGGACTTGATCCTGCTCCTACGTATTCCCCGGTGCAATGGGAAACTCAAGGCTTACGTAGTTCTGGTTTTTAAGAGATTTCCCTTAAGGAGAGGAATATGGAAGTTTAAAAGAACAAGAAGTTGTTGAAAGGTCATCTATGCGAAATTCACGCCTTCGTAAGCCGCGCTTGAGTTCGCACGAATTCGAACATGAAACAGCGAGAAAGACTGCCTGTTCGTATTGAGATTTGTTTGGATGAGGTTCCTTGAGAGAGAGAGTAGGAGTTTTTTAAAGAAAACAGGAATTCATTGGAAAAATCACCTATGCAAAATTCAAGCCGTCGTAAGCCGCGCTTGAGTTCGCACAAATTCAAATACAGAACTGCAGAGAAAACTGCCTGTTCGTATTGGGATTCGTTCAGATGAGATTTCCTAAGAAAGAGGATGGGAGTTTTTAAAGAAAACAGGAATTTGTTGGAAAGTCATCTATGCGAAGTTCAAGCCGTCGTAAGCCGCACTTGAGTTCGCACGAATTCAGATACAGAACAACAGAGAAGACTACCTGTTCGTATTGGAATTCATTCAGATGAGGTCCCATGGGAAAGGAAGTAGAAGTTTTAAAGAAAAAATGAATTGGATAGAAAGTCATCTATGCGAAGTTCAAGCCGTCGTAAGCCGCGCTTGAGTTTGCACGAATTCAAATACAGAACAGCAGAGAAGACTGCCTGTTCGTATTGGAATTCGTTCAGATGAGGTTCCATGGGAAAGGAATTAGAAATTTTTGAAGAACACAGGAATTGGTTGGAAAGTCATCTATGCGAAGTTCAAGCCGTCGTAAGCCGCACTTGAGTTCGCACGAATTCAAATATAGAACAGCAGAGAAGACTGCCTGTTCGTATTGGAATTCGTTCAGACAGGTTCCATGGGAAAGGAAGTAAATTTTTTTGAAGAAAACAGGAATTGGTTGGAAAGTCATCTATCGTTTTGATTATGACATTCTCCTATCTATTGCTGGTTTGCCTCACATTCTCAAGTCCAGGCCAAGAACAAGACTGGACCTGGATACAGTGTCAACATCCAGTTCGCAGGATACCCCCTATATTCTTATATTTAGCCTTATCCCTTTCCTTTTGGGGGATTAATTCTGGCCGGGATTCTTGTTGTTAAACATACTAGATTAGCGACTACAAATGTTGTGAAACAGGACCAGTAGAGGTGATCTGGATCCCTTATAGGCTTAAGGTGTGAATTTTAAACTTGCTACTTAGTTAACAACATGACTGCTGGCCATGACTGCTGGCCATGACTGATCATGCCTTGGGCTAGTGTCCTAGGCTCCTTAACCCCGCAAATGGTCTACCTCATACCCTATTTAATAACCAAAGGCTACATCAGGAGAACTATGTTTAGGATCTCCAGCAACAACTTAGATATAGCAGAATATCGCAGGTGTGGGAATCCATACTAGGTTCTCTAAGGGAATGCACATGTCTTGGAGATCCTTGAGTGAACTGGACTCAAAGGCATGATCTTCAGCTAGAGAAGAAAGATCAGGTTATATGCAGGATCCGTTTCTAATTTGCCACACAGCTCTCTACCTGTGTCAAGCTATCTGAACCTGTTACAGCTTAGGGGAACTAAGGATCAGTTTCTCTCGAACATGACTTCATTACAGTCTCTTATATATAGAACATAATTATTGATTTCATGGTTGATGAACGAACATGGTTTCAAGCGAACCAAGTATAAGGTATATCAGACTCTGGGGATAGTCATGAATTTCTCAGTTAGCTACTGGTAGTTTATCACAGGTAGTTATGGGATCAGGCCTAATCCCAAATGACTGACCTCGGCATCACAGATCAGGTCTCAGGCCCGACTGGACCTCTGCACTCAGTGGTCTTGCCTTAAATGCATACAGACTTGGCTAGATATTTCTAGGTCAAGGAACGAGACTGCTATTAAGACATCATGACAGGTTACACTGGTTGATTTGGTTTAAAATCCTATAGACTAGCAGAAGATGGGGATATAGCCATATTTTCAAAACTGTTCCATAGTTAAAGCATATTGGAGACCTTTTCCACATAGGCAGATCAGTAGCATTGTTTCTTGCTATTACAGAGGAGCTACTACATCGAATCACAATAAAAGCGAATTTCGAATCTAGAAGTGCTAGAAAAGGATCCAATCATAACAGGCCTATAGAAGGCTAGTGCTGAAACACAGCATTTGTTCTTGAATACAATGATGGATTTTTTTGCTTCTAATCAGAGCAATCACCAAACATCTCATATTCCAGACACGACACATGACTGCTCCCCCCTGACTTTAGCAGATATCAGAAACCAGACTAGTTTTGTGGAGGTCCGGTGTGAATTTATTTGGCTGGGAGTTTACAACTCTACCAAGCCTAAAGGGATTAAATTTATTGATTCTATGACTCAGCTCATGTCCCCTAGTGAAACCTAGTTGTTGGCGATTAGGATTTGGCAGTCTACATCGTGACCTCTTTGGTTCAGCAAACTAATCTTACTGGTCTTAACCCCTATTTGGCCTTTTAGCCTCTGCGGTTGGAATACTGATAGATGTTAGCATCAGGCCAGTCCAGGAACCCTTCACAACTATGTTCATGCACCCAATCCCTTAGAATACCAATTATACTTGGGCCAGGGAAAAATTCGGTTTTTTATTCCTTGACTTACTTTATTTAGTAGCTGAGCCAGATTAGGAGATTCACAATAGCCTATATCTCCACACATTGATTGAAAGGAATTAAATAAACAATTCACAATGTAGGATCAGTGGTTAATTCTACCTGTCCTTTTGATAATCTTAGGCTATTTACATGCAACCTTATGCTTACAAATGATAATGAACTGTTATTTGTACGGATCCTAATCTGATATATGTTCTAATTCCAGTTTTTTTTAAGAATTTCCAGGACGAAGATAGCATCCATCCTCACACATGGTTCGTGCAGGTCTCGGGTAGAACATAAGTGCAGTTTTTGGACATTACGCATAGGGCTAATTTCAGTTTACAACAAAAGAGAGTAGTGTAAGAAAGCTCAATCCCCTAGTGACATAGTAAATTTCCATTTATGTTTCTTTTCTGTTTCATTTTAACATATGGATCGAATTAGGACACTGTAGGTGAGGGCGCTTCCAGTCATCTTACTTCTCACAGGATCTTCCCTGCCACATCAGTACCTATATGTCCTAAGATGAGGTTAAGACAGCCCGCAAGGCTTGCCTGAAGAGTGAAGTGGGCGCTAATGATTCTCTCCTAACATTGTCTCAACTCAAACAATATCTCTCTTCTACAGGGATAAGCTAAGTCAAGGGCATTGATTTACAAAAATGCACAGATTAAGGTGAGGTGGTTGATTAAAGTCGTGAGGATGCATTGAGGAGCAGTTTATCCCCTATGATATTGTTGTACCAGAATTTGGTATCATTCGGTTCAGCCAACCCTTAAGCTTTGAGCACGTTGTTCAATCACCATTTATCATTACCACATGAGTCCTACAAAGGGATTTTGTAGTGTCATTATACCCCTAAAGAATCCCTAGGCCACACTAGTTTTCCAAAATCTGTGCAGGAACACCTAAGCTTCCTAATGCCTTTCAGCGACCGAATCTCGCTGATGGAGATTGAATCCCCTGACTCCAAACTGACTCCTATTATTCAACTGAACATTTAGGATTCTGGTGTAGTTCTCAGCCTAATAGTCATATTGAATCATCTTCAATCATACATGTTTCAACTCAGGACTTTAATACAGAACTCATTGTCATGGGCTCAAAGTATTCTAGTATTTTGTCAAAGGGCCCTTTTGGTTTTGACTTAATACAAGTCCTGCAGAATCTGTTATCTACTGGAGTCTGACTTTAACCAGCCTAGTGTTTCAACTTTGTGACTCCCATTGGATCTGATCTTGATCAAGGACCGACTAGGGTGGGGACGAAGAAAGTTGACAACAATCTACATGGATAGGGGGCACTGTGGTAACATGCTGTGTCTACTTCCTTAGACCCTGGTGTCATTGTGTAAAGAATCAGGAGACTCTAATCAGTGACTTCAACTATTGACGATTAACCTATACGGTGCCTAGCCACAGCATACCAGAATCGAGTCTTATTCTATTATTAATCCTGTCGATATAGGCATAGGATCCAGGTTATTTTATTCCTGTTGAGCTTGATACTCACAGTATTTATTGCTACTTCCCCATTTCCTAAGGCCTCTTTACTAGTCCTCTCACTCCTACCCCAAATTAGGCGTATATGGTTACATATTCTGATATGGTTTCTTGATCTAAATTAGGATTCTAGTTAACTTCATACCTACTAATTATTAGTTATAGATCCATGTAAATGATCTTGTTAGCAGGTAAGAATCTCCCTCTGCATCCCGTTCTAGTTCCAATAACACTCCTAACTGACCTTAACATTACTACACCCTTTTATTGCCTTACTAATCCTTAGGTGCAGGATTTTGGCGAGACGGATCTTAATTAAAATAGCCAACACACAATTTTCAATTTATCCTAAAACCATTGTATTCTGAACTCTAATCCAAATGTGTATCAAGGTTAAGCAGAGATTTGAATTATTCTTTACAACACTCCTATTATGCATTAAAACTTAAAGATTCCAGGCTCTAATTAGAAACGAAGATGTGTAAATCTGCATAATTTAAGAACATATCTCGAGCATCATCTATGTTTAAGCCATCTGATTTTAACCGAACTAAAGGAGGATTCACATTGTTCAGGATCTGTGAATTGTCATGATTTGTTCTTGTGTCTTTATGATCAAGGAAATTGTAAGTTGACTCACATTGTCAAGCCCGGCTAGAAGCAAGACAGAACCTGGATGTAGTGTCAATACCTGTCTCCTTAAGTTCATAAGGCTTCCCCATATCCTTGTATCAGTCCTATTCATACCCCTCAAATCATGGATGCTGTATTGATTCTAGTCAAGCTTCACACATTCAAACCCATGACACAAGAGTCTGTAATGTTAATCACAGTGTGAGTGGCCTAGGTCCCCTATAGGCCTAGGACATGAATTTAGGATTTGTTGCTTGTTTAATCATAAGACTGCTAGCCTCATCTGGTCCTTCTCTAGGCCAACGTTTTAGGCTTATAGGACCACATTCAGTATTTCCTTTTGCTTATTCATTGCACCAGTTCCTATTCTAAGGTTTGAGTTCCCACAGGTCAACCGATTCATGTTTGGTTAAGCAAGGTCAAGCTGGTTGTAGCCTAAGCTCCCCACAAACTAACTACTACAGGGCCTGATGAGGTCGTTCTAGCACTTCTCTGCATCTACTACGTATCCATTGTTCCCTGTATGGATTAAGGCTACGCTCAGTGAACCTACCCTCTATTCTATGTTTTGGGAACCTCTACTGAGCTACATGAACAGAGTTTAATAATTCTGAAGAACTAGTTCACTCCACATCTCATTGAGTTTGTTAGGTGCAGGTTGAATTGCATAAATCCAGGAAAATGCACAAGTCTCTTGTCCATACTTCCAACCCAGATTTGAGTGTGTGACTAGGTGCTATATTGTCTTGGTTCAAGGAACAGGACTTTATTGTCATTAGACTCTAGCATGCTAGGGGAAGAGTGTATCACATAGAGAATAGGCCAGATTTATGGATGTGAAGACTATTGGTTCATCTCGCTTTTGATAAGGTCGTTAATCAACGGTGGAGAAGAGCATGATCATATTTTAGAAGCAGTCACATTCCAGCAATTGTGCAAAAATGTAATCGAATTGAAAAGAATCCTGAACATATTCAGCATTTCCTCAGGGATTAATTAGCAAATGTGTATTTAAAACGGATATGCATTCATCGATCATGCTATGAGGCATCGAAATAGGATCACGAATTAGACGAGAACCGTATCAATTAAGCAATGGCGATAAAAGGAATCTGCTTGATTCGAATAAACCAAATCACGAATCACACATACAATCAGAATCCTAATCTCTTGATCATTCTAACACAATCATTCATTTCAGTTCTTAGCCAAATCAAACCAGCAATGTGCGAAATCAAATGGACTTATACAAGAGCGCTAACCTGGTCAAAGTCTAAACTCAAAGGATGCAGAATTTCTTCCTCCACGAAGCTGAATCAAACGACACTGGTTTTTGCTGTATCGGGAGTAATGATGGTGGTTGCAACGAGAGGCCACTGAGACCCGAGAGTCCACCCGATTGCAGAGAAATCGTTCCTCCTTAACAAGAAGCTCCAAGGTGCTTTTCAGTCGAGGAATCCAGAGCGTGAACAATCCAGAGTAATCGGAAAGAAGCCCCCCTCTCCAAATAAAACCCCGCGCTTTATTTTTTTAATTCCTTTTATATCTTTCCTTGACCCTGGTACGCTTAAACTTACCTTAATGGTTATTTTCTAACTCTAGACTAACTGATTTTTAACCACACCAGAATTAAGCCTAATCTCCTTGAGATGAATGTTATTCTTTTACCTTCTATTTTCTTATTTTCTTTTTATTATTATTATTATTATTGTCTTTTATTTTTATTTTTATTTGTATTATTTTTTATTACTATTTATTTATTTATTATTATTATATTTTTTGGTTCTTCTTTTATCATTATTTTTGTCTTTGTTTTTTTTTCTTTTTTTCCTTATTTTTATTATCATTGCTCATTTACTTACACATGCCTTTTATTCCTGTTTTTCTACCTTTATTATTTATCCCTAATAATTTAAATTAATTTATCTCAACTCGGACAAAATTGATGCTCCACATATATGAAACGATCAAGGATTACGTAGGGGAAGTTTTGGTGAAATCCAACCCTAACATCTTCCAACATTTGAATTCTCACAATTTTATATCAGTCGTTGAGTGTTTGACAGTTTAGATTTTATTTTGAAGTATTCTTTTCATACTGGACAGAGTTTTAGATTTGTGACAGATTCTGTGAATTCTTGTTAATTTCTGCTTGCGTTGCCTACGCGCTTCAATTTGCGTTGACTACGTGACCCCATAACTGAGTTCAATTAGTGGACTAGTAGGAATTCAGTATTTGAACCAAATCCCTGTGGAGATGATACTCTTACTCATTCTTTACTTCATAAAACGATAAGGTGCACTTGCCTTCACACGTTTTTACATCAACAAGTTTTTGGCGCCATTGCCGGGGATTTGTTTTTCAATATTGAAAAGTATTACGAATACACTAGATTGAGAAATTCTGCTTTATATTTCTGACTCTGTTGCATACTGATTCTTTCTTCGGTTTAATCTTGTTTAACTTGTTTATGCGAGGTAAACAAGAACAGGAATTGATCTTTGAACCTGAGATTGAAAAGCTCGCAAGAAGAAACCGAAGGGAAACAAGGTTACGAAAGGAGCAACAAGAGCAACAGAGACTGCAAGGGACCAGCGAAGAAAACCCTGTGCATCACTCTATCATGGAGGAACACCAGCTTAACAGGAGAATTACGATGGGAGAGTACGCTCCCAAGTTACACGGAGTTGCGGCGCTAGCATCGTGGAGACCACCAATCGGCTGAACAACTTTGAAATTAAACACCCCTACTCCATCTTGTCGACAGGGACCGCTTTGGAGGAAGTAAAGTGGAAGACCCGAACCTCCACCTCTCGAGCTTTCTCCAAATATGTGACACAATCAAGATGAATGGCGTCTCTGACGAAGCGATCAGATTGAGATTGTTTCCATTTTCCTTAAGAGATCGTGCCAAGTATTGGTTGCAAACCCAGCCAAGAGGAAGTATTACCACCTGGGAAGAATTGGTATCCAAGTTCCTCATGAAATATTTCCCACCCTTAAAATACAACAAGCTGAAAGGAGAGATCTCCTGTTTTGGTCAGAAAGAAGGAGAGTCACTCTATGAGGCTTGGGAGCGGTTCAAGGAGCTTCTGCGAAAATGTCCACACCATTATGGCTTTCCATGTCCATCAGTCATATTTTCTACAATGGAGTTAAGCCAGCCACCAGACTCATCATAGATGCCTCAGCAGGAGGATCTCTGAATACAAAAACTGCAGAAGAGGCCATGGAGCTGATTGAAATAATGGCTTCCAATGAGTACCAATCACCAATTGACAGAAGTGCCCCCAAGAGAGGTGTGCTAGAGTTGGACACACAAACCGCAATACTTGCCTAGAACAAGCTGATATCACCCCGAAATGGAGGCTACGACAAACAATACAGGTCTTTAATGAACCCTCAACCAAAGACAAGTCCAAATGTGACTTTTGTAGGGGTGAACATGAAAACGGATGCTGTGACACAGACATAATAGAAACCTCCAGCCAGGAGCAAGTGCACTATATGGGCCAGCCTCAAAGGCCTATATATCCTCCTTACTCTAACTCTCATAATTCTAATTTCAGGAACCAGAACAACCCTAGGAGGAACGGACAGTATGCGCAGCAACAGTCCACTCAACAGCAAACAAACCAACCACAAGACAACTCTGCAGACCTGGGAAACATAGTCAGTTCATGCAAACCACCCAAGCATCCATCAAGAATCTGGAGAATCAAGTGGGATAACTGTCCAAACAACTCACAGAAAGAAATGTTGGGAGTTTCCCCAGTGACACAACCGTGAATCCCAAGGAGCAGTGCAATGCCATCACAACAAGAAGTGGAAAGATGATAGAACCGAGGCTACCCACAATACCAAAGACAACAGAAAATGTGATCCTCCAAGCCAATGATGCTGCTGACTCAGCAGACCAACCATCCAGAATTGAAATAGAAATGCAACCTGGAGGAAGACCAACAGTCAATCCACAATCAGCAGCAAAGGAAGAACAAAAGAAGGACTTCCATGACAGGCTAGTGAGAAAAAGCAAAAAACAACTATTTGAGGAAGCCGTGGCCAACGGGGAAAGAGCTACGTCGGCAACGCCAAATGTCCCATTTCCTCAAAGGCTAAGAAAACAGCAGGAGGAGAGAAAATTTTCTAGATTCCTGGATATATTAGGGAAGCTGCAGATCAACATAGCACTAGCTGAAGCACTGGAAGAAATGCCCTCGTACGCGAAATTCATGAAGGAGTTGTTGTCCAAGAAGAGGAAGCTTAAGGAAGATGAAACCGTAGCTCTCACGAAAGAGTGCAGTGCCATCATTCAAAGGAAGCTCCCTCAGAAGTTGAAGGACCCAGGATCTTTTGCAATTCCCTGCAGCATTGGGAATTTGCAGATTGGAAAGGCACTATGTGACTTAGGAGCTAGCATCAACTTGATGCCTCTTTCCATAATGAAGAAACTGGAAATAGAGGAGGTGAAGCCTACCATGATGTGCCTCCAACTGGCTGATCAATCAATTAAACATCCATATGGCGTTGTAGAAGACCTACTAGTCAAGGTAGACAGATTCATATTCCCAGCTGATTTTGTGGTGTTGGACAGGGAGGAAGATGCTAAAATTCCATTGATCCTAGGAAGGCCATTCCTTGCTACAGGAAGAGCACTTATCGATGTGCAACAAGGGCAGTTGATGCTGAGAGTGCAGGACGAAAAGGTGGCGTTCAATGTCTTTGAAGCCATGAAGCATCCTGCTGAACAACCACATTGCATGAGGATGGACGCATTGGCAACGCTACCAGTAACCGCATTGGCAACGCCACCATCAGTCCCTCTTGAAAAACAGGACAGTGACTCCATTCTTGAAGGAGTGCTCTGGTGATCCAAAGGCCTAAGCCAGGAGAGAGAAAAAGAGAGCCAAGATGTGGAGGAATGCATAGCCACACTTGAAGCTAACCCCCCCATAAAGTCAAGTTCACAACCCTCTGAAGAGTTGCCAAAGGAAGAAAGAAAAATGGACAGCCCACAGACAGAATTGAAGCAGCTTCCGTCTCACCTCCGCTATGCATTCTTGGGGGAGAAGAACACGTTTCCAGTAATTGTGAGCAACTCCCTCAATGAACAAGAAGAGGAGAAACTGTTGAGGATTTTAAGAGCTCACAAATCTGCCATTGGATGGACCATTTCAGATCTAAAAGGAATAAGTCCTTCCTTCTGCATGCACAAGATCTTGATGGAAGAAGATTTTAAGCCTGTGGTGCAGCCCAACGAAGACTTAATCCAACCATGAAAGAGGTTGTGAAGAAAGAGGTCCTCAAGCTCTTGGATGCAGGTATCATCTACCCAATCTCCGATAGCTCTTGGGTCAGCCCAGTTCAGGTTGTACCTAAGAAAGGAGGGATAACAGTGATCCCTAATGAGAAGAACGACCTTATTCCTACAAGGACAGTGACCGGTTGGCGTATGTGCATAGATTACAGGAGACTTAATGAGTCCACCAGAAAAGATCACTTCCCTCTTCCATTCATGGACCAGATGCTGGAGAGACTAGCTGGGCATGCCTACTACTGTTTTCTGGACAGATATTCTGGTTACAACCAGATCGTGGTAGATCCCAAGGACCAAGAGAAAACTGCCTTCACTTGTCCTTATGGAATATTTGCATATCGTCGGATGCCTTTTGGATTGTGTAATGCACCTGCCACATTTCAAAGGTGCATGTTAGCCATCTTCTCTGACATGGTGGAGAACTTTATTGAAGTCTTCATGGATGACTTCTCAGTGTTTGGCTCTGATTATGACAATTGTCTAAGTAACCTGTCTTGTGTGCTGAAGCGATGCGAGGAAACCAACTTAGTGCTAAATTGGGAGAAATGTCACTTTATGGTGCAAGAAGGCATTGTGTTGGGACACAAGGTCTCATCAAGGGTGTAGAAGTTGATAAAGCCAAGGTTGCAGCCATTGAGAGACTTCCTCCTCCTGTAAATGAGAAAGGAGTGAGAAGTTTCCTTGGGCATGCTGGATTCTATAGGAGATTCATCAAGGACTTCTCCAAAATATCTAAACCATTGTGCGACCTCTTGGTGAAGGATGCTGAATTCAACTTCAATGAGTCATGTCTGAAGGCATTCAACGCACTCAAGGAACAATTAATCACAGCACCTATACTTGCAGCGCCAGATTGGAGTCTCCCGTTTGAGCTCATGTGCGATGCAAGTGATTTTGCTGTAGGTGCAGTGCTAGGACAGCGGAGAGACAAGAAGCTACACGTCATATACTATGCTAGCAAGGTACTGAACAGTGCATAGTTGAACTACACCATAACTGAAAAGGAGCTGCTGACCGTTGTCTATGCTTTTGACAAGTTCAGGTCATATTTAATAGGTGCCAAAGTAATTGTGTATACTGACCATGCTGCTTTGAAACATTTTCTGTCAAAACAGGAGGCAAAACCGAGGCTGATCAGGTGGATCCTACTCCTCCAAGAGTTCGATTTTGAAATCCAAGATCGAAAGGGCAAGGACAATGGTGTAGCTAATCACTTGTCCAGGTTGCTTATGAAAATTATAGAAGATGAGAAAGTCTTAATCAACGAGGAATTTCCAGACGAGAAGCTATTAGCCGTTGCTATTGCACCATGGTATGCAGATATCGCAAACTTCAAAGCTGCACGGATTATTCCAAATGAATGGTCCTGGTAGCAGAGGAAGAAGTTGTATTATGACAGCAAATTCTATCTGTAGGATGAACCCTTTCTGTACAAAAGAGGTGTGGATGGATTGATCAGAAGGTGTGTCCCACGTGAAGAGCAAAGAGACATCCTGTGGCACTGCCATAGCTCAGCCTATGGAGGCCATTTTAATGGAAGAAGGATAACAGCAAAGGTACCGCAGAGTGGGTTTTTCTGGCCTACATTATTCAAGGATGCTAAGGACTTTACCGTTGCGTGTGATGCTTGCCAACGCAGCGGGAATGTCTCAAGGAGAGATGAAATGTCCCTCACTAACATATTGGAAGTAGAGTTGTTTGATGTGTGGGGCATAGATTTCATGGGACCATTCCCTGTCTCATACTCTAATGAGTACATCCTGCTGGTTGTGGATTATGTGTCAAAATGGGTAGAGGTTGTCCCTACACATACTTGTGATGCTAAGTCTGTAATAAGATTTCTGAGGAAGCACATTCTGTCCAGATTTGGTGTCCCACGCATTCTGATTAGTGATGGAGGGACACATTTCTGTAACAAACAGCTAGAAGCAGTCCTTAGCAAATATGGCGTCAGGCACAGAATTACCACAGCATATCACCCACAGAGTAACGGTCAAGATGAAGTTTCCAACAGAGAAATCAAGAGGATTCTGGAAAAGGGTGTGAATAACTCCAGGACAGATTGGGCAAACAGGTTAGATGACGCACTCTGGGCGCCTATAGAATAACTTTCAAAACACCGATTGGTATGTCTCCATATCAGTTGGTTTTTGGGAAAGCCTGCCACTTACCTGTGGAACTTGAGCATAAGGCGTACTGGGCAACCAGATTTCTCAACTTCAATGCTAACACATCCAGAGAAAATCGACTGTTATAGCTGCATGAATTAGAGGAATTCCGCCTCAATGCCTACGAAAATGCAAATGTCTACAAGGCAAAGACCAAGCAATGGCATGACAACTTGATCAAACATAGAGTCTTTGAACCTGGACAACTGGTTTTGCTGTTCAATTCCAGGTTTTAAACTATTTCCAGGAAAGTTGAAGTCCAAGTGGTCAGGCCCTTTTGTGATTAAAGAAGTTTCAGACTATGGTGCCATCACCCTTGAAGATATGCAGTCCCAAAGAAGCTTCAAAGTCAATGGTCAGCGTGTCAAGCATTATCATGGAGGAGAAATCAGCAGGGAGAAGACCACCTGCACCCTCCAGTCGCCTAACTGATTTTCAAACTGTCAAGCTAGGGACATTAAACAAGCGCTGCAAGGGAGGAAACCCTTGGAAGTAGTTTAAATTCATATTTTAATTTTAATTTTTCTTAGTGGATTTTACTTTCTCAAACTCTTTGTAGATTGAAGGGGTGAAACCGAGAAATTGACCAAGAGGCATCAAACGGATCAAGAGTGCAGAAAGATTAAAATTTAAACTCAGTCCTACAGTAGGGTACAGGATCGCGTAGTACACGCCAACGCAAGTGCGTAGCCAACGCATAAGCATCTGAACAGAACAGGAAAGGGAAAGGACACTCAGCAAAAGTATTAAATTAATAAGCATAAGCTTGCATTAAGTTTTCTAAACTGCCACCCAACCACCTGACCCTTCACATCCCCCACGTCTGAATATAAAAGAGCCTCTAAGAAACAGTAATTTCCATCAAAATCCAATCGTCCTCTCACTGCAACTCCACATTTCCCCTCATAAACTACCACTCCACCTCACAAGCACAACAACTCTCTGATGGCCTCCCCCTCCAAGGCTCCAGTCATGGCAGAGAACGTGCAATTGTTCCAATCTTCAGAAAATAAGGATAGATACAAAACGCTCAAGAGAAACCCCATAGTAGGGGACAGAAAACTGAAACTGCACACTTGGGAGTTCCTAAGAGTTGAGAACGAAATTGCAGACAAACGATAGGAGAAGTTATGCAACCTGGCTGGCCACGGATACGAAGAAATCACTCGAGAGTTCTATGCCAACATGACATTAACTCAGGCAGAGGACTGCTACATGTCCTACATTCGTGGAAAAGCGATCTCTTTCGCCCCACAAGTGATACGGGACCTGCTGGAGATCAGACCTTCCACATTCAGATGCATGTACCAGCGTCACAAAAGTATTCCAATAGACCAACCAGTATCCTTGAGAGTACTCAGACTCCCGGGAGCCAAATGGGAGTTGAAGGACGATGGCTCCAACGATGGAACGTCCCTACGCAAGGTTGGCTTAAAACCAGTAGCCAAAATCTAGTACACGTTCGTGCAGTCGAACCTGCTGCCAATGCTTCACTCTGAGGAAGTAAACAACAAATGAGCGGTCCTGCTCTGGATGATAATGACATCCTGCGAGGTAGACATCGCCCAAATAATTGCTCGAGAGATGAAAAATATTGCTCTGAAGTGCTACGTTCCCCTGGGGTACCCCAGCCTCATCACTGCCTTGTGTGAATTCCAGGGAGTCAAAATTACAGGTTGTACCCGAGTAGATCCTCATCCTACCCTAGACGAAGACTACATTGGGCGTTACGTCCTCCGCAAGGCACAACCTCTTAGCCATACTTCCACTAGAAATATGCGACATGCTCAAAGAACAGATCGAGCGTCTGAAAGAACTACACTTCCTTGTACGCCACCTAGGCAAACAAGTCGAAGTTACATGCAGAAATATACAGAAAGTCCATCTGGGGACGAAGGCCAACAGATAACTCTTAACAACTATCGGGCGAAGGATAGGGATGACTGAGCAAGAACTTTCCGACGCCGAACAGGATTTGATACTGCAATGGGCTGACTTAGATGATGTCGAGAGTGAAGCTGGACCAGCAACCACAGCTCAGATGGAAGAGGACTGACAAACATAAGATGCATTCAATCTTACAACCTGCATGGTTAACTGCATTATTCTTGGTGCAACCGGTTCAATCTTCAAAATTGTTTTTCTGTTTTTCTTTTTTTTCTTTCTTTTTTTTTGAAATTTCCTTCTCATATTATACTACAACTAATTATAAATCCAAGAACTTAGAGTTTTGTGTTAATTATACGACACCCTAACTCCAATTCTAACATGATGTATGGAATGTGTGATCAAATCCAGAAAAAAGGGAGAGAAAGAAAACAGTGCAATTGGCTGAAACAAACAGAACAAAATGCTAACAACATTGCCAACGCAAAAGAGCAAGGACAGTACCAGATAGTTAACTCAACAAGAAGCACCACATTAAGTAGCATACAAAACCCCCACCTTTGAAAAAAAAAAACAATAATTATATATATATATATATATGTCGCAACCGTAATTACGACGAGACGACGAACTCGCTAAATGTTTGAAAATAGATTTTGATGATTTGATTGTGGAGTCGCCACCAAATTTTTGTTTAAGGGAAAAAGATTTGGAAAAACCCTGACTCAAGGATGAGATTCGAAGTTCGGGAGTCGGTTACGAGTAGGGAAGGTGTTAGGCACCCCACTCCTTTGTTCCAAGGAACAAGACCCTTAAACTCGAGTGTGTGATTATTTGAAAATAGTTTGATCCCTTAATTAATTTGAAAATAAATAGGTTGATGGAGGTTAGCCTGACAGACTTGATCCCCTTCCTACGTATTCCCCGGTGCAATGGAAAATTCAAGGCTTACGTAGTTCGGTTTTAAGAGACTTGATCTTTTGAAGAAGTAGAGGGGTGATTTGAGGATAGGATTGATTTTTGAATAAACTAAAATTGCGTACTTGCATAACCCAAAACCGTCGAGGCCGTGAGTGAGTTTGCACGAATTATAACGCTGAACAAAGAAAGAAGCGCTGTTTCGTATTAGAATCTGTACTAATCTTAGAGATTTAAAATAGATATTTGAAATAGACGTTTTCTAACGAGTTAGTAAGTAGGAGATTTTCTAAAATTTATGCTCGCAAAATCCAAATCGTCGTAAGCGTTTGAATCACACGCAATTTGAAACACGTAATGCTGAGGTTTCATTGTCGTGTTAAAATCGATTGCACACATTTTAGAAAATTAAAACAAGATATTTTGAAATAGACATTTTTTAGTGGACTTAGTGAACAGTGATTTTCTAAAATTGCGTGCTTTGCAAAATTCAAATCATCGTAGACGCATTTGAATCCGACGACTTAAAAAACACGAGCAGCAGAGAAGGTCATTTGTTAAGTGTTAAAATCCACTTGCATACATTTTAGAAAATTAAAATGAGATATCTTGAAATAGACATTTTTTTTAGTAGAGTTAGTGAACAAGGATTTTCTAAAATTACGTGCTTGCAAAATTCAAATCGCCGAAGTCGATTTGAATCAAGATGAATTAAAACACAGTAACGCAAGAGAAGGTCAATTTGCAGCGTGTTAAAATCCACTTGCACACATTTTTTGTAGAAAATTAAAACAGATATTTTGAAATAGACATTTTTTTAGTAGAGTTAGTGAAGTGATTTTCTAAAATTACGTGCTTGCAAAATTCAAATCGTCGTAAGTAGCGATTTGAATGCACGCAATTAAAACAACACAGCAATAGGGAAGGCTGCCCTGTTCGTGTTAAAATCCGACATTGCACACATTTTAGAAAATTAAAACAGATGTTTTGAAAACAGATGTTTTTACAGAGTTAGTGAAGATAATGTTTAAAAAAAAACAATTGGATTTAATTTACTAGTTACAGAACCAAAATTGGGCTTGACCCAAATTAAAATAAAATGGAAGAAAATAATTGAGTTTAAGTGAAAAGAGGGGCTTGGGCTGGACCCATGTCAAAATTGAATTTGATTTCAAGAAAAGGAAAAAGATCGGGCTTGACCCAAAGAATTGATTAAAGAAAAGAATTAGGCTTGACCCAAATTAAGCAAAATCCAACTTTAAAGAAATGATTTAGAATTAAAGAAAAAGAAGTGGGCTTGACCCAAGTGAAGGAAAATTGGATCGAGATTAAAAGAATTGGGCTTGAATTGGACTTGATTTAACATAAACTTGACTTGATTTGAAGTTAAGGAAAGGAATTGCGAACATGCTTCAGTAATCAAGTGATAGAAATTTCATTTCAAATCCAAATTAGATAAATAATATCATTCAGGAAACTAGAGAGAAAGAAAAAGAAAACGCAACAAAAATCATCAAAATCGGAGATTATTTGATTGACTAAAAACAAAAACGAAAAACAGAGATGAAAATCAACCTCAAGAACACACAAATTTTTGGCGCCAAAATTTGAATTCAAATCTCAGAATTTTTAGAAAATATTTTTGGTAGATCTGAAAAATCAAAACCAATCAACTGAAATATATGGATCATAGGAATTAAACAAAACAAGTTTGACATCAATCCAATCAGAAATGAGCAAGATATGCAGAAATCAAACAAGCTAGGTCAATTCGCGCACCAGGATGAACATGCTTCGGTAATCAAGTGATAACAATTTCATTTCAGATCCAAATTGGACAAATAATATCATTCTGGAAACTAGAGAGAAATAAGAAGAAAAATTAACAAAAATCATCAAAATCGGAGATCATTTGATCGATTAAAAACAGAAACGAAAAACAGAAACGAAAATGAACCTCAAGAACACACAAGTTTTTGGCGCCAAAATTTGAATTCAAATCTCAGAATTTTTAGAAAATATTTTTGGTAGATCTGAAAAATAAAAACCAATAAATTGAAAGATATGGATCATAGAAATCAAAAAAAACTAGTTTGACATCAATCCAATCAGAAATGAGCAAGATATGCACAAATCACACAAGCTAGGTCAATTCGCACACCAGGATGAACATGCTTCGGTAATCAAGTGATAAAAATTTCATTTCAGATCGAAATTGGACAAATAATATCATTCCAGAAACTAGAGAGAAAGAGAAAGAAAACTAAACAAAAAGCACCAAAATCGGAGATCATTTGACCGATTAAAAATTAAAACGAAAACAGACACGAAAATGAACTCGGAAATCCGAGAAGAAGCAAGAAACTTAAGAGGGATAAAATTCGGACCTAACCTCCCTTGGAAGGTGATGAAGAGCTGATTCTATGGAGGCCAAGGGCTGAATTGAAGGCCAGAGAGTCTCCTAGGTCCTCCCTTCAAAGGTTCTGAAAATCCCTCCTCTAAGACTCCAAGTTCTCCTCCTCCCAAGAATTTCCAAAAATGAGAAAAAGCCCCTTTTCTTTTCCTGTTTGTAGGTATATATAGACACATCCCTTCTTGGCAAGGGTCAAGCTCTTTCAAAGAGCCAAAGTCCAGCTTCCTCTCTCTTAGCAAGGGCCAAGTCCTTTCAAAGGGCCAAAAGCCACCCCCTTTCTAGGAGCCAAAAGCCAACCCCTTTGATTTTAAAATTTTTGTTCCCTATTTTGATTTTTCAGCTTTTTCTTTTTTTCAATTTTCATTTTTATTACATTTTTCGTTTTTTATTTTTATTTTTTTCTATTTATTTATCATTTTTACTTATTCTTTAATTTCCCTTTAATTTTTATTATTTTTTTTATTTTTTATTTTTTTGCTTCTGTTTTTTCGTATTTTCGCTTCTGTTCTTTACTTTCTGTTTGACATCTTTTCAAATTTTTAATTAACTTAACTTTTGGTTAATTTTAATGATTAGGGGCCTCGGACATAATTGAGTGTTTACGGTTTGCCCCTCTTTACTCATTTTCCTACCGAGATAATGTGAGAAATGATTCTACGAATTATCGTAATACGAAATGAGTAAAGATGTGAACACATTATCCGAGGCAAAGCCTTGAAGAAGTCCGACAAACGAAGGAGCCTTGAACTTGAAATTGAACCTCATGGATGCCTGGAGAAGGATGATTGAATGACCTTATCGACTTCATGTATCGATAGGGTTTAAATATGGAAACTTAGTATAACCTAACTAAGCTAAGTGGAATGAATGAATGCTCGTTAGGACTGGCGTGGAATTCAATGGGATGGCTTGTTAGGACAAGCAAATGAAATGAAAATGCTGTTAAAACAAAACGAGAAAGAGAAATGGCCGTTACGACGGGCTCGGTAGAGTGAAAACGACTGCTTTAAGACAGGAAAGCATGCAAGAACTAAAATGTAAGATATGTACAAGGTGGCACGACGATAAAGTAGGCCGAGGTATCTATCTAAGTTGGAGGCCTGACATCATAGGCCCAAATTGTGGAAAACGAACTTGGTGAGGCCCGACATCGTAGGCCCAAAAGCGAGAAAAGTAACGTCTTGGGGCCCCTAAATAGCCAGGATGCGAGAAAGTAAATGTGCTGGGCTTTGAATAGGCCTGATGCGAAGAAAAAGTAAATGTGCTAGGGCCGAATAGGCGGGATCTGCGAAAAAGTAAACGTCTTGGGCCTAAATAGGCAGATGCGAAAGTAAATGTGTTTGGGCCTGAGTAGGCCAGGGTGTAGAAAACTAAAAGTGCTTTGGGAACCGAATAGGTGGGATGCGAAAAGTAACGTGCTGGGGCCTAAATAGGCGGATGCGAGAAAGTAAATGCGCTTGGGCTGAATGAGCCAGCTGTGCGAAAAAGTGCAAACGTCTTTCAGGGCTGAATAGGTCGAGTGCGAAGTAAATATGAGAGGCATCCCAGTTGTTGGCCGGGAAGGAATGTAAAAGGGGTCCCATTAAAGGAAAATGCAGGAAAATTAAACATGCTTGATATCCCGTTGTTGCCGGGAAAATGCAAGAAATTAAACATGCTTGATATCCTGTTGTTGACAGGAAAATAGACATGAGGTCCCGCTGTTGCCGGGAAGATGCAAATGATGACATCCCGTGCTTTATTTGCCGGATAAATGCAAAACCTGCAGCGACGGTGAGAAAATAGACATGCTTGAGGTGCTGTTATGGACAGGAAAATAGACATGAGGTCCCGCCGTTGTTGTTAGGAAGATGCAAATGATGACATCCTGCTTGTTGCCAGGGATAAATGCAAACCTCCGACAGTATTTGAGGAAAAATAGACATGCTTGAGGTCCTGTTGTTGACAGGAAAATAGACATGGGCTCCCGCTGTTGCCGGGAAGATGCAAATGATGACATCCTCTGTTGTTGCCGATAAATGCAACCCGCCAACAGGTGGACAGAAAAATAGACATGCTTGAAGTCCCGTTGTTGACAGGAGAATGCAAATGAAGTCCCGCCGTTAGGAAGATGCAAATGATGACATCCTGGCATTTGCCGGAAAATGCAAACCCGCTTGACAGTGACGAAGATTAAACATGCTTGAAGTCCTGTCGACGAGGATGCAAGCCTCGCTGACAGGCGGTGCAACAAAGAAAGGATCCCGTTGTTGAAAGGAAAGATGCAAGCCTGGTAGAGAGGCAAGGGGAATGAAAGAAGCCTCATTTAAGATAGGTAAAATGAATGAAGAAAACTATCTTGCTAAGACAAGGATGAATGTAGATGGACTCTTGATAAAAAAAAAAGCCTGCTAGGGAGGCAAAAGGAAGATAAAAGCCCTTAAGACAGAGCAAAAACAAAAAGATCCCCGTTGTTGACAGAAAGATGCGAGCTCTTGCTAGACGAGGCAAAAGAAAAGTGTGATCTATACTAACTTGAAAGAATGGCCTGTTGGGGCAGGTAAAGCATGAATGACCTGTTAATGCAAAGGGAAAAGACAAGAATCTATTAGGATAGGTATCGAAGGAAAGCCTGTTGTTGACAGGGACGAAATGAGCTTTGTTAAGACAGGCGGAATCATGCGGAGGTCCCTTGTTGACAGATAAATGAAGATAGATACTTGATAATTATTTTCTTGAAAATACTTGATCAACCATTTTGCCCCAGTTAGAGGATTCTTGATAATTGATGGATGTCTTGATTTGAAGGGAGTTTAGGCAAAGTGTTTGCAGTTTAAGCCGATGATTGAAGATGAGCTTGACTTGAGTTTTTCTAGGCAACTTTGCCCTATTGAACTTGATTGGAGTTGAGGAATTGAGGATTGCCTCAACTTGGATTTTCTTGGGCAAATGTTTGCCCAGTTTGAACTTCTGATGAAAATTTAAGGATGACCTCTCGTTTGAATTTGGTGGGCCAGTGTTTGCCCTTGTTTGAACATGATTCAAAATTTTCGACTTGTCTCGATTTGAATTATCTGGGTAAGAATGTCTCCTTATTATGAAATTTTTGGAATTGAGGATCGCCTCAACTTGAATTTCTAGGCAAAAGCTTGCCCCAACTTTGTTCTTGAGTTCAAATCTTTCTTGGAAAAATGTTTGCCCGAGTTTGGACTTGATCCAAAATCTGAGGATGACCTCAAATTGAACTTTTGTGGGCAGCGTTTGCCCTAGTTTGGACTTGATTCAGTTTTAATTATGACTGATTTGGGCAATTTTACCTAGGTCTTAATTACTTTTGAAAAATGGGTCATGCAATGCTTGAATAAAAGATGCTTATGTCTTGTTTGAATGAGTGAAAAGAATGCGGTGTTAATGATGCTTGAATAAATGCGAAATGATGTGGGTTCTTATTTTGTTGCTTGAAATAATTATTTGATTAGACATATGCTATTGAATGCAAACCATGAAATGGTGTAAAATTTTTACTTTCTCTTGATTTTGTTTTTCGACGCCTCCTTCCTCGACAACCCCATAGTTGGTGTGAAAGGGATCAAGAATCAAGGCGAGCTGGATCAACTCGATCTTTGGCTTATGGGTCAATTTTGAAATCTTCTTTTGGATTTTTGAAACCCGGCGGTGAGTCGGTATTATTGAGTAAGACACACTCCTTCTTTGGTGGCATCCTCGGTTGGTAAGAAGATGAATCCTTGGAAACAATCTCATTGCGTTGCAACGGTCGAGATTCATCCGACTTGTCATGACTTTTCAAAATTAATCCTTTTTTAATTCTTTTTACATTTTTCATGTTCCTTGTGGCACGTGCATTTTGAGGTGTGCAAAGTGATGCTGATGGTCGGAAGAAGGAGATAGAGAATTTTGAGGTTGTATGTTTTTAAGGTGGTGTACTTGAAAGGAAAAGGATGATGAAAGGGTGGGTTCGATTGCCCAAATGGCACCTTTTGATGAAAATGCCAATCTTGCTTTTTCATAATCTTGATTGTCAAATTAGCCAAACTTTTGAGAAATGGAAAAATTTTGCCCCTTTTAAGAAGATATAAGGTGCGTAATATCATGTTGTCTTGGAATTCCTAGTTTGACCTTAATTTTTTCCTGGGTTGTTCTTTTGAGTTTTCAAACCAGCAGGTCTCTTGTATTGCCCTAACTTTTGCCTAGGTCGTTCTTGAGGATTGTCGACCTAGCGGGCTTTTACTCAATTGTGCCCTAACTTTTGCCTAGGCCGTTTTTGAGGGTTGTCGACCTAGCTGGGCTTAGCTGATTGTGCCCTAGCTTTTGCCTAGGCCGTCCTTTGAGGTTTTAATCGCCTAGGCCTTCGCATGATTGTGCCTAACTTTTGCCGGTCTTCTTTATGGTTGACTGCTGCTTCTGTTTGATTATGCCCTAACTCTTGCCTAGGTCGTCTTTTTATTGTTGACCTAAGCGGAGCTTCGGTTGATTGTGCCCTAACTTTTGCCTAGGCCGCCCTTTGAGGGTTTTCTACCTAGCGGGCTTCTTTTTAATTGTGCCCTAACTTTTGCCTAGGCCTTCCTTTGAGGGTTTTCGACCTAGCAGGCTCTTGATTTTGGTTGTGCTCTAACTTTTGCCTGGGTCGTTTTTTATTGTTGACCTAGCGAGCTTTTATATGATCCTGATTTTTGCCTGAATTTCTTTTGGAACCCAGCAAGACCTTTCTCGATCATGAATTTGTCGATCATTATTTTTGGACTTTAACCCTACTTTTCTGGATTATTTTGGCTTTTAACCAGACAATGAGCTTCTCTTCTTCTTGAATTTTATGTTTTGACCTTGATTTTGCCTGGATTATTTAAGGCTTCAATTCCGAATCTTTTCTTGATCCCAATTTTGCCTGGATTTAAACTTGGTTCAGCCGGATATTTTTACTTTGAGTGGCGATGTAGAATCCCCTGGTTGTTTATTCGCTTCCTCATTGGGTTTTTCTCTTTTAGCTTGATTAATTCGACGTTCAAGATTACTTATTACAGCACTGGCATCCTCACCAATTAGTATTTATTGTTTTGGTGTTGGAATAAGAAATAGGTTGAGTGATGAAAAGGATGATAAATTTTAGAAGTAAAGTCAAAATGTAAAGCACGTGCTCAAGAAACATGAAAATGTAACTTTTGTATTATTCATTGATATTTGTTTACAAAAGATTGATTTTGAAAAGTACGACAATTTTGGATGAGTATCCTCGATAGCTTGATTTGTACAATGCAACTTGTCTTGTTTCTCCCATCTTTTCAGCTGGTCGATGGGCTCTCGTGATTTGGCAACGGATTGTTTTCTGTATTAGGAGCAAGCCTCCCGAAATCCAGGCATTTCGCATCGATTAGGCTTTGTACCTTTCGTTTCAAAGCTAGGCAATCCTCTGTAGAATGGTCGATGAACCCTGCATGGTAATCGCATCTGGCGTTAGCATCGTACCATTTAGGATATGGTGGCTCTTGAGGTTTCAGAGGATAAGGAGCAACCAGCAAGTTTTGGATCAGCCGAGGTAGTAGCTCGGTGTAAGAGATTGGGATAGGGTCAAATTGACGGGCTTCCTCTCCGTTTTACTCGCTTTGGTTGGCATTTTGGCTCATGGCTTGTGTTTGGGTCGTATATGGTGTTGGAGGTCGAACTTGTGTCGGATGGTTGTAAGTAGGAGGGTATGGTGTTTGGTATGTAGCTGCAATGTAAGGATATGGTAAGTAAGGTGTATGGTGTATATGGTGGTGGTTGAAAGCCAGCTGGACCATACTGTGCCATTTGAGGAATGTATTGGCCTTGACCAGAAGCCACATTGTAGGTTTCACCTGCCTTTTTCTTCCCGCATCCACCGAAGCGTTGACTACGCTGCCCGGACCTTTGCATGATCTTTCCATCGCATGCCACCTTCAATTCTTTCTCCAATGATGACGACATCGAGAAGCTAGAAGTCATACTTCCAATCATCTTGTCATAGAAAGGATTTTGGAGTGTGTCCACGAACATGCCGACCATCTCTTTTTCGGATAAAGGAGGTTGTACCTGAGTGTGCCTAACTCCTCCATCTTTGAGCATCTTGCTTGAAGGTTTCTTCTTCTTCTTGGCCATATTCTCGGAGCCGAGTCCGATCAGGGCCATCTCCATATTGTACCGATATTTGCTTTTGTGAAAGCCTCGTGCAAGGTCTCTCCATGAACGGATGCGTGTCCGCTCCAGGTTGAGTGTACCGGTTCTTGTTGCCACGTTAAGTCGTCTTGAAAGAAATGGATGAGCGGCTTCTCATCGTAGGTACATGTAGACATCTTCCTGCATACATATCGGGTGTTTCTTTGGACGGCTGGTTCCTTGATATTTCGAATTCAGGAACCTTAAATTTTGGAGGATGACCACGTCTGGAACCCGAAGCACTGGTCACGTGCATTTTTGGCTTCATAAGCGCTTCCCTCGATCGCCCGATTCTATCTTCTAGGATTCTCCACTTTCAAGATCCTCATTTGAAGGATGGCTTGGGTGTTCCTCTAGCATATGGTGAGCTTGAGAAAATGGTATGTACATAGGGTGAGGCCCTTGGGTGAACATAGGATTCGTTCCCCCAACAGTAGTTAGTATGCTTGTGGAATGGTGTTTGGCGGTAGGTTATGTGTTTGGGTTTGTGTTTGAGCTTGTGTTTGGGGTAGTGTATGTGTATGGTGAGGAAACCCATAATAAACCCCTTCGGTTGGTGGAGGCATGGTTAATGCTGAAGGGTTTTGGGGAGTGAACCCAGGAGGATATGACGGGTCGTTTGGTTCTCCCGGTAGAGATTCCCTTGCCTCTTTTTGTTTGGATGATTGAATGGCCTCCATCAGCTTGGCCATTTGTTCCTTTAGAGATTTGATCTCATTTTTCAGTTCCTCATTTTGTCTCTCCAACTCATCCACGATTCTTGATTTGGAACGGGTTCTATAAGGATGCTGAGAAAGTTGTCTGTCTTCAATTTTTAATCTTTCTGTTAAATTAAAAATTAATTTTTGAGAAACAATGTGAATGCCAAAATCAATGAATGATAAAAATGTTAATGCTTCAGTGAATATTAAAATGAGGGAGGTGGGGATAATTTTCAAAATCGATGATAAACTTATTTAACAAATGGATGAATGCAATGTTGGATGCACAAATAATTAGAGGTTTGAAAGTTGATCATTTTGAATGATCTGTTGCTTTATTTATTTTGGCTTCTTTTTGGATTTTTAGTAGTTTTGGTATTTTTTTTTTTTGTTTTGCTAAAAAAATTCACATTTTGGTTTTGCTAAAATTTCCCTAAGTTTCCTTTCAAACATAAAAGCATTTTTTTGATTTTTTTTTTCAAATTTCCTTTTTCTTTTTTTTATTTTCCATAATCTGTTTATTTTAGTAATTTAATTTTCTATATCTTTTTCAAATTTTCTAACTCTCCTCTGCTTTTGGGTTTGTATATGTTTATTTTCCAAAATCTTAATTTGAATTGGTTTAGGCAAAAATTTGCCCCAGTTTAAATTATTAGTATAAGAAATTATTTTTTGAATTTTCTTTATTTTTATGATTTCATTTGTCAAATCTGTTTTTTTTCTTCTTTTTTAGTTTTAAATTTTCTTTGGCTTTTTCTAATCTAAATCAATTTCAAATCTTAATATTTTGTGTTTTTGTTTTTTTTTTCAAAATAAATATGCTTTTTCTTTTTTTTTTTTTTTTTTGGGGTGCTTTAAGTGAGCTGATATTACATAGATCTAAGGTCTTTTTGATATATGCTTCTCACATGAGGTAGTTTGTAATCATGAAGGTTATGATGGTCACTAGAGCCAAGTTCTAATTCTCGATGCTTGCTACAACCGTAGAAGGCTACCAGGTTGCGGCACCAAAAAAAGGCGGACTCTAGTTGGAATTTTCGTGATAGCCAAACGGGACGTGCATCCCAAGTGACACCACTAGACCCCTCTAGTCCTAGGTTTTCACTCGAGACCGGGTGTAGGGCCTCACTCGTGTTATGCATGTAAGACTAGAATGTATAGAATAACCCTCGCAATTTGAAACACAATAGATATATATGTCGTACCCTAGGGTGAGCAACATACAAACTTGAGCTATCATGAATATAGGAAATAAATAACAACATATGAATAAATAGAAAAGGGATCAACATGCATTTATACACTCAATTTGAAACAGGGTTTGACTCTCTAAAAGTCCCCAGTGGAGTCACCATCTATCGCAACCGTAATTCCAACGAGACGACGAACTCGCTAAATGTTTGAAAATAGATTTTGATGATTTGATTGTAGAGTCGCCACCAAATTTTTGTTTAAGGGAAAAAGATTTGGAAAAACCCTGACTCAAGGATGAGATTCGAAGTTCGGGAGTCGGTTACAGTAGGGAAGGTGTTAGGCACCCACTGCTTTGTTCAAAGAACAAGACCCTTAAACCGAGTGTGTGATTATTTGAAAATAGTTTGATCCCTTAATTAATTTGAAAATAAATAGGTTGATGGAGGTTAGCCCGGAGGACTTGATCCCCGCCTCCTACGTATTCCCTGGTCCAATGGAAAATTCAAGGCTTACGTAGTTCTGGTTTTAAGAGACTTGATCTTTTGAAGAAGTAGAGGGGTGATTTGAGGATAGGATTGATTTTTGAATAAACTAAAATTGCGTACTTGCATAACCCAAACCGTCGTAGGCCGTGAGTGAGTTTGCACGAATTATAACGCGGAACAGCAGAGAAGGCTGCCTGTTCGTATTAGAATTCGTTGTACGAATCTTAGAGATTTAAAATAGATATTTGAAATAGACGTTTTCTAACAGAGATAGTAAATAGAGATTTTCTAAAATTTATGCTCAAAATCCAAATCGTCATAAGTCATATTTGGAATCACACGAATTTGAAACACGAAATACGCGACGAGAGAAGGCCGCCCCGTTCGTGTTAAAATTCGATTGCACACATTTTAGAAAATTAAAACAGATATTTTGAAATAGACATTTTTTAGTGGACTTAGTGAACAGTGATTTTCTAAAATTGCGTGCTTGCAAAATTCAAATCGTCGTAAGCCGCATTTGAATCCGCACGAATTAAAACACGGAACGACGAGAAGGTGCTTCGTTCGTGTTAAAATCCGCTTGCACACATTTTAAAAAATTAAAACAGATATTTTGAAATAGACATTTTTTTTAGTAGAGTTAGTGAACAGTGATTTTCTAAAATTACGTGCTTGCAAAATTCAAATCGTCATAAGCCGCATTTGAATCACGTAATTAAAAACACGTAACAGCGAAGGCTGCTCGTTCGTGTTAAAAAATCACACATTTTAGAAAATTAAAACAGATATTTTGAAATAGACATTTTTTTTAGTAGAGTTAGTGAACAGTGATTTTCTAAAATTACGTGCTTGCAAAATTCAAATCGTCGTAAGCCGCATTTGAATCCGCACGAATTAAAACACAGAACAGTAGGGAAGGCTGCCTGTTCGTGTTAAAATCCGATTGCACACATTTTAGAAAATTAAAACAGATGTTTTGAAAACAGATGTTTTTACAGAGTTAGTGAAGATAATGTTTAAAAAAAAACGATTGGATTTAATTTACTAGTTACAGAACCAAAATTGGGCTTGACCCAAATTAAAATAAAATGGAAGAAAATAATTGAGTTTAAGTGAAAAGAGGGGCTTGGGCTGGACCCATGTCAAAATTGAATTTGATTTCAAGAAAAGGAAAAAGATCGGGCTTGACCCAAAGAATTGATTAAAGAAAAGAATTAGGCTTGACCCAAATTAAGCAAAATCCAACTTTAAAGAAATGATTTAGAATTAAAGAAAAAGAAGTGGGCTTGACCCAAGTGAAGGAAAATTGGATCGAGATTAAAAGAATTGGGCTTGAATTGGACTTGATTTAACATAAACTTGATTGATTTGAAGTTAAGGAAAGGAATTGCGAACATGCTTCAGTAATCAAGTGATAGAAATTTCATTTCAAATCCAAATTAGATAAATAATATCATTCAGGAAACTAGAGAGAAAGAAAAAGAAAACGCAACAAAAATCATCAAAATCGGAGATTATTTGATTGACTAAAAACAAAAACGAAAAACAGAGATGAAAATCAACCTCAAGAACACACAAATTTTTGGCGCCAAAATTTGAATTCAAATCTCAGAATTTTTAGAAAATATTTTTGGTAGATCTGAAAAATCAAAACCAATCAATTGAAATATATGGATCATAGGAATTAAACAAAACAAGTTTGACATCAATCCAATCAGAAATGAGCAAGATATGCAGAAATCAAACAAGCTAGGTCAATTCGCGCACCAGGATGAACATGCTTCGGTAATCAAGTGATAACAATTTCATTTCAGATCCAAATTGGACAAATAATATCATTCTGGAAACTAGAGAGAAATAAGAAGAAAAATTAACAAAAATCATCAAAATCGGAGATCACTGGATCGATTAAAAACAGAAACGAAAAACAGAAACGAAAATGAACCTCAAGAACACACAAGTTTTTGGCGCCAAAATTTGAATTCAAATCTCAGAATTTTTAGAAAATATTTTTGGTAGATCTGAAAAATAAAAACCAATCAATTGAAAGATATGGATCATAGGAATCAAACAAAACTAGTTTGACATCAATCCAATCAGAAATGAGCAAGATATGCACAAATCACACAAGCTAGGTCAATTCGCGCACCAGGATGAACATGCTTCGGTAATCATGTGATAAAAATTTCATTTCAGATCGAAATTGGACAAATAATATCATTCCAGAAACTAGAGAGAAAGAGAAAGAAAACTAAACAAAAAGCACCAAAATCGGAGATAATTTGACCGATTAAAAATTAAAACGAAAACAGACACGAAAATGAACTCGGAAATCCGAGAAGAAGCAAGAAACTTAAGAGGGATAAAATTCGGACCTAACCTCCCTTGGAAGGTGATGAAGAGCTGATTCTATGGAGGCCAAGGGCTGAATTGAAGGCCAGAGAGTCTCCTAGGTCCTCCCTTCAAAGGTTCTGAAAATCCCTCCTCTAAGACTCCAAGTTCTCCTCCTCCCAAGAATTTCCAAAAATGAGAAAAAGCCCCTTTTCTTTTCCTGTTTGTAGGTATATATAGACACATCCTTTCTTGGCAAGGGTCAAGCTCTTTCAAAGAGCCAAAGGCCAGCTTCCTCTCTCTTAGCAAGGGCCAAGTCCTTTCAAAGGGCCAAAAACCACCCCCTTTCTAGGAGCCAAAAGCCAACCCCTTTGAGTGTTTACAATATATATATATCCTTATGTTCCCACATTAACTGATTCCCGCCGAAGGGGGGTTGAATTCAAACAAGCAGAGTAAATGACTAGTAAGGAGCAAGTTTGGGGTTACTAAATGCATATTCAAAAAGCAACCTGTCAGTGTAATCCTGCCGCGTGGCCAACCCAGCGAAAAGTCACAAGGCAAGGAAGGTCAAAAGTTTTGACCTCATCAGTCCCTAACACGAGACCCTTCGTATCCTACATAATGGTTATATAACAACAACAGGTAAGTAACTCCCATTCACCAAAAATTTTAAGAACTCACACTCTGCTTATCTCTCGCTCCCCACTCGAGAAGAAAGAACACAGTCCCTTCATTCTCCCAACTCCAGAAAAACCAAGGATGGAATCAACTTCAAGAAAAATGCACATCAAGACAACCCCCACAGCGGCCCTCCGAGGGAAACCAAGGGCTGAGGACACCCACCGGTTCAAATATGCTGACAACGAAGAGCGGTTTAATAACCTCAAAGGAAGCTCTATCGTGGGAGACCAGAGGATCAGTCTAAAAAGGGGAGAGTTCCCCCCAATCACTACGGAGATCGAAAACAGGAAATGGCACAAACTGTGCAACTTGGCGGGAGAGGGTTACGAGGAGGTAACTTGGGAGTTCTACGCCAACCTGGTGCTAACCAGGGCGGAGACAAGGTTCACCTCCTACGTGAGGGGGAAGACCATATCCTTTAAACCCCAGGTAATCAACGAGCTGCTGGGGGTTAACGTCTCTAGAAGAGACTGCAAGTACAATGAGCTAAAGGATGCTCTGGTGGATAAGGAAGGTTCACTACAAGCACTATGCATCCCCGGAGCACGCTGAGATGAAAATAAAGACAAGTATGGAGACGGGAAATCACTAAGTAAGGCAGACTTGGTGCCTATGGCGAAGATTTGGTACACCTTTGTGCAGTCCAATATCTTGCCCTTGCTCCACTCCAACGACGTAGCCAAGAAGAGGGCTATTCTAGTTTGGGTAATCATGCGATCTAAACCCCTGGACCTGGGCACCATCATTGCCCAGGAAATGGAAGAGATTGCCCCCAAACCAAAGGATTCTCTTGGCTACCCCAAGCCTCATTGCTGCTCTATGCCAGAGCCAGGGGGTGAAAATCGAAGGATGCACCAAGGTTCCCCCACAAGCAACCCTCAACAAAACATATATCGAACGGCACATACTTACCGTGCAAGAACCAACTCCTCGCAAGGAGCTCGGACCAACTCTGCCGCCCAAGATATATGAGATGCTGGCCAAACAGAAGGAGATGTAGCAGGCACAGCAAACCTCTAACCGCCAATTGGAAAAGCGGGTGGAGGCACTGCACAAATACCTGCAAAAGGTCAACAGGAGAACGAGGAAAACTCAACAACTCCTTGAGACAATTGGGAGACACGTTGGGTTGCCTGAGGAAGACCTTTCGGATGAACAGGAAGAACAAGGCCCGCAATGGATCAACATAAATGACAGCAAAAGTGAAGGAGGGTCAGCAGGGAGAAATGACATGGACGAAGATTAAGCAATCTTCTCCATGAAAGTGAAACAACACCTGTAAGCTCAGTCTGTAGGAATTTCATGTTGATTTGTTGTCCTCTCCTGTAGTTCCTTCCTCAAGTTGTTTTCAAAAGTTTTTTTTTGTAGTCAGGCCAACATTGTATTAGCTCTGTAAATACCATGTATGGATTAACTGCTATTGCAATTTCACCTGAAAACACTAACAGTAACATGGTGAATTTCTCATGTGGATTGTTTAGGTGCTACACACACTGATTGTACACAAAACTAAGTATATACCTCTAACCCACATCGATAAGAACCATGCATGAGGTGAAAGGAAAGTGAGATAAACCAGCAATACTGTAAGACAAGGAACACCATACAGTGTGAAAATTCAGGGGTGACACAGTGTTGCCAACGCACAGCTTTGTCACATATTGGTGAGATCTTTCCAATCTACCTTAAACAGTGAATTATGCATCAGAATTAATAAGTGAAACCAAATTCTTAATAATACAGTACTGTCTGCATGCTGATACACTGATTATGCATAGTTTAAAATGAATCCACATACACCTACATATTGCCCAGTCACGTTGCTAACGTAACTAACCCCTGCGTACCTAACGCATCTGGGCTGAGTGAAGCACCACAGTGTTACTTTCACTCATTAAATTACCAGAGCATACTTATGGATAGTTCATCTACTGAATAAGCACGGAGTAGGGATTCTCTCAACTCCTACACTCACATCAACCTCTAACATCATTCCTCTTCCATCTCCAATGAGCATCAAAATTAAGAGAACCTCATGCTCCACAGCACGGAGAGATTATACAGTTCCTAAATGTTCAATTTCATGATGCAGAATGTAGCATGATTGAATGATAATTACTTTGTTGTTCTGTTATGGTTTGTAACAATTAATTTGTAATGCATGTTCTAGGCTTGCATAAATTGCCTGTGAGCGGTTGGACCTCAACACTTATTTCTTTTGTGTGTATAGTCACAAATTGAGTTTCATTCCAGAACTTGCCCTGTTTCTTAGTTGAAATCCAGTTTCCCATGCTTGCATAAACAGGATTAAGGCACTTCTTTGATATGCACCTACTTGACCAAATGACCCACCTTGCATTCTTGTCCATTGTTTAGCCCCTTGAGCCTTATACCCAATTCTTTGTATTTGATTAGCTCATCTCCAGCCAAGACTATGAAGAATCACGAATATGCCTAGCCAGAGGAACTAGGAGAAGGTTGCTTGTATTTGAGGTTGAGTTTTACACTAAGTTTGGAGTTTCTTAAGGACAAACAACACTTCTAAGTTTGGGGTTGCTTGAGGACAAGCAACATTTCTAAGTTTGAGGTTAAGGGTGTCAGTAGCAATGTAATTGGCAGTGGGTGGCAGTGGGTTCCCTAATAAAAAAAAAAGGGGGAAGGAATTCGGGTACCCAAGCAAAGAAATATTGAAAACAAGAAAACACTTTTATGGGGGTGATCTTACATCTCCAAACTAATGGAAAGTGAATTCTCCAACTCTCTCATAGTTTCTTTGGCTTAAATAAACTCACCTCCCAAATTTCAACCACCTTTCACCTAAGCCACACTACAACCCATTACAAGACCTTTTGATTTATGTAAACATGCGACTCATTGGTAGAGATAGAGAATAGGGGCAAGCCTATGGTAATGAAATTTTGATTTGGTGACATAGAGAGAAACACCTAATCTAAACACTTGAGAGAAAGAGTGAAACACTTAATCTTATGAGAGTTTGCAAGTCTAGGCCATGTTTCCTTAATAACAAGTAGTTGTAACCATGATATAAACACTGTTTTACTCACACTTCCATGCTATATTATGAATCTATAAGTATTTTTCGTCTATTCCTAATGCTTGATGGAGTATCTTTGAAAATATTAACTGATGCAAGTCGGAGTGAAAAAGAGAAATGAAATACATTTGAGGTAAATGATATGCAAGCTATGAGTATCCAGAATTAATTATGTTCCTGTTATTTAATGCTTGCTTGAGGACAAGCAAGAGTTCAAGTTTGGGGTTGTGATAAGTGTCCAATAAGACACTTATTTGGAACATAATTCAATGAAATTGTGAGTAATTGAAGCATAAAACACCAGTAAAACATGAGAAACAGATATAAAACTGAATAACCTATGCACAATCTGGAAAATACAGTTTTAGAACCTTTTGGGTGATAAATTCTCATAAATCTGATGTGTTTTAATCTCTGAAAAATGTTACAGGATTCCGTGTTGGCAACGTAACTGAACTTACGTGGAGCACATGAAGATGTGAAGGAAAAAGGAGCAATCATCGTCAATTGTCATTAACGTTGCAACGGGTCGCGTTAGAACACGCAACGACACATCAAGAATTATAAAAAGCCCGAACGTAACGAAAAACAGGCATCACTCATTCTATCCACTAATCTATCTTCAGAGCGAAATCTTTGAGAGGAGAGCCGCCGTTTTCCTGGACGTTAGTTCTGCTCTTGGAGAAGGAGAAACCCTAAGGTTGAGGAAGAAGGGATTCTACAGCAAGCTGCCATGATCAGAACCTTCTCCCCTTCCCCTATTTTCTTCTTCTTCATTATGTGTAACTGAGTCCCTGCTGGGGAAGGATGAATCCTTAACTGATCTTATGTAACCCAGATTTTGCATTTATTTAAGATTGTTTTCCTTTAACATTGATTATTCATCTCTTTGCTTAATGCTTTTATGACTTGGCCACTTATAAATTGAACCAAAATTCTTCTTCACAATTGGGAAATTGGTTTTAGAATTGGAACTAAGATTGAATAACATAATTGTGAAGGCTCTAGGGATAGAGGTTTGCATTTGTGAGATCATTTGAATTCTTGAACATAAGGCTCACTGCAAATTAGGAATTGCTAAGAAATTAGGATTCCTAATTTGCTGTGAAGGATTGCTGAGTCATGGGAGTGACCTTCAATCAATAAGTCGTGAATTCGATCTTCAACTACTGTTTATCTTAAGTATATGAAACGATCAAGGATTACATAGGGGAAGTTTTGGTGAAATCCAACCCTAACATCTTCCAACATTTGTATTCTCACAATTTTATATCAGTCGTTGAGTGTTTGACAGTTTAAATTTTATTTTGAAGTATTCTTTGCATACTGGACAGAGTTTCAGATTTGTGACAGATTCTATGAATTCTTGTTAATTTCTGCTTACGTTGCCTACGCGCTTCAATTTGCGTTGACTACGTGACCCCATAACTGAGTTCAATTAGTGAACTAGTAGGAATTCAGTATTTGAACCAAATCCCTGTGGAGACAATACTCTTACTCATTCTTTACTTCATAAAACGATAAGGTGCACTTGCCTTCACACGTTTTTACACCAACACAAATAAACAAACAAACACATATATACACACCTAGCACACACAAACACAATACACCAAAACTAATACACACAAAATAGCTAAGAATGATATAATTGCTCACAAATTTGGAGAGAAAAAGAAACACTTAAAGTGCTGAAAATTAATAAATGAAAGTTTAGAAAATTAACAACTAAACTAGTCATTCTACGCACCACTACATAAGCTACAAGGCTTTCAAAATAAGATTGCATCCACCACATTGAACTTCCCTCATGGTAAGAAGTTGCTTCTCTTCATGAATTAGCCTAAGAAAGAAGAGAGAATTTGAAAGAAAGTGCTCGGTCTAAATTTTAAAAACATTTTACAAATGACTCAATGTTTGAGAGAAGAATAAAAGGATCTATTTATAGACCATAAGGACGTAGCCAAGTAGGAATAAATGTGCACCTTCCCCTAATGTGAGCTGAGTTTGGCCCAATCTAAAGTGTAAACACACTAGAAACAAAAGACATCCCAAACCTATCCAAAGTAGATAACTAATCACAAGATCCTAGTTAATAAGTGAAAAAGGAAAACATGAGTTGTGTACTATACCACACATGGTGTGATCACTCATAGTTGCAAATTAATACGTGAACACTCCAATAACATGCACACACAAAACAACCATACACACTTAAATATAACAAACATACAAACTTAAATAATAACTTTACACACACAACCCACACACTTATTCATAAAATAAAAAACAATCAAGCAACCTTCTCCCTCCACCACACACACAACAAACATACATAACCAAGATCAGTGTTTAGACTTGGACCAGTAGTTGTACTAGAACTAAGTTCATTATTGGGTCCAAGACTAGTAGTAGGACCACGACCAGGATCAGTATTGGGACCAAGACTAGTAGTTGGGCGCGCAGACCAGATGAGTACTAGGTCCTGGATCAATATTTGGACCTAGATCAATACTAAGACTACAACCGGTGAGATGGACCAGGATCGGGACCATGATCGGTACTAGGACTAGAACCGGGATCATTATCGAGACCAGGACCTATAGCTAGACTAGGATCGATCTGGACAAGCAACAAGATACTACGATAAGGACCAATAGTTGGACTAAGACCAAGATCAATATTGGGATCAGAACCAGTAGTAGGACTAGGATTTGGATCAATACTACGACAAAGACTAGTAAGTGGACCCAGATTAGGATAATTATTAGGACCAGAATCAGTATTGGGCCAGGACCAGCATCAGTACTAGGACCTGGACCAGTAGTTGTACCAGGACCAGGTTCAATATTAGGTCCAGCACCAGTCATAGAACCAGGACTAGGATTAGTATTGTGACCAAGACCAGTAGTTAATCTAAGATGAAGATTAGTAATAAGATTAGGACCAGTAGTTGGACTAGGACTAGGATCAGTACTGGGACCATGACTAGTTGTTGGACCTAGACCAGATTAGTATCGGATCTTGGATTAGTATTTAGGACCAGGACGAGGGATAAATAATATGACCTAGGGAAGGGAAAACAACTAGGACTAGAACCAATAGTTGGACCAGGAAAAGGATTAGTACTAGGACCAGCATCAGTAGTAGGACAAGGACCAAGATCAATAGTTGGACTAGGGCAAGGATGAGTACTACGACCAAGACATTAGTACTAGGATAAGGATCAATAGTATGATTAGGATCAAGATCCGTACTAGGAATAGGATCGGTATTTGGACTTGGACATGTAGTAGGACCAGGAACATGATTAGTATTAGGACTAGGACAAGTATTAGTGCTTGGACCAGGTTCAGTACTAGGGCTAGGACTAGGATCAGTACTAAAACTAGGATCAACAATAGGATCAGAACCAATAGTAGATTTAGGACCAATAGTAGGATTAAGAACATGATTAGTACTAGGACCAGTAGTAGGATTAGGAACGGGATTAGTATTAGGACCAGGATTGGTATCGGTACTTGAACTAGGTTCAGTACTAGGACTGGGACCAGGATCAGTACTAGGATTAAGACCAGGACCAAGATCAGTACTAAGACCAATAGTAGGACCAGGAACAATACTAGGACAACAATCAAGACCAGAATTAATAGGACCAAAAACCAGGATTGGCAAAAGGACCAGCACTGGTAGTAGGACCAGAACCTAGATCAGTACTAGGATCATGACCAGTAGTAGGCAAAACCAAGATCAGTACTAAACTAGGACCAATAGTAAGACCAGCACCAGGATCAGTACTAGAACCAGGTCTAGTAATAGGACCAGAACTATCATTAGTAGTAGGACCTAGGCAAGGAAAACAACTAGGACTAGAACCAATAGTAGGACCAAGACCAGGATTAGTACTAGAACCAAGACCAAGACCAGGATTAGTACTAGAACCAAGACCAAGACCAGTAGTATGAAAGGACAAAGATTAGTATTATGTCTTTATAACATTGTTGATCATATATATTTGGATAATAAACAATATAATATACTTTATTACTTTTTATATTTGATTAAATTATTTTAAAGATTATTTAGAAGAAAATAAAAAATAAATAAATAATTTTAATTTTAATTTAAGAGTAATACATATTATTTTATAATAATAAAAAATAATTAAGATATCAAAATTTATTTTAATTTATTATTTCTATTTTTTATTTACATATATTAAATTAAAATATATTTATATAAAATGAAAAAATTTATAATTTTTCTCTTTCTTTTTAAGACTTTCCTTCTAAAAGTATTTTTGTGAAATTAATTACTTCATTATTACGATAGGATATAAAACCATAAATTGTAATTTGTATGAATCAACAATGTTACAAAGATACGGAAATTACTTAGAGGTGAATATGTTGATATGTTTTTTAGCCACATCATTTGTACGAAAAATTCAACGTAATATTCTTTTTAACATTGATATAGATGATGGAAATCATTTAAAAAATTAATATTTTTTTAATAGATGTAAAGATTTTATACGATTTGATCAAATATATTTGGATGATAGATAATATCATATATATATTTGATTAAAATATTTTATGGATTGTTTGGAAAGAAATTATAAAAAGTAAAATTTATAATTTTAAATTTATAATATTATATATTATTTTATAATAATAATAATAAAAAAAATAATTAATACGTTTAAGTTATATTTTAATTTATTCCTTTTATTTTTTATTGAAAAATTAAATTAAAATATATTTATTGAAAGGATAAAATTTATTTTTTTCTTGCTCTTTCTTTTAAAATCATTTTTTAAAATTATTTTTGAAAAAAATTATTATTTCATTATAAAAAGAGGATATAAAAACATGACATTTTAAGAATCAATTATATTTCAAAGATATGAAAATTCTTTAAAGTGAGGATGGTGAAACATAATTTTACTACTTCATTTGTATTAAAAAAATTATGCTTTTAAACATTGATGTAGATAATGGAAATCATTTAAAAAATTAATAACTTTTAAAAAAAATTTAAAATTTAGAATAGTTTATGATTTATTTAGAATCTTATATGATTTGATCATATATATTTAGAAAATGGATAATATAATAATATTTTATCCTTTTAATAAAAAATTCGAAAGATTTTTTAGAAGGAAATAAAAAAACAAAGAAAATTTAACCATTCTAAATAAATAATAATATATACTATTTTTTAATAATAGGAAATAATTAATACATCAAAATTTATATTAATTTTTTATTTTTTTACAAATGTTAAATTAAAATGTATTTATTTAAAACAAAAAAGTGTAGCATTTTTCATCTCTTTCTAAGTCCTTCCTTTTAAAATATTTTTTTGAGAAATTCATTACTTCATTATTAAGAAAAGATATAAAAACATAACATTGTATGAATCAACAAATGTTACAAAAATATGGAAATTACTTCGAGGTGAATATGTTCAAATATTTTTTAACCATATTATTTTTATGTAAAAAAACATAGTAACCTTTTATCATTGATATAGAAGACGGAACTAATATAAAAAATTAATATTTTTTAATAGATGCAAATTTTTAAGATAACTTATAATTTTTTTAGAATCTTATATAATTTGATCATATATTTTTGGGTGATAGGTAATATAATATATTTTTTTCTTTATATATTTGATTGAACTATTTGAAGGATGGTTTAGAAGAAAATTAAAGAAGAAAAATTTTAAATTTTAAATTTAGAATATTATAAATTATTTTATCATAATAAAAAAGTAATAAGTTAATGTTATATTAATTTAATATTTTTTATCGCTTATTTAAAAATATTATGTTAAAATATCTTTATTTAAAACATAAATTTTATGGTGTTTTTACTCTTCCTTTAAAATCTATTTTTAGATTATTTTTGAAAAATTTATTATTTCATTATCAAGAGTGAATTTAAAAACATGACATTTTATCAATCAACTATATTGTAAAGATATGAAAATTACTTGAACATGGAAATGTTAAAATATATTTTAACCATTTCATTTGTATGAAAAATTATTTTTTGAACATTGATGTAGATAATGAAAATCATTTAAAAAATTAATATTTTCTTAATAGATGTAACATTTTAAAATAGCTTATTATTTATTTAGGATTTAAGATAATATATTTTATTATTTTAAATATTTGATTTAACCATTTCAAAGATAATTTAGAAGGAAATAAAAAAAAATAAAATTTATAATTTTAATTTAATAAAATAAATATTATTTTCTAACAATAAAAAATAATTAATATATCAAAATTTATATTAATTTATTATTTATGTATTTTGTTTACAAATATTCAATTAAAATGTATTTATTTAAAACAAAAATGTTTATCATTTTTTTTACTTTTTGAAACATTCCTTTTAAAAGTATTATTGAGAAATTCATTACGCCATTATTAATAGAGTATATAAAAATATAACATTGTATGAATCAACAATGTTACAAAGACAAAAAAATTACATGAAGTTGAATATATTGAAATATGTTTTAACCACACAATTTGTATTAAAAATATATATAATATCCTTTTAGTATCGTCATAGATGATGGAAATCATTTAAAAATTAATATTTTTTAATAGATATAGAGTTTGAAAATAGTTTATGATTTCTTTAGAATTTTATATAATTTGATCATATATATTTAGGTAATAAATAATATAATATATTTTTTCTCTCATATATTTAACTAAACTATTTTAAGAATTTTTTAGAAGGAAATTATAAAAAAGTAAAATTAAAAAATTTTCACTTAAAAGATAAAATTTATTGTTTTCTTACTCATTCTTTAAAATATTTTTTAAGACTATTTTATAAAATTTATTACTTCACTGTTAAGGAAAGATATAAAAGCATAATATTTTATAAATAAACTTTGTTGCAAAAACATGAAAATTACTCAAAAGTGAGAATGTTGAAACATATTTTAACCCCTTCATTTGTATAAAAAAATTTATGCTTTTAACATTGGTGCAGATAATGAAAATTATTTAAGAAATTAATTATTTTTAATATATTTAAAATTAAGAATAGCTTAAAATTTATTTAGAATCTTATATGATTTGATCGTATATATTTAGTTATTAGATAATATAATAATATTTTATTATTTTATAAATTTGATTAAAATATTTGAAATATTGTTAAGAAGAAATAAAAAATAAAGAAAAGTTTATATTTTAAATTAATAATAATATATTATTTTATAATAATAACAAATAATTAATCAATCCAAATTTATATAAATTTTTATTTTTTTTATTTTATTTTTTTGAGAGAAATATGTTAAACTATTTTTAACCACATCATTTCTATGTGAAAAAAACATACCATCCTTTTAACATTGTGATAAATGATGAAAATCATTTGAAAATTTCATATTTATTTAGTAGTTCATCATTTGAAAATTTCATATTTATTTAGTAGATGTAAAGTTTTAAGATAGCTTACGATTTATTTAGGATTATACATGATTTGATCATATATATTTGAATGATATATAATATAATATTTTTTTTTATATATTTTATTAAATTATTTTAAGGATTATTTAAAATAAAATTAAAAAATAAAATTCATAATTTTAAATTAAGAGTAGTATATATTATTTTACAATAATAATAAATAATTAATACGTTAAAGTTATATTAATTTATTCTCTATCATCTTTCATTTAAAAATTTTAAATTAAAATTTAGTTAGTTAAAACAAAAATTGTATTATTTTCTTACTCTTCCTTTAAAAAAAATTTAAGAATAATATACATTAATTTTTATTACTAATGAATAATTAATATATCAAAGTATATAATAATTTATTATTTTTTCCTTTTATTTACAAATATTAAATTAAAATGTATTTAACACAAATAATTATTATTTTTTGCTCTCTTTTTAAGACCTGAATTTAAAAAAAATTTTTGAGAAATTCATTACTTAATTATTAATAGAGAACATCAAAATATAACATTTTATGAATAAACAATGTTACAAAGATATGAAAATTATTTGAAGGTGAATAAGTTGAAATATTTTTTAGCCATATCAATTGAATGTGAAAAAAAATATACTATCATTTTAGCTTTGATATAGATGATAAAAATTATATAAAAAATTAACATTTTTTTAATAGATATAAATTTTTAAGATAACTTATGATTTATTTATGATCTTATATAATTTAATCATATATATTTGGATGATAGATAATATAATATATTTTTTTTATATTTGATTAAACTATTTTATGATTGTTTAGCAGAAAATTATGAAAACAAAAATTATAATTTTAAATTAAGAATATTATATATTAATCTCCAATAATAACAAATAATTAATATATAAAATGTATATTAATTTATTAATTTTATCTATTATTTAAAATATTAAATGAATATTATATATTATTCTACATTATTAAGAGATGATATAAAATATAACATTATATGAATCAACAATGTTACAAAAACATAAAAATTAATTGGATATAAATATGTTGAAATATCTTTTAACAATATCATTTGTATGAAAAAAAACACATAATGTCATTTTAGCATTGATATAGATGATAGAAATTACTTAAAAAAATTAAATTTTTTTAATAGATATAAATTTTAAATATAGCTTATGATTTATTTAGGATCTTATTTGATTTTATCATATATATATATATATATATATATATATATATATATATATATATTTTGGATGATAGATAATATAATATTTTTTTTTTTTTATTTGATTACACTATTTGGATTGTTTAGGAGGAAATTAAAAAAAGTAAAATTATAAATTTAAATTAAGAATATAATATATTATTTTACAATAATAATAATAAATTAATACATTAAAGTTATATTAATTTAGTATATTTTACCTTTTCTTAAAAATATTAAATTTAAATATATTTATTTAAAATATAAAATTTACTATTTTATTGCTTTTTCTTTAAAATTATTTTTAAGATTATTTTTGAGAAATTTATTACTTCATTATCAAAAGAGGATATAAAAACATGACATTTTATGAATCAACTATTTTGCAAAGACATGAAAATTACTTGAAGTGAGGATGTTGAAACATATTTTAACCATTTCATTTGTATAAAAAAAATTATCCTTTTAACATTGATGTAGATAATAAAAATTATTTTAAAATTAATATTTTTTTAATACATGTAAAATTAAGAGTTGCTTATTATATATTTAGAATCTTGTCTAATTTAATCGTATATATTTAAATAATAGATAATATAATATATTTTATTTTTTTCTACATTTGAGTAAACTATTTTAAATATTGTTTAGAATAAAATAAAATAAAAAACTTATAATTTGAAATGAAGATTAACCTATATTATTTTTTAATATTAAAAATTATTAATATATCGAAGTATATAATAATTTATTATTTGGGTATTTTATTTACAAATATTAACTTAAAATGTATTTATTTTAAAAAAAATTCCTTTTTTTCCACTCTTTTTAAGACCTTCCTTTTAAAACTGTTTTTGAGAAATTCATTCATAAGATTGTATGAATTACCAATGTTACAAAGACATGAAAATTACTTGGAAGTGAATATATTGAAATATTTTTTAACCTTATCATTTCTATAAGAAAAAAAATACTATCCTTTCAATATTGATATAGATGAAGAAAATTATTTAAAAAAATTAATTTTTTATTAAGAGTAAAGTGTAAAGATAACTTATGATTTATTTAGGATATTATATAATTTTATCACACATATTTAGGTGATAGATAATATAATATAATATATATTTTTATTTATTATATTTTACTAAACTATTTACAAGAAATTTTAAAAAAATATCTTTAAAATAAGAATATTATATTATTTTACAATAATAATTAAAAATTAATATATTCAAATTCTAATAAATTATTATTTTTTATCTTTTATTTAAAAATATTGAATTAAAATATATTTATTTAAAACATAAAATTTACTATTTTCTTACTCTTTGTTTCAAATATTTTTTTAACATTATATTTAAGAAATGTATTACTTCCTTATCAAATAAGGATATAAAAACATGAAATTTTATCAAAAACATGAAGATTATTTAAATGTGAGGATGTTGAAACATATTTTAACCGCATCATTTATATAAAGAAAATAAAATTTTTAGCTTTTATGTATATAATAGAAATCATTTAAAAAAATAAATTTTTTTAATAGATGTAAAATTTTAGAATAGGTTATTATTTATTTAGAATCTTATACTATTTGATCATATATATTTAGATAATAGATAATATAATATATTTTATTATTTTATATATTTGATTAAACTATTTTAAATATTGTTTATAAGGAAATATAAAATAAATAAAAAAATTCAAATTTCAAATTAAGAATAACATATATTATTTTATATTACTAACAAATAATTAATATATCAAAATTTATATTAATTTATAATTTTTTTCCTCTTATTTAAAAATATCAAATTAAAATGTACTTATTCAAAACTAAAAAATTATCTCTTTTTTCTTCTCTTTTCAAAATCTTTCATTTAAAACTATATTTGAGAAATTCATTACTTTATTATTAATAAAGCATATAAAAACATAACATTATATGAATAAAAAATCTTACAAAGAAATCAAAATTACTTGACCATGAGTATGTTAAAATATTTTTTAACCTCATCATTTGTATGTGAACAAAATATCTTATCCTTTTAGCATTGATATAGATAATGGAAATTATTTAAAATTAATATTTTTTTAATAGATGTAAAGATTTTTAAGATAGTTTATGATTTATTTAAAATCTTATATGATTTAATCATCTATGTTCAAGGGATAGGTAACATAATATATCTTTTTTCTTTTATGTATTTAATTAATCTATTTGAACAATTGTGTAAAATAAAAATAAAAATAATTTTAATTTTAATTTAGGAATATTATATATTATTTTATAATAATAATAAAAATTAATACATTCAAGTTATATTAAATTAATATTTTTTGATGATTTATTTAAAAATATTAAATTAAAATATGTTTATTTAAAACATAAAATTTACGGTTTCCTTACTCTTTCTTTCAAATCTTTTTTTAAAATTATTTTTAAAAAATTTATTACTTTATTATGAAGGGAGCATATAAAAATATAGAATTTTATAAATCAACTAAATTGTAAAGACATGAAAATTACTTGAATGTGAGGATGTTGAAATATATTTTAAAAATAAATATTTGTGTAAAGAAAATTATAATTTTAGCATTGATCTATGTAAATTATAATGGAAATCAATTGAAAAATTTTGATTTTTTAATAGATCTAAAATGGTAGAATAATTTATTATTTATTTAGAACTTATATGATTTGATTGTATGTATTTAGGTAATAGATTTAATTAAACTATTTTAAATATTTTTTTAGAAGGAAATAAAAAATAAAGAAAAATTTATAATTTAAATTAAGAGTATTATATATTATTATACAATAATAACAAATAATAAATATATCAAAATTTATATTAATTTATTATTTTTTTATTTTATTTACAAATATTAAATCAACTTATATTTGTTTGAAAACCAAATATATTATAATATTTTTTCTCTATTTTTAAGATCTTTCTTTTAAAATTATTTTTGAAAATTTCCTTAATTTATTATTAAGAGAGGATATAAAAACATAGCATTGTATGAATCAACAATATTACAAAAAAAAACAAAAACAAATTATTTAGAGGTAAATGTCCTGAAATATTTTCTAAAATAACTTATGATTTATTTAAGATCTTATATATTTGATCATATATATATAGAGGTAATAGATAATATGATTTTTTTTTCTATATTTGATTAAACTACTTTAGGGTTCTTTAGCATAAAATTAAAAAAAAAATTATAATTTTAAATTAAGAATATTATATATTATTCTACAATAATAACAAATAATTAATATATCAAAATTATGTTAATTTATTAATTTGATCTTTTTAGTTGTATAAATCTACTCTCACAAGCGCTTAAGAGCTAGCTTATACAGATGGGGACACACTGCATGATACAGCGGGCCTCACAATACAGTTATATCAAATTCAAGATGGGCCTTACTTTTCGCACCCCCTTTTTTCTTTTTGCACCCCCTCTAATTTTTTGAAATTTTTTTATTACTATTTTACCCTTCATATCTCCTTATCTTTTCCGAAAAATTTTTTCTTTTCTGCAAATATTCATGTTTTCCGCAAATTAATTTACGGAATGCATAAATGTATTCCGTAAATTAATTTGCAGAATGTAATTTTTTATGTTCCGCAAATTAGTTTACAGAACGTAGAAATGTAACCTTCCGTAAACTAGTTTGCGGGAATATAAAAATTACATTCCGTAAATTAATTTACGGAATACACTGATGCATTCCGTAAACTAATTTGCGGAAAGTGTTTAAAGTTCCGTAAACTAGTTTGCGAAGTATAAGTCCGTCGTTCGTCTTCTCTGATACTCCTCCGATGTCTCACGTTCGTTTTTTTGATTTTTTTCTCCAACCAAAAGCAAAATCAGAAACCTAATATAGATTTAGTTAATAAGAAAAAAAGCATAACAATGGCGAAATGGAAGAAGAAATGAGGAAAAAAAAAAGACAGGAAGAGAAAGAGGAAAGAGGAAGACGGGAAGAGAAAGAGGAAGGAGGAAGAAGAAAAGACAGGGGCAATCTTGTCTTTCCCTGTGTATGGGGGGTGTAAAAAGAAATTTAGGAGGGTGCAAAAAGCAATCCCCATTCAAGATGGGGTCGTACGGAGTCAAACCCAGGCCATTGCTGCCAATTTTCCTGGACCTTGCTAAACCCAAGTATACATGAGTATTGGGCCGTCAGTTGCCACTTTTTCTGGACCTTGCAACCTGAATATACATAATTAGTGGACCAAGTCAATTACTACTTCACTTGGATCTTGTTGAATTTTCAATTAGGCAGTAGGCTCCTCATAAAAAGGCACCAACTAACTTATGAACAAATGTCAAATATATAAATATGGCACATAAATAAATAATTTATTTTCTTTAATTTTAAAATAAACCAATTTTTTTTTCTTTCTCTAATTTAAAATCAAGTCTCCGTTAATATGGGTCGAGCCCAATTTCATTTCTGTATCATATTTTAAGCAAGTCCACCTCATTTTTTTTAATTGAGATCAAATCTTTTTGGGTCAAGCCCCATTCCCTTTTCTTGTGTTATTATTTTAAAATTTATTTTCATTTAACAAATCTAGATCTCACGTAATGAACTTCGAAGTTGAAAGTGTAGCATACCCTGTCTTTCAATGTTCAAAGAATGATATGAGCCGCAGTGCAACCTCGCTTGCCTTCGGTTCTGTGCATACGTGGATCCGGGAACACGTAAGAGCATGATCAAGTCTTGTTAGACGATTTTCATACAAACATATTTATTTTCTATTCTATTTAAAGGGATCAAACACTTTTCAAAAATACCAAAATCACACACTCAGTTTAAGGGTACCATTCTTTGGAACGGGCGAGTAGGGTGCCTAACACCTTCCCTACTTGTCACCGACTCCCGAACCTATAATTTCTTTCTCAAGTTAAGGTTTTTTCAAATATTTTACCTTAAAATAAAAATTTGGTGGCAGCTCCACAAAACAATTAAATTAATTTCTAAAATTTTAGCGAGTTCATCGTCTCGTTGTAATTACGGTTACGACACATAGTAGCGAAACCGTAAACGTAACTCTAGCGAAACCATAAACACAACTCTATGTGAGGGAAGAAGGAAAAAAGCGTTCATCTTTTATACCAATATTTTTTTATGATTATAAGTGAGGTAAAAATAGTATTATTTTTTTAATTATTTTTTTCTACTTTAAAGCATTTTAAAGTATAAATGCTATAATAATTTTCTATTGTAAAATTTTTTTTACAAATGTTTTAAAAGATGTTTATATTAATTTTTTAAAGCATTTTATTTATAAATTACTTTAAAATGTGACCTGTAAAAAATTAAAATAATTATAAATATAATGAAAATAATGATAATTTTTATTTTGGAGGCGTTGGTTAAAAGATTAAAATAATTATAAATATAATTATTATGATTTTAATATATTACAACGTTATTTTAAATAAAAATATAATATTTTTTAAAAAAGTTCTCTTAAAAGACTACTAAAAAAATTAGATAAGATTAGAAGGGACAAGTTTGGAGTGTTAGATAGATCCCAAATGATGAAATTCAGAAAACCTTAGTTTGGTACGTGGAAAGTGTGGAATAATTGCAGGTACGTGGAAAGTGTGGAATAATTGCAGCAAGCCAATAAAATAAAATTGAAGTGTGAACCAACACTTTTACCTACCAAGTGCCACTAGGGACCAAACCTGTTATCCCTGCATCCATTATCATGTTATGTAGCACAAATATATTGATCCAAACTAAGATCTATACAATATCACTCCTATCCCAGCTTTACCCTAATTATATAATAAATTATCATAAATTAGTATTTACATAAAAAATTTTGTACTTTTCACCCAAAAGAAATTATTAGTATTTTTAAATGTAGAATTACATTATTGTTGTTTTTTATGTTTTTATTAAGTGTATTTATGCACTTTTTTATTAGGTCAAAAGAAATTATTAGTATTTTAAATGTAGGATTACATTATTGTTGTTTTTTATGTTTCTATTAAATGTATTTAGCTTAGCACTTTGTTATTAGACGGTGAAGGGTGAGGTTAGTGGAAGAGGGAAATGTATAATAGTAAAGAGCTAATTTGATCTGTACAATTTTATCTACAAAATTATTTGATAAGGTGAAGTTAAAATGGTAATACATTGATTCCAAGTGATTTAATAATTGATAAAAATTATTTTTTTGAGTAATTTAAATTTCAATAAGTAAGTTATAAATATTTTTTGAATTAAATATTTTAAAAAATATTTAATAATTAATAAATTCTTGCAACCAAGAAAAAAAATTATGCTCTTGATCAAGTATTTGTAATGCTATATATAAGACACATATTTTACCCTCCAATATCTTAAAATTTTTATATTTACTTATTTATTTTGTTAAATTGGCCTTCTAATGAAAAAAGTCATTGTTGATGTCAAAAAGAAAAAAGAAAATGATATTATTGTAGATAACTTTTTAACAGTAAAAATAATATTTTTATTTTTATATCATCTATCATTATTTAAAATTTGACACAAAAATTTAGACAAAATTAGTAATATTGATATAATAGCAATACATTTGTATTATATGAACCCATTAGTTACAATATAACAACTATTACGTTGGAAGACAAATTGGCTTGTCAATACCAACTTGTGTCAATAAACATGATTTTGTAAGATTAATTTAAGTAAAATAAGATTTAAATATGATAATTACATTAAGAAATTTTTATTTTAAAGAAATGCTTACTATAAAATTTTCAAGGTAACACGAACTATAATTTATGATGTTGCCTCAAACAAAAATTTAAAGTAAAATCAATTTTCATAAAAAACATAAAAATGTAATATAAAATTATGATACAATGAAATGAACGCAATTTAATCATAAACGACCTTCTTTTCTTATCATAAAAAATAGCACAAATATATTGACCCAAACTAAGATCTATACAATATCACTTCTATCCCAGCTTTACTCTAATCATATCATAACTTAGTATTTACATGAAGTTCTTTGTACTTTTCACCCAAAAGAAATTAATAGTATTTTAAATGTAGGATTACATTATTGTTGTTTTTTATGTTTTTATTAAGTGTATTTAGCTTAGCACTTTCTTATTAGGTGGTGACGAGTGAGGCTAGTGGAAGAGTGAAATGTACTACATTGATTCCAAGTGATTTAATAACTGATAAAAATTATTTTTTTTGAGTAATTTAAAATTAAATAATTTATAAATCATTTTATGAAATAAATATTTTAAAAAATATTTAATAACTGATAAACTCTTGCAATCAAAAAAAAATTATGCTCTTAATCACGTATTTGTCATACTATATATAAGACAAAATTAGTAATATTGATATAATAATATTAAAATTTTTCTTTTATGTTATTTAATATAGATTACTAATACTGCTTCTCATATTTGTATATATCTTTAAAATTTCTAGACTCTGTAATATTAAAATTTCTCTCCATGGTGTAGAAAGCAATATGAACCAGCTGACTTTATATATTTAATCCTAGCATTTTTTCATTTTTCAAATAATTTTTGTTTTATATATTTACAAACTTTGGTCATGTGATAAAGAGCATACCAAAATAGCGTGAAATTATGATAAGAACTAATCCAACAACAAAGTCTTGAAATCCAAACACAAATTAGAACTATCTTTTTGCCACACCTTATAATTTTGATGAAACGTTATTATTGTAAGCCTTATGGAAGCATACATACATTACACTAATGATTATATATGAAAAGTAATTAACATTCCTGTGAAGTTAAGAAAAATATAGTTTGTATATATTAATTAATAAATAAATTGTAAAAAAAAAATAAATGAATTAAAAAGGTATAAAAATTATGATGAAGGGATGGGGAATTTATAGTAAAGATAAGAAAAAAAGGATATAAGGTAAAACATTCATAGAAGCATCTAATAGCAATACATTTGTCTTATATGAACCCATTAGTTACAATATAGCAACTACCTCGTTGGAAGACAAATTCGCTTGTCAATACCAACTTGTGTCAATAAACTTGGTTATGTAAGATTAATTTAAGTAAAATAAGATTTAAATATGATAATTACGTTAAGAAAATTTTATTTTAAAAAAATGCTTACTATGAAATTTTCAACGATGTTGGCTCAAACAAAAATTTAAAGTAAAATCAATTTTCATAAAAAACATGAAAATGTAATATAAAATTATGATAGAATAAAATGAACGCAATTTAATCATAAACGAGCTTCTTTTCTTATCATGAAAAATCAAATAAAAAATTAAAAGTAGTTATATTTATAATTAAATTGATTATCCAAAATCAATATTTTGGTAGCATGGATTAAAGCTTCTCATGGAAATTAATATCCTACCATATCAATTTAAAAACGCTGATAAATTAAATTTTAAAAAGTAATACCTCCTCCCATAAGACAAAGTAGAAAAACCGTGTCAATAATTAAACAGGTAACAGCATCCCATGAGCTTCAATATAAGACATAAGTAACTTATTTTTTCAAATAATTTAAAATTATTTTAAAAAATGCCACTCATTGAAATTTAAACCATTTCCCCCGGCCGAACCAATTCATCGAAGTTAGAGGGTGTCGCAACCGTAATTACGACGAGACGACGAACTCGCTAAAATTTTGAAAATAGATTTTGATGATTGATGTGGAGTCGCCACCAAATTTTTATCCAAGGGAAAAAGATTTGGAAAAACCCTAACTTGAAGATGAGATTTAGGTTCGGAGTCGATTTACGAGTGGGAAAGGTGTTAGGCACCCCACTCGCCTGTTCCGAAGAACAGTACCCTTAAATTGAGTGTGTGATTATTTGAAAATTGTTTAATCCCTTTAATTAGTGTGAAAATAAATACTTGATGGGGTTAGCCTGACAGGACTTGATCCTGCTCCTACGTATTCCCCGGTGCAATGGGAAACTCAAGGCTTACGTAGTTCTGGTTTTAAGAGACTTGATCTTTTGAAGAAGTAGAGGGGTGATGTAAGGATAGGATTGATTTTTGAATAGAATAAAATTGCATACTTGCATAACCCAAACCATAGTAGGCCGTGAGTGAGTTTGCACGAATTATAACACGGAACAGCAGAGAAGGCTGCCTGTTCGTATTAGAATCCGTTGTACGAATCTTAGAGATTTAAAATAGATATTTGAAACAGACGTTTTCTAATAGAGTTAGTAAATAGTGATTTTCTAAAATTTATGCTTGCAAAATCCAAATCGTCGTAAGCCGCATTTGGAATCCACACAAATTTGAAACACAAAACAGCAGTGAAGACTGCCTGTTTGTGTTAAAATCCGATTGCACACATTTTAGAAAATTAAAACAGATATTTTGAAATAGACATTTTTTAGTGGAGTTAGTGAACAGTGATTTTCTAAAATTGCGTGCTTGCAAAATCCAAATCGTCGTAAGCCGCATTTGAATCCACACAAATTAAAACACAGAACAGCAGAGAAGACTGCCTGTTCGTGTTAAAATCCGATTGCACACATTTTAGAAAATTAAAACAGATATTTTGAAAACAGATGTTTTTACAGAGTTAGTGAACAGTGATTTTCTAAAATTGCGTGCTTGCAAAATTCAAATCATCGTATGCCGCATTTGAATCTGCACGAATTAAAACACAGAACAGCAGAGAAGGCTGCCTGTTCGTGTTAAAAGAATTGGACTTGATTTAACATAAACTTGACTTGATTTGAAGTTAAGGAAAGGAATTGCGAACATACTTTAGTAATCAAGTGATAGAAATTTTATTTCAAATTCAAATTAGATAAATAATATCATTCTGGAAACTAGAGAGAAAGACGAAGAAAACATAACAAAAATCATCAAAATGGGAGATCATTTGATCGATTAAAAACAAAAACGAAAAACAAAGATGAAAATCAACCTCAAGAACACACAAGTTTTTGGCGCCAAAATTTGAATTCAAATCTCAGAATTTTTAGAAAATATTTTTGGTAGATCTGAAAAATAAAAAACTGATAAATTGAAATATATTGATTATAGGAATCAAACAAAACAAGTTTTACATCAATCCAATAAGAAATGAGCAAGATATGCACAAATCAAACAAGCTAGGTTAATTCGCGCACCAGGATGAACATGCTTCGGTAATCAAGTGATAAAAATTTTATTTCAGATCCAAATTGGACAAATAATATCATTCCAGAAACTAGAGAGAAATAAAAAGAAAACGCAACAAAAATCACCAAAATCGGAGATCATTTGACCAATTAAAAATTAAAACGAAAACAGACACGAAAATGAACTCAGAAATCCGAGAAGAAGCAAGAAACTTAAGAGGGATAAAATTCGGACCTAACCTCCATTGGAAGGTGATGAAGAGCTGATTCTATGGAGGCCAAGGGCTGAATTGAAGGCCAGAGAGTCTCCTAAGTCCTCCCTTCAAAGGTTCTGAAAATCCCTCCTCTAAGACTCCAAGTTCTCCTCCTCCCAAGAATTTCCAAAAATGAGAAAAAGCCCTTTTCTTTTCTTGTTTGTAGGTATATATAGACACATCCCTTCTTGGCAAGGGTGAAGCTCTTTCAAAGAGCCAAAAGCCAGCTTCCTCTCTCTTAGCAAGGGCCAAGTCCTTTCAAAGGGCCAAAAGCCACCCCTTTCTAGGAGCCAAAAGCCAACCCCTTTGATTTCAAAATTTTTGTTCCCTATTTTGATTTTTCAGCTTTTTCTTTTTTTCAATTTTCATTTTTTTTACCTTTTTCGTTTTTTTTTTATTTTTTTTTCTATTTATTTATCATTTTTACTTATTCTTTAATTTCCCTTTTATTTTTATTATTATTTTTTTTAGTTTTTATTTTTTGATTTATGTTTTCTGTATTTTCTGTTTTCTGTATTTTCTGCTTTCTGTTCTTTCTGTTTTCTGTTTTCTGTTTTACATCTTTTCAAATTTTTAATTAACTTAACTTTTGGTTAATTTTAATGATTGGGGTCTCGGGCATAATTGAGTGTTTACAGAGGGCCTTTCGCTCGATTTGCAAACGACCTCATTGGAATGCTTTCTTGATCATTTGGAGCGTCTCCGGCAAGTGTCTTCTCTCTCTCACTGCCCTTAACTGCTATTTCTTCATCAAGAATTGTTGACCCAGCAAGAAATGCTTTTTTGATTATCCACGCCGATGTTTTTTTTTTTTAACAAAGAAACAGAGCACAAATCAATATTCACTCTGCCTCTGCTGTGCAGTTTTACAATTGGGTTAGTTGTTGTGGACGTTTTCTTTTTCTGTTTTGGGATAGGATTGACACCATTTGAGAACATGACACATATGCGGTGACCCACAAGGTATTCTAATTCTATTGCCTCCCTATTTACTTAATCCCATACAGAATATTCTTGTTGTCTATTAGTCAAGAATATGATCCGAATACAATTTTGAAAGTGAGTTAAGCTTAGTTCGTTTCTACCATTTTAATGTTGAATTACTCATAAATGTATAACGCCAGTTGGTGTTTCTATCTTTTTCCATTAAATTTCACTTCAGGGAAGGTGTGCAGCATGGGCATATACTCTTATGAATTTAACGCGTCCATTTGCACCAGAGTTGGAGCATGTTTGTGGGAGGCCATTAGGACTAACAAAAGCTTATTCAAGTGCTATCTTCCAAAAAAGGTAACTTCACCACAAATTCAATCACATCATCTTAATAATTTATCTATGCATAAGAATAGTTTAACGTAATTGTATTATACCAATTTCTTTCAAAGAGGAGTGGTTTAAGTTTTCTCTTGATGAGCGCCAAAATTCAATAATTATTTTTTATATTAACATGTGTATTATGATAAAACAAAGATATTTGAAATAATTGTTTATGTTTTCTCAAAACCATTTAATTTACCAAAGTTTTACGTATATCATTTCCTAAAACCAAGACATGGTTATAAGATATCTGTAGTTTTGTAGGTGCGGTTTCAATAAATGCCCAAATTATTTATTATATAAAAAGGCAAACAACTCTAATACATTGTTATCTTATGTTTATTTTCTTAAACTGGTTGCTAATTATAAAGTAATATTAATTCATTTATCATCTTCTATTATCTAATACCTTATTTTAAGATTATGGTTACAAGCAGTTACTTTTGGAATTATCTTCTCTTCTTTTAAGATTTTGTGCAAATGTTGAAATCTTTTTATTGTGTGGTCAAAATTTAAAACTAGACGATGGAATATATTTTTATTGGGACTTTCTTTTATCTTTTAGTGATTTCATGGTATCATATCGAGGATGATGTAGGTTATTTATTGTGAATTTTTGTATGCTAGTGTTGTTTCATGATTTTTTTTGCATATGCGGTTCAACCATTGTATTGTTTGATTGAATATTTGTGTGGACATATATGTACTAGTTATAATCTATTCCTAATTTTTTAATTTATTATCTTAAGCATGTATATAAAAGCTTTTATAATCTTGTGTTGTTTGCTATAAAACTCTTCATGTTTTATTTTATTTTAGATATATTTATGATGATATTTATGATTATTTGTAATTTTAAATATTTTAATTGGTGAAATGAGGTTGGGAACAATATGTACTTAAGAGGTTAAGAATTATAAATCAAGTGTCTTATGTGCTTTACACCTTTTTGCTAACCTCTGGTTTAAAGTGTTTGAGTTTCGACTTCGAAGGCTTCAAGGTAGCCTACTCCATATTAGGTTGAATTTTAATTTTTTCTATTTTCATTAAAAGAACAGTATTTTTTTTCCTAGTGTTATTTTTTTTTTTCATAACATTGATGTTTATTTAACATGTGATTGAGTCTTAAGATAATATTCACACACATATACACTTCTCATAGACTAAAGAAAACAAGGACAATTGAAGATATTTCAATTATTGTAATAAATTAGAATAGTTAAAATTCAAATTTAACTATTGTAAAGTTTTTTTAGAATTTGGTTGTAGTAGGTTAAGAATTCTTGTAAATCTTAGATGCTTGTAAATAGGTTTGCTTACTTTGTAATTTTTCTTGTTGCAATTTATGTGTAAAATTAGATTTGTGGACTTTTATTAACTTGGTGTAGGATACTCACCAAGTATGTGGAGTGTATGGCTTGTGCAAGATTGGAGACATAAATGGATGCTAGGTGTTGTTTGACTTTTTAGAAATTAGTAGCACTAACTTGTGTTTCTATTTTGTTTTGTGAGGTTGAAGGGAGACAGGTATGTTTTCCTAACTTTTGTCTTTTTAGGCGTTATAACTTTCTTTAAATATTATGAACATTAAGGATTTTGGGATTTTACTCTTAAAGGGTTTTGGAGGTTGGTGAAATCTATATGTGTTGAGCAACTTGTGTGCTAAGTGTTTACCTCTTGTGTGTTTGAATATCTATAAATTTGTGTGTAGAAATTTAATTTGCAACTATGAGTGATTATGCCATGTGTGGAGTAGTACATAATACATATTTTTCTTTTTTACCTGTATCAAATTGGATCTTATGATTAGTTACGAGGAATCTACTTCCTGTAGGTTTCGAATGTCTTTTGTTTAGAGCTTGTTAACACTTTATATTGGGACAAACCAAGCTCACATTTGAGTGTAGTTATGGGTATGCTTGTTTATATGTTTTTTGTAAATATGTATGTATGTGGTTTAAGTGTGTGTATCTGTTGGTTATGGTATAAAGCTTTTTTTTTGTATTTGTTTGTTATTTATGTATGTTTGATGTGTGTGTCTATAATTTTTTTGGTTACTTCTTTGTGTTTTGTGTATGTTATTTGAATTATGCATATGTGCAAAGTGTGACAGTAAATGATTGTGTGTGCACTTGTTATATACAAATGTATATAGTTGTTATTTTTGTATTTATTATGTGTGCTCATGATTGTTGTGTGCTAGTATGTAAGTAGTATTATGTTTGTATTATTTTGTTAGTTAGTGTGTATGTAGTTTGAGTGTGTGCGTGTATGTTGGTTGTTTTACGTTTGTTATGTGAACGGAAAGGGTTTGTTTATCTCTTTGTTTCTATCATGAGTGTACTTGTGTGTGCGCTTGTTATATACATGTGTATATGGTTGTTCTTTTTATGTTTATTATGTGTGCTCAAGGTTGTTGTATGCTGTATGCTGGTGAGTAAGTAGTATTGTGTTTATATTATTTTGTTAGTTTGTATATGTGTTTGTTGGTTGTTTACTTTTGTTATATGTGGGGTAAAGGGTTGTTTATCTTATTTTATTCAGGAGTGTACTTGTGTTGTGTGTGCATTTATCACTTGTGTGTAAAATTATTTTTTGCACATATGATTATTATATTTAAATGTGTATGATTTTTCATTATGCATATGTGTATTATTTATATGTGTGTAAAGTTATTATTTGAGTTTGTATGTTTGTTAAACTTCATTGTGTATGGTTGTTTTGTGTGTGCATGTTGTTGGATGAACTATGGTATTGTGATTAGCTATCAATTAATTTTGGATAGGTCTGGGATGTCTTTTGTTTGTAGCGTGTTTACCCTTAAGATTGGGCTAAACTAAGCTCAAATTAGGGGAGGTGCAGATTTATTCCTACTTGACTTCACCTTCATGATCTATAGGTATATCATTTTATTCTCCTCTCCAACACTTTGACTCATTTGTAAAACTTTTTAAAATTTAGAGTGAGTACTTTCTTTTAAATTTTCTTTTCTCTCTTATGCTAGTTCACGGATAGAAACGACTTCTTATCATGAGGAAGTCCAATGTGGTATATGCAAGCTTATTTTCTAAGCTTTGTAGCTTATGTAGTGGTGCATAGAATAATTAGTTTAGTTGTTAATTTTCTAAACATTCATTTATGAATTTTCAGCACATTAAGTGTTTTTTTTTTCTCAAAATTTGTGAGCAATTGCATCATTGTTAACTAGTTTGTGTGTATTAGTATTGGTGTATTGTGTTTGTATGTGCTAGGTGTGTACCGATGTGTTTGTTTATTTATTTATGAGTGTTATTTTTGTGTGTTTGTGTATGTTGTTTATGTGTGTTTCTCTATGTATTTTTCTTGTTTATGTCTGTTTAATTGCATGAGTATGTGCTTGTATGTATAAATATATGATTGTAAATTGTTTGTTGCCCATGCGCATGTATTTGTATATGCCTATGTGTATGTTGTTTGAATGTGTGAGTTTGTTGATTGTGTATTTTGTTGTGTTGTTTTTTTTTTGTTTATTATGATTTCAATGCATATGTTATGCATTTTTGTGTGTTTGTTAGTTGTTTGTGTGCCTTATATTTTGTATTCTTTTTAGTTTTATGTGTTTTGTTATATGTTCTTGTTTGTGTATTTGTATTTTACTTTTGTATGTCTATTGTTAGTGTGAATGGATGTTAATTTTTGTGTTTGTATCTAGAATACTGTGGGTTGATTAATTATCTATGAATGAGTGTGTTGTTTAGGTTAATGTATGTAATATTTATTTCATTATTTGTGTTTGTGTACTGCTTGTGATTTTTTTATGTTATTCTTGTTTGTGTGTATATATGTTTATGGATTTTTGTTTTTTCAAATATATCTTTGTGTATGTGGGCATTTATATGTTCTATCTATATGATGTGTGTATATGTTTTTTTATTTTGTATATGTATTTTGTGTGACTATTGTATGTAGATTTCTTGTTGGAATGTCTAAATTTATATATATATATATATATATATATACACACGTTTGTACCTTATTTGTATATTTAGATTGTGTTAGAGGTCTATGTTACATGTATGGATGTGTTTGTTTGTGTTTGAGATAATTCTCGTATTTGTATTTTTTTTACATTGTTTGAGACGGTGTCTAGAATGTTTCCTTCTAAATAGAGTAAAGATATACATTACTTACTTATATATGACATTATAAATTAAACTTTTTCTTGTTTATAACATTGCAATTGGTTTAAAAACTCTTTTATTTATTTGTACTTTATTTCCAGTAGGTCTAACAAATTAATCTCTTTATCGTTTTTTAGGTAATAATGTGCTAATATGGGATGTGTCACAAAAGTTATCACGTGAATTGCAAAATAATATTTCATTTGTTTTTACTAAATTTGTCATCAATCCTTCATTCATTTAAAATAATATAAATTAGTTCATGTATAATAATTTTTATATTTATAAATTAGTTTATAAAATTTTAAATTCAATTTATAAGTATATTATATAATTTTTAATAATAATATATTATTTTTATAACATTGATATTAATTATTTTATCTTATTTTTTACATTTTTTGTTTATTTTATAAATTAAGTAAATTTAATATATAATAAATTTGATATTTTTTTCCAAATAATTCTTATCATTCAATTCTATTCAACATTGAGTCATCATGATTTAGATTATTTAATTTTTTTATAATATATTTGTTTAATTAATTTTTAATTTTAAAATTTTAATTTTATAAGTTTTATAATTTTTCATTTTTTATAGCTTTAATATTTTATTAAAAAACATAAAAAATTTAAATCATAACTATTTAAATTCTATATTTTTAAACTAAATGTAAGTTGATAATTCTTTAATAAAATTAGATAAAAGAATCAAACAAAATAAATTTATTATTTTATTTGACATCTTTTTAATAAGATCTATATCAATATTTATCTTTAAAATTATTTATATTTTATTGAATTATCTAATTTTATTATTTATTTGATAATATAATAAAGAGATAAAAGTATAAAGGTATATAAAATTTATGAGATTAATTTTTTAATATTAAAAAATAAAAATTAGATAAATTTAATTTATATATACATTATCTAAAAATTGAATTAACTCAAATTATTATAACCAAGCATTGAATACAGTTTAATGGTAACCAGTATTTTAAATATGTAAAATTTTTAAACAAAACATTTAGTTAATTTTATATAGTAAAAAAATAAAACTAATATAAAATTATTAATATCTATATTAAAAAAATAATAAATAATAATATTAGTATTAATAAAATTTAAAGTATACATAAACTAATTTGTAAAGATAAAAATTATTATATAGGAACTAATTTGTATTTTTTAAAATAAATGAAGGATTGGTGATAAATTTGTTATAAACAAATGAAAATATCATTTTAAAATTCACATGATAATTTATGTATCACTCAATATGTCAAATTAGTATATTCTTACATGAAAAATGATGAAAAAATTAATTTGCAAAAGCAATTACTAAATAAAGTACTAATGAATAAGTTTTTAGACTAATTGAAATTGCTAGAAATAAGCGCAATTTACAATGTCATATACAAGTGAGCAATTAATTTGTCCATTTACTCCATTAACAAACAAATATATTAGACACAATATCAAACAATGTAAACAAAAAAATTTAAATAAGCAAACAATTTTAAACACGAACAAACATATCCATACATACAACATAGACTCATAACACAATAGAAATATATACAAAATTAAAATAAACAAGTAAGATACAAACACACAGATAAATACATAAATTGAGACATACAACCGTATAAGAAACCTACACACAACAATCAAATACACATACAAGAATCATACACAAAATTAAAAAACATAGAATATCATATACACATAACATATAAATCCACACATAAAACAAATATATACATGAAAAAAATAAAAAATGCATAAATACATACATACACAAACAAAAATAACATAAAAAGAATACATAAACATTATGTACAAACACAAATAACAAAACAAAATAAAATATACCTACCTAAATAACACACCTATTCGTAGATAAAAATGAACCAACTCATATTCTAGATACAAACACACAAAAATCAACATGCACCCACACTAACCATAGACATACAAAGGTAAATTAAAGATACACAAATAAGAACATATAACAAAACACATAAAAATAAATAGATCACAAAATATAACATACACCCAAGCAACTAACAAACACACAAATGCACAACTCATGCATTGCAATCATAAAAAACAAGAACAAACCACACAACAAAGTACACAATCAACAAACTCACATACTCAAACAACATACACATACGCATATACAAAATGTGCATGAGCAAAAAATAGTTTCCTATCATATATTCATGCATACAAGCACGTACTCATGCAAACAAACAAACATATATAAGAAAAACGCAGAGAAACACACCTAAACAACCTACACAAAGGCACAAAAATAACACTAACAAATAAACAAACAAACACATCTATACACACCTAGCGCACACAAACACAATACACCAAAACTAATACACACAAAATAGCTAAGAATGATACAATTGCTCACAAATTTGGAGAGAAAAAGAAACACTTAAAGTGTTGAAAATTAATAAATGAAAGTTTAGAAAATTAACAACTAAACTAGTCATTCTACGCACCACTACATAAGCTACAAGGCTTTCAAAATAAGATTGCATCCACCACATTGAACTTCCCTCATGATAAGAAGTTGCTTCTCTTTATGAATTAGCCTAAGAGAGAAGAGAGAATTTGAAAGAAAGTGCTCGCTCTAAATTTTAAAAACATTTTACAAATGACTCAATGTTTGAGAGAAGAATAAAAGGATCTATTTATAGACCATAAGGACGTAGCCAAGTAGTGCACCTTCCCTAATGTGAGCTAAGTTTGGCCCAATCTAAAGTGTAAACACACTAGAAACAAAAGACATCCCAAATCTATCCAAAGTAGATAACTAATCAAAAGATCCTAGTTAATAAGTGAAAAAGGCAAACATGAGTTGTGTGCTATACCACACATGGTGTGATCACTCATAGTTGCAAATTAATACGTGAACACTCCAATAACATGCATACACAAAACAACCATACACACTCAAATATAACAAACATATAAAATTAAATAATAACTTTACACACAACCCACACACTTATTCATAAAATAAAAACAATCAAGCAACCTTCTCCCTCCACCACACACACAACAAACATACATAACCAGGATCAGTGTTTAGACTTGGACCAGTAGTTGTACTAGAACTAAGTTCATTATTGGGTCCAAGACTAGTAGTAGGACCACGACCAGGATCAGTATTGGGACCAAGACTAGTAGTTGGACGCAGACCAGGATGAGTACTAGGTCCTGGATCAATATTTGGACCTAGATCAATACTAAGACTACAACCAGTAGATGGAACAGGATCAGGACCATGATCAGTACTAGGACTAGAACCAGGATCATTATTGAGACCAGGACCTATAGCTAGACTAGGATCAGTACTGGGATAAGCAACAGTACTACGATAAGGACCAATAGTTGGACTAAGACCAAGATCAGTATTGGGATCAGAACCAGTAGTAGGACTCAGATTTGGATCAATACTACGACCAAGACTAGTAGGTGGACCCAGACTAGGATATTTATTAGGACCAGGATCAGTATTGGGCCAAGACCAGCATCAGTACTAGGACCTGGACCAGTAGTTGTACCAGGACCAGGTTCAGTATTAGGTCCAAAGACCCAGTAGTAGAACAGGACTAGGATTAGTATTGTGACCAAGACCAGATGAGTTAATCAAGATGAAGATTAGTAATAAGATTAGGACCAGGTAGTTGGACTAGGACTAGGATCGATCTGGGACCATGACTAATTGTTAGACCTAGGCGGGATCGATCTGGGTCTTGGATTAGTATTGGGACTAGAACCATAGTTAGACCAGGAAAAGGATTATTACTTGGACCAGGATCAATCAGGGACGTACAAGTAGTTGGACCACTAGTAGGACCAAGACCTAGATCAGTATTGGACAAGGACCATTAGTAGGTCAGGACCATGATTGGTACCATGACTAGGATCAGCACAAGGATCAGTACTAAAACTAAGACTAGTATTAGGACCAGGACCAGGGATAAATAATATGACCTAGGGAAGGAAAACAACTAGGACTAGGATCAATAGTAGGACAAAGAACAGGATCAATACTTGAACCAAGATTAGATTATGAAAGGACCATGATTAGTACAAGGACAAGAGCAGGATTAACGCTAGAACCAAGACAAGTTGAAGGAGAAGGGAAACAATCAATACTAAGAACAGGATCAATGAGTGGACCATGACCAGGTTAAGTATTAGGACCAGGATAAGTACTAGGACCAACATCAGTAGTAGGACAAGGACCAAGATCAATAGTTGGACTAGGGCAAGGATGAGTACTAGGGCCAAGACATTAGTACTAGGATAAGGATCAATAGTATGATTAGGATCAAGATCTGTACTAGGAATAGGATCGGTATTTGGACTTGGACATGTAGTAGGACCAGGAAGATGATTAGTATTAGGACTAGGACCAATACAAGGACTAGGACAAGTATTAGTGCTTGGACCAGGTTCAGTACTAGGGCTAGGACTAGGATCAGTACTAAAACTAGGACCAACAATAGGATCAGAACCAATAGTAGGATCAGGAACATGATTAGTATTAGGACCAGTAGTAGGATTAGGAACAGGATTAGTATTAGGACCAGGATTGGTATCGGTACTTGAACTAGGTTCAGTACTAGGACTGGGACCTGGATCAGTACTAGGACTAAGACCAAGACCAAGATCAGTACTAAGACCAATAGTAGGACCAAGAACAATACTAGGACAACAATCAGGACCAGAATTAATAGGACCAAAAACCAGGAATAGCAAAAAGGGATTCCAAGCCTTGGATAGGACCAAGAACCTAGATCGATGTAGGACCATAACCAGTAGTAGGAAAAAGCAAGATCAGTACTAAACTAGGACCAGCAGTAAGACCAGCACCAGGATCAGTACTAGAACCAGGTCTAGTAATAGGACCAAAACTATCATTAGTAGTAGGACCTGGGCAAGGAAAACAACTAGGACTAGGACCAATAGTAGGACCAAGACTAGTAGTATGAAAGGACAAGGATTAGTATTATGTCTTTATAACATTGTTGATCATATATATTTGGATAACAAACAATATAATATACTTTATTACTTTTTATATTTGATTAAATCATTTTAAAGATTATTTAGAAAAAAATAAAAAATAAATAAATAATTTTAATTTTAATTTAAGAGTAATACATATTATTTTATAACAATAACAAATAATTAATATATCAAAATTTATTTTAATTTATTATTTCTATTTTTTATTTATATATATTAAATTAAAATATATTTATATAAAATAAAAAAATTTATAATTTTTCTCTTTCTTTTTAAAACTTTCCTTTTAAAAGCATTTTTATGAAATTAATTACTTCATTATTACGATAGGATATAAAACCATAACATTGTAATTTGTATGAATCAACAATGTTACAAAGATATGGAAATTACTTAGAGGTGAATATGTTGATATGTTTTTTAGTCACATCTGTACGAAAAATTCAACGTAGTATTTTTTTTAAAATTGATATAGATGATGGAAATCATTTAAAAAATTAATATTTTTTTAATAGATGTAAAGATTTAATACGTTGATTTATTAAAGATGTTATACGATTTGATCAAATATATTTGGATGATAGATAATATAATATATATATATATATATATATTTGATTAAAATATTTTAAGGATTGTTTAAAAATAAATTATAGAAAGTAAAATTTATAATTTTAAATTAATAATATTATATATTATTTTATAATAATAATAAAAAAAATAATTAATACATTTAAGTTATATTAATTTATTCCTTTTATCTTTTATTGAAAAATTAAATTAAAATATATTTATTGAAAGGATAAAAATTTTTTTCTTGCTCTTTCTTTTAAAATCTTTTTTTAAGATTATTTTTGAAAAAAATTATTATTTCATTATAAAAAGAGGATATAAAAACATGACATTTCAAGAATCAATTATATTTCAAAGATATGAAAATTAATTTAAAGTGAGGATGCTGAAACATAATTTTACTACTTTATTTGTATAAAAAAATTATGCTTTAAAAGTAGATAATGGAAATCATTTAAAAAATTAATAATTTTTTAAAAAAATTTAAAATTTAGAATAGCTTATGATTTATTTAGAATGTTATATGATTTGATCATATATATTTAGAAAATGGATAATATAATAATATTTTATCCTTTTAGTAAAAAATTTGAAAGATTTTTTAGAAGGAAATAAAAAAACAAAGAAAATTTAACCATTCTAAATTAATAATAATATATACTATTTTTTAATAATAGGAAATAATTAATACATCAAAATTTATATTAATTTTTTATTTTTTACAAATATTAAATTAAAATGTATTTATTTAAAACAAAAAAGTGTAGCATTTTTCATCTCTTTGAGTCCTTCGTTTTAAAATATTTTTTGAGAAAGTCATTACTTCATTATTAAGAAAAAATATAAAAACATAACATTGTATGAATCAACAATTGTTACAAAGATATGGAAATTATTTCGAGGTGAATATGTTCAAATATTTTTTAATCATATGATTTTTATGTAAAAAAACATAGTAACCTTTTATCATTAATATAGAAGACGGAAATAATTTAAAAAATTAATATTTTTTATTAGATGCAAATTTTTAAGATAACTTATAATTTTTTTAGAATCTTATATAATTTGATCATATTTTTTTTGGTCATAGATAATATAATATATTTTTTTTCTTTATATATTTGATTAAACTATTTGAAGGATGGTTTAGAAGAAAATTAAAGAAGAAAAATTTTAAATTTTAAATTTTAAATTTAGAATATTATAAATTATTTTATAATAATAAAAAAGTAATAAGTTAATGTTATATTAATTTAATATTTTTTATCGCTTATTTAACAATACTATGTTAAAATATCTTTATTTAAAACATAAAATTTATGGTGTTTTTACTCTTCCTTTAAAATCTATTTTTAGATTATTTTTGAAAAATTTATTATTTCATTATCAAGAACGAGTTTAAAAACATGACATTTTATCAATCAACTATATTGCAAAGATATGAAAATTACTTGAACATGGAAATTTTAAAATATATTTTAACCATTTCATTTGTATAAAAAATTATTTTTTGTACATTGATGTAGATAATGGAAATCATTTAAAAAATTAATATTTCCTTAATAGATGTAACATTTTAAAATAGCTTATTATTTATTTAGGATTTAAGATAATATATTTTATTATTTTAAATATTTGATTTAACTATTTCAAAGATAATTTAGAAGGAAATAAAAATAAATAAAATTTATAATTTTAATTTAATAAAATAAATATTATTTTCTAACAATAAAAAATAATTGATCTATCAAAATTTATATTAATTTATTATTTATTTACTTTTTTTTCAAATATTCAATTAAAATATATTTATTTAAAACAAAAATGTTTATCATTTTTGTTTTCACTTTTTGAAACATTTCTTTTAAAAGTATTATTGAGAAATTCATTACATCATTATTAATAGAATATATAAAAACATAATATTGTATGAATCAACAATGTTACAAAGACAAGAAAATTACTTGGAGTTGAATATATTGAAATATGTTTTAACCACACCATTTGTGTGAAAAAAAATATATAGTATCCTTTTAGCATCGTCATAGATGATGGAAATCATTTAAAAAATTAATATTTTTTAATAGATATAAAGTTTGAAAATAGTTTATGATTTATTTAGAATCTTATATAATTTGATTATATATATTTAGGTGATAAATAATATAATATATTTTTCTCTCATATATTTAACTAAACTATTTTAAGAATTTTTTAGAAGAAAATTATAAAGAAGTAAAATTAAAAAATCTTCACTTAAAAGATAAAATTTATTGTTTTCTTACTCTTTCTTTAAAATATTTTTTAAGACTATTTTAAGAAATTTATTACTTCACTATTAAGGAAAAATATAAAAGCATAACATTTTATGAATAAACTTTGTTGCAAAGACATGAAAATTAAAAGTGAGGATGTTGAAACATATTTTAACCCCTTCATTTGTATAAAAAAAATTATGCTTTTAACATTGATGCAGATAATGGAAATTATTTAGGAAATTAATTATTTTTAATAGATTTAAAATTAAGAATAGCTTAAGATTTATTTAGAATCTTATATAATTTGATTGTATATATTTAATTATTAGATAATATAATAATATTTTATTATTTTATACATTTGATTAAAATATTTGAAAGATTGTTAAGAGGAAATAAAAAATAAAGAAAAGTTTATATTTTAAATTAAAAATAATATATTATTTTATAATAATAACAAATAATTAATCAATCCAAATTTATATTAATTTTTTCTTTTTTTATTTTATTTTTTTGGAGAAAAATATGTTAAACTATTTTTAACCACATCATTTTTATGTGAAAAAAACATACCATCCTTTGAACATTGTGATAAATGATGAAAATCATTTGAAAATTTCATATTTATTTAGTAGATGTAAAGTTTTAAGATAGCTTACGATTTATTTAGGATCATACACGGTTTGATCATATATATTTGAGTGATATATAATATAATATATTTTTTCTTTTATATATTTTATTAAATTATTGAAGGATTTTTTTAAAATAAAATTCATAATTTTAAATTAAGAGTAGTATGTATTATTTTACAGTAATAATAAATAATTAATACGTTAAAGTTATATTAATTTATTCTCTATCATCTTTCATTTAAAAATTTTAAATTAAAATTTAGTTAGTTAAAACAAAAATTGTATTATTTTCTTACTCTTTCTTTAAAAAAATTTAAGAATAATATATATTAAATTTTATTATTAATGAATAATTAATATATCAATGTATATAATAATTTATTATTTTTTCCTTTTATTTAGAAATATTAAATTAAAATGTATTTATTTAACACAAAAAATTATTATTTTTTGCTCTCTTTATCTGAATTTTAAAACAAATTTTGAGAAATTCATTACTTAATTATTAATAGAGAACATAAAAATATAACATTGTATGAATAAACAATGTTACAAAGATATGAAAATTATTTGAAGGTGAATAAGTTGAAATATTTTTAGCCATATCAATTGAATGTGAAAAAAAAAAATATACTATCATTTTAGCTTTGATATAGATGATGAAAATTATATAAAAAATTAACATTTTTTTAATCGATATAAATTTTTAAGATAATTTATGATCTTATATAATTTAATCATATATATTTCGGTGATAGATAATATAATATATTTTTTTTATGTTTGATTAAACTATTTTATGATTGTTTAGCAGAAAATTAGGAAAACAAAAATTATAATTTTAAATTAAGAATATTATATATTAATCTCCAATAATAACAAATAATTAATATATAAAATATATATTAATTTATTAATTTTATCTATTATTTAAAATATTAAATGAATATTATATATTATGCTACATTATTAAGAGATGATATAAAAATATAACATTGTATGAATCAACAATGTTACAAAAACATAAAAATTAATTGGATATAAATATGTTGAAATATTTTTTAACAATATCATTTGTATAAAAAAAAACACATAATATCATTTTAGCATTATATAGATGATAGAAATTATTTAAAAAAATTAAATTTTTTTAATAGATAAATTTTAAAAATAGGTTATGATTTATTTAGGATCTTATTTGATTTTATCACATATATATATATATATATATATATATATATATATATATATATATATATATATATATATATATATATATATGGATGATAGATAATATAATATTTTTCTCTTTTTTATTTGATTACACTATTTGGATTGTTTGGGAGGAAATTAAAAAAAAGTAAAATTATAACTTTAAATTAAGAATATTATATATTATTTTACAATAATAATAAAAAATTAATACATTAAAGTTATATTAATTTAGTATATTTTACCTTTTCTTAAAAATATTAAATTTAAATATATTTATTTAAAATATAAAACTTACTATTTTATTACTCTTTCTTTAAAATTATTTTTAAGATTATTTTTGAGAAATTTATTACTTCATTATCAAGAGAGGATATAAAAACATGACATTTTATGAATTAACTATTTTGCAAAGACATAAAAATTACTTGAAGTGAGGATGTTGAAACATATTTTAACCATTTCATTTGTATAAAAAAGATTATCCTTTTAGCATTGATATAGATAATAAAAATTATTTTAAAATTAATATTTTTTTTAATACATGTAAAACTAAGAATTGCTTATTATATATTTAGAATCTTGTTTGATTTGATCGTATATATTTAAATAATAGATAATATAATATATTTTATTCTTTTCTATATTTGAGTAAACTATTTTGAAAGATTGTTTAGAATAAAATAAAAAATAAAAAACTTATAATTTGAAATTAAGATTAACCTATATTATTTTTTAATATTAAAAATTATTAATATATCGAAGTATATAATAATTTATTATTTAGGTCTTTTATTTATAAATATTAACTTAAAATGTATTTAATTTAAAAAAAATTCCTTTTTTTCCACTCTTTTTAAGACCTTCCTTTTAAAACTGTTTTTGAGAAATTCATTCATAAGATTGTATGAATTACCAATGTTACAAAGACATGAAAATTACTTGGAAGTGAATATATTGAAATATTTTTTAACCTTATCATTTCTATAAGAAAAAAACATACTTTCAATAGATGAAGGAAATTATTTAAAAAAATTAATTTTTTATTAGGAATAAAGTGTTAAGATGATTTATGATTTATTTAGGATATTATATAATTTTATCACACATATTTTGGTGATAGATAATATAATATATCTTTTTATTTATTATATTTTACTAAAATATTTACAAGAAATTTAAAAAAATATCTTTAAAATAAGATTATTATATTATTTTACAATAATACTTAAAAATTAATACATTCAAGTTCAAATAAATTATTATTTTTTATCTTTTATTTAAAAATATTGAATTAAAATATATTTATTTAAAACATAAAATTTACAATTTTCTTACTCTTTCTTTCAAATATTTTTTTAAGATTATATTTAAGAAATGTATTACTTCCTTAACAAGTAAGGATATAAAATCATGAAATTTTATAAATCAATCGTATTTGAAAGACATAAAGATTATTTAAATGTGAGGATGTTGAAACATATTTTAACTGCATCATTTGTATAAAGAAAATAAAACTTTTAGCTTTTATGTATATAATAGAAATCATTTAAAAAAATTAATTTTTTTAATAGATGTGAAATTTTAGAATAGGTTATTATTTATTTAGAATCTTATACTATTTGATCATATATATTTAGATAATAGATAATATAATATATTTTATTATTTTATATATTTGATTAAACTATTTTAAATATTGTTTATAAGGAAATATAAAATAAAGAAAATTTTCAAATTTCAAATTAAGAATAACATATATTATTTTATATTACTAACAAATAATTAATATATCAAAATTTATATTAATTTATAATGTTTTTCCTCTTATTTAAAAATATTAAATTAAAATGTACGTATTCAAAACTAAAAAATGATCTCTTTTTTCTTCTCTTTTCAAAATGATTCATTTAAAACTATATTATGTCCGAGGCTGGCTTTGAGGGTGCCGGAAAAGCGTGAAAAGACTTGAGCTTGAAGATGGATGCCTGGGAGGTAGTGGTTTCTGAGTGACTCTGTCGGGTTCAAGTGTTGAACCGCAGGGTTTAAATATACAAGGCTTGATTGCATAGCCTAATTAGACTATGAACGCTGCTGATGAGCGAGCGAGGTGAGGCGAGATGGGTCTGTGAGGACAAACGTGGGCGAAGAATGGGATGCCTTGTTTGGAGAGGCCAGGTGAAATGATGAAAACCTGTTACAACAAGCACGACATGAGGGAATGGCATGTCATGATGGGCAAAGTGAAAAAGGGAAAAGGACTTGTGAAGACAGGTAGGTGTGCTGGACTGAAATGTAAGATACATTCAAGGTGGCCTGACAACATAGACCAAGAATGCAGAAAAGAAAACTTGAATGTGCAGAAATGTAAACTTGATGAGCCCTGACAACATAGACCAAGGTGCAGAAAAGTAAACTTGAGGTGGCCTGACATCATAGGCCGAAGTGCTGGAAATTAAACATGCAAGGCCTGACATCATAGGGCGGGATGCTGAAATTTAAACATGCAAAGGCCTGACAACATAGGCCAAAGTGCTGGAAATTAAACATGCAAGGCCTGACATCATAGGCCGGGGTGTAGAAATTAAACATGAAAAAGCCTGACAACATAGGCCAAAGTGCTGGAAATTAAACCTGCAAGGCCTGACATCATAGGCCGGGGTGTAGAAATTAAACATGCAAGACCTGACAACATAGGCCGAAGTGCAGGAAATTAAACATGCAAGGCCTGACATCATAGGCCGGGGTGCAGGAAATTAAACATGCGAGGCCTAACATCATAGGCCGGGGTGCTGGAAATTAAACATGCAAGGCCTGACATCATAGGCCGGGGTGCTGAAATTTAAAATGCAAGGCCTAACAACATAGGCCGGAGTGCTGGAATTTAAACATGCAAGACCTGACATCATAGGCTGGAGTGCTGGAAATTAAACATGCAAAGCCTAGACATCATAGGCGAGGAAGTCTTTGAAATTTAAAATGCAAGGCGACAACATAAGTAGAGTCTTTGGAATTTAAACATCAAGGCGACATCATAGGCGAATACGAAATTTAAAATGCAAGGCCTGACAACATAGGCCGGAGTGCTTTGGAATTTAAACATGCAAGGCCTGACATCATAGGCCGGAATGCGAAAATTTAAAATGCAAGGCCTGACAACATAGGCCGGAATACGAGAATTTAAACATGAAATCCTGCTTGACAAGATAAATGCAAATGAAATCCTGCTTGACAGGATGTATGCAGAAATTTAAACATGAAATCTTGCTTGACAGGATGTATGCGAAAATTTAAACATGAAATCCTGCTTGACAGGATGAATGCAAATGAAATCTGCGCTGACAGGATGTATCGGAAATGTTTAAACATGAAATCTGCTTTCGCCAGGATAAATGCAAATGAAATCTGGCAACCGGATGTATGCGAAAATTTAAACATGAAATCCTGCTTGACAGGATGAATGCAAATGAAATCCTGCTTGACAGGATGTATGCGAAAATTTAAACATGAAATCCTGCTTCACAGGATGAATGCAAATGAAATCCTGCTTGACAGGATAAGTGCAGAAATTTAAACATGAAATCCTGCTTGACAGAAACGATGCGAGCCTGTTTAAGATAGGTGAAGTGGAAAATGTTAAATTGAAGCTATGGGTTATGAAGACTGATAAAGGGGGAATGACCTGTTGAGACAGGTAGAAGGAAAGTGGGATTTGATCCCGTTATTGCCACGAAGGAATAGAAGGACCTGTGAAGACAGGTATACACTTTGAACTAAAAAGAAACCTATTGAAGCAGGTAAGATGAAAGAGACCTGTTAGGACAGGTGAGTGAGTGATCTGAACTAAATTGAAAGAATGGCCTGTGAAGACAAGCAAAGCCGGGGTGACCTGTTAATGCAGGCGAAGGAAGATGAAAGCTACCTGTTAAGACAGGCGAGAGAGTGATTTGTTTTGAACAACATTACTCGACAATTGATTATCTTAAATAAACTTGAGTAGCTTGCTGATTCTGCCTTAAACTCTAGGGTTCTTTTAGCTTTTGATGATTGCTTCCTCTTGAAGGAATATGGGCCGCAGTTTAAGTGACTTTTGGCCATCGAGGAATGCCTCGGTTTGAAGGGGGTTTTGGGCAACCATTTGCCCCCATTTTGATTTTGATTTTTTCGAATTTAAATATTTCTTGGGCAAACGTTTGCTCCAGTTTGAGCTTGACTCAGAATTTGAGCGTGACCTCAAATTGAATTTTTATGGGCGAGCATTTGCCCTAGTTTGAGCTTGATTCAGAATTTGAGGGTGACCTCAAATTGAATTTTTGTGGACGAGCATTTGCCCTAGTTTGAGCTTGACTCAGAATTTGAGGGTGACCTCAAATTGAATTTTTATGGTGGCAGCATTTGCCCCGCATTTGAGAGTTGACTCGGGTTTGAGTGACCTCAAATTGAATTTTGTGGACAAACATTTGCCCCGTTTGAGCTTGACTCGAGAATGCGAGGTGACCTCAAATTGAATTTTTGTGGGCAACGCCTCGCGCTGATTTGAGCTTGACTTCGAAATTTGAGGGTGACCTCAAATTGAATTTTTGTGGGAAAATGTTTGCCCCAGTTTGAGCTTGACTCAAAATTTGAGGGTGACCTCAAATTGAATTTTGTGGGCAAACGTTTGCCCCAGTTTAAGCTTGACTCAGAATTTGAGGGTGACCTCAAATTGAATTTTTGTGGGCAAGCATTTGTCCCAGTTTGAGCTTGACTCAAAATTTGAGGGTGACCTCAAATTGAATTTTTGTGGGCAAGCATTTGCCCCAGTTTGAGCTTGACTCAGAATTTTGAGGTGACCTCAAATTGAATTTTTGTGGGCGAGCTTTTTCCCCAATTTGGATTTGATCCAGAATCTGAGGATGACCTCAAATTGGATTTTTGTGTGGGAAAGCGTTTCCCCCAGTTTGGACTTGATTTTGAGGATGACCTCAAATTGAATTTTGTGGGCAAGCATTTGCCCCAGTTTGGACTTGATCCAGAATCTGAGGATGATCTCAAATTGGATTTTTGGGTGGGCAAGTGTTTGCCCGAGTTTGAACTTGATCCAGAATCTGAGGATGACCTCAAATTGGATTTTTGTTTGGGCAAGCGTTTACCCCAGTTTGAACTTGATTTTGAGGATGACCTCAAATTGAATTTTGTGGCAAGCATTTGCCCCAGTTTGAACTTGATTCCTTTTTAATTATGATTGACTTGAGAAATTTTACCCCGTCTTAATTAGTTTTGAAAAATGAATTATGAAATGCTTGAATGAATGATGCTGTTGTGCAATGTTTGAATGAATGAAAAGGATGCGATGTTTGTGATGCTTGAACAGAAAGGATGAGATGTTTTAACTTATTTATTGTTTTTTGATGCTTGAAATAATTATTTGATGAAATGGATGCTATGGGATGAATGCAAACCATGAGATGGTGTAAAAAAATTTTGTTTCTCTTGATTTTTTGATTATTTTTTTTTATATGTCCTTTCTCGACAACCTTATACTGGGTGTGAAGGAAATCATGAATCAAGATGAGCTAGATCGACTCTATCTCTGGGCTTCTTGGTCAATGTTGGAACCATTTTTTTCGGGATCTTTGAGACCCAACAATGGTCAGCATTATTGAATAAGGCACACTCCTTTTTGAGTGGCATCGTGATTTGCAGGAGGATGACTTTATGGGAGCGATCCTGCCCTGTTGCAAAGGTTGAGGAGTCATCTGACTCGTCATGACTTTCCAAAATTAATCTTTTTATCTTTTACAGTTTTCACATCTCTTTTAGCATGTGTACCTTTGAGGTATGCAAAAGTGTTTTGGAATGGTTTAATGGGAGAAGGTAGTATATTTGAGAGGGAGAAGAATGATGGTTTGATTGCCCTAATGACATTTTTGATGAAAAATGTTAATTCAAACAAATGGAAAAATTTTGCCCCAGTTTTAGAAGGATGGAGAGGTAGATCTGATTGCCCAAATGGCACCTTTGGTGAAGCATGCCAATGCTGCTTTTCATAATCTCGATTGCCAAATTAACCAAACTTGAGAAATGACAAAACTTTTTCCCCAGTTTTAGGAGTTGTGAGGAGCAGAAGCATTTGAATTGTGTTCGGATTCTTGATTGATCTTAAATTTTGCCTGGGTAGTTTTGGGGTTTTCAACCCAGCAGGCCTTCTGTTTGCCCTGATTTTGCCTAGACCGCCCTTACGGGTTTTCAACCTAGCGAGCTCTTGACTTAGTGCCCTAACTTTTGCCTAGGTCACCTTTGAGGATTTTGACCTAGCAGGCTTCTGTTTGTGTGCCCTAACTTTTGCCTAGGTCACCTTGGAAGTTTTGACCTAGCGGGCTTCTGTTTGTGTGCCCTAACTTTTGCCTAGGTCTCCTTTGAGGGTTTCGACCTAGCGGGCTTCTGTGTGTGTGCCCTAACTTTTGCCTAGGTATCCTTTGAGGATTTTGACCTAGCGGGCTTCTGTGTGTGTGCCCTAACTTTTGCCTAGGTCTCCTTTGAGGCTTGTCGACCTAGCGGGCTTCTGTTTGACTGCTCCTAACTTTTGCCTAGGTCGCCCTTTGAGGGTTTTTGACCTAGCAGGCCTTCTGTTTCATTGTGTCCTAACTTTTGCCTAGGTCATTTTTTAGGCTTGTCGACCTAGCGGGCTTCTGTTTGACTGGGCCCTAACTTTTGCCTAGGTCGCCCTTTGAGGGTTTTCGACCTAGCGGGCCTTCTGTTTGACTGCGCCCTAATTTTTGCCTAGGCCGCCTTTTGAGGGTTTTCGACCTAGCGGGCTCTTGATTGTATGCCCTAACTTTTTCCTAGGTCGCCTTTGAGAGTTATCGACCTAGCGGGCTTTTGATTCTGTGCCCTAACTTTTGCCTAGGTCGTTTCTGAGGATTGTCAACCTAGCGGGCTTCTGTTTGATTGTGCCCTAACTTTTGCCTAGGCCGCCCTTTGAGGGTTTTCGGTCTAGCGGGCCTTGTTTTGATCCTGATTTTTCCTGAATTGTTTTTGGAATCCAGCAAGACCTTTTCTGATCATGCCTTCGTCGATTTAATCTTTTGAACTTTAACCCTAGTTTTTCCTGGATTATTTTGGGGTTTTAATCCAGAGGGTTTCACTTCTTCTTGAATTTTGGATTTTAACCCTGATTTTGTCTGGATTATTCTTGATTTTAATCCAGCGTGGTTTCTTTTTCTTTTTCTTGAATTTTTGCATGGTCAGATATTGATCTTGCTTGGATTATTTTGGCTTTCAATTCAGCGGATCTTATCTTGCATCCCTAATTTTTGCCTGGATTCAAACTTTGTTCCAGCAGGATATTTTTATTTGACAAGATATTTTCTTGATTTTAGGATCATAATGGATGGTTTATTTGGAATCCCTGGTTGCTTATTTGGTTTTTCTTTGGGTTTGATTGATTAGACGTTCAAGATTATTTATTACAGTACACTCATTGTCACCAACAGGTATTTATTGTTTGGGTGTAAGAATAAGGAGCGGGTTTGAATGATGAAAAGGAATGGTAAATTTTAAAAAGTAAAGCCAACAATGTGAGGCACTTGCCCAAGAAACATGAAAAATGTAATTTTTGCATTATTCATTGAGATTTATTTACAAAAGATTGATTTTGAAAAATATGACAAATCCTGGAGGATTTTCCTTGATGTTGCCCCCATTTCTTAGCCAGTAGCTGAGCTCTCATGATTCGGCACTGGATTATTTCCCATATTAGGACCAATCCTCCCAAAATCCAGTCATTTCGCATCAATCAGGCTTTGCACCTTACGTTTCAGGACCTGGCAATTTTCTGTAGAATGACCAATGTACCCCGCATGGTAGTCACATATGGCATTTGCATCATACCATTTAGGGTATGGTGGTTCTTGAGGTTTCAGAGGATAGGGGACCACCAGGGAATCTGATTAGGCAGGGTAGGTGGCTCGGTGTAGGTCATTGGAATGGGATCAAACTGGACAGGATTTTTCTCCCTCTTTTTAGCTTTGACTAGGATTTGGGCTCATAGCTTGTGTTTGGACCGTGTATGGTGTAGGTGTCGGATTTGTGTTTGGGCTTGTGAGTAGGAGGGTATGGTGTTTGGTATGAGGTGGTGATGGGGGGATATGGTGTATAGGGTGTGTATAGTGGTGGTTGGAAGCCAATTGGACCGTAAGGTGCCACTTGAGGAGTGTATTGGCCTTGACCAGAAGCCATATTGCAGGTCTCGCCTGTCTTCTTCTTAGATCTTGTGGAAGCGTTGACTGCCCCTGTAGGCTTGTGCGCGATTTTTCCACGGCGCATGCCACCTTCGATCCTTTCTCCAATGATGACGACATCGGAGAAACTAGCAGTCATACTACCGATCATCTTGTCATAGAAAGGATCTTGGAGTGTGTCGATGAACGTGCTGACCAATTCTTTCTCAGAGAGAGGAGGTTATACTTGAGCAGCTAACTCTCGCCACCGTTGAGCGAACTGCTTGAAGGTCTCGTCTCCTTTCTTGGCCATATTTTAGAGCTGAGTTCTGTCCGGAGCCATCTCTACGTTGTACTGGTATTGTTTTAGAAAGGCATCAGCTAGGTCCCTCCATGAGCGAATATGGGTCCGTTCTAGCCTTGTATACCAGTTGGCAGCAGCCCCAGTTAAGCTGTCTTGAAAGAAATGGACAAGCAGCTTATCGTCGTGCATGCAGGAAGACATCTTCTTGCAGTACATAGCCAAGTGACTCTTCGGGCAGCTAGTTCCTTGATACTTTTCAAATTCAGGAACCTTGAGTTTGGGAGGGATTACTACATCTGGAACCAAGCACAAATCAGATGCATCTTTGACTTCATAAGCACTTCCCTCGATTTCCTTGACCCTTTCCTCTAGGATTTTCCACTTCTTAATATCCTCCTTAGAAGGATGGCTTGGGTATTCCTCGGGCACATGGTGAGGTTGAGAAGACGGTATGTATATAGGGTGCAACCCTTGGGTGAACATAGGATGCGTTCCCCCAACAGCTGTTTGGTAGGCATGTGAAGTGGTGTTTGGAGGTAGGTTATCTGTTTGGGTTTGTGTCTAGGTTTGTGTTTTGACTTGTGTGTATGCATGCCCTTGAGGAAACCCATAATCAATCCCTTCGGTTGGTGGAGACATAGTTAATGGTGAATGGTTTTGTGAATTGTAGCCAGGAGGATATGTCGGGTCAATTGGTTTCCCCAGTAGGGATTCCCTTGCCTCTTTCTGTTGAGACAGTTGGATGGCCTCCATCAGCTTGGCCATCTGCTCCTTCAGAGCCTTGACCTTATTTCTCAACTCCTCATTTTGCATCTCCAGCTCATCCATGATTCCTGATTGTGATCTGGTTCTATAAGGATGTCGAGGAAGTTGTCTTTCTCCAATTTTTCTATTAAATTAAAATTAATTGTTTTTGAGAAACAATTTGGATGCAAAAATCATGAATGATAAAATGTTGATGCGATGAAAAATGTGTGGAATGATTTTTTTGAAATATCTTTTTTCCATGATAAATTTATGAAATGAATGAATGAATGCATGCATGTCCTGCACAAATAATAATTGATGTTTTGGGGGTTTTGAAAATGATTAAAAGCTGATTTTTGTTTTTTAGTCATTTTATGATTTTTATGAATTTTTCTGTTCTTTATTTTGCTAAAAAACCTTTGGTTTTGTTTGAAAATCTTTTTAGTTTTACTTAAAATTTTCTAGAAAGCATTCTTTAGGTTTTCGAAATTTTCATCCTCTTTCCTTTTGAATCTTTTATATTTTCAGTATTTATTATTTCTAATTGTCCTAGAAGTTTCTCTTTTCCTTGATTTTTATTTGATTTGGTTTTTCTTGATTTTTCTTGATTTTTATTTTCTTCTTTTCTTTTGCTTGATTTTACATCCCCCAATCTCAGATTTCCTCTTCTTCTCTGCCATCCTAGGTGATTTAGTTTACTTGAGCCATGTATCATGAAGGGGATGTGTGTGCCCTCCTTGCTTCTTATGCGGGTTACCTATCCTAAGGGTCTATGGCCTTTTATATGAACCTCTCGTAAGGTGGTTTACAATCTTGGGGTGTAGAGGTCACTAGAGCCAAGTTCCAGTTTGTAATGCTTGCCACAACAGCAGAAAAAGCTACCAGTTGTAGGGCATTACAAATAGGACGCACTCTAGCTGGGATTTTCATGATAGTCAAACAGGACGTAAGCCCCAAAGTGACACCACTAGATCCCTCTAGTCCTAGGCTACACTCAGACCCGAGTATAGGGTCCCACTCATGATAAAAATGCATATGCAATGTATGAGGGCACACAATTTTTGGGATACCTGCAATTGGGGAAATTGTACAGCTATATATAGCAATTTATTGTTTGTCTATCCTAGGGTTATACAGAGAATAAACAAACACATAGATAAGCAAACAAATAAGTGAATCGTGCAATAAATAAATCGCGCAAAAAAAACAGAAGGGATCAATTATAATGCACACTCAATCAAATGGGCTTGACTCTCTAATATCCCTAGTGGAGTCGCCATCTGTCGCAACTGTAATTCCGACGAGATGACGAACTCGCTAAAATTTTAAAAGGCATTTATTTTGATTATGTGGAGTCGCCACCAAATTTTTATTTAAGGGAAAAAGATTTGGAAAAAACCTTAACTTGAAGATGAGATTCTAAGTTCGGGAGTCGGTTACGAGTGGGGAAAGGTGTTAGGCACCCCACTCGCCCGTTCTGAAGAACGGTACCCTTAAACCGAGTGTGTGATTTCTGAAAATTGTTTGATCCCTTAGTTAACGTGAAAATAAATAGCTTGATGGAGGTTAGCCTGATAGGACTTGATCCTGCTCCTACGTATTCCCCGGTGCAATGGGAAACCCAAGGCTTACGTAGTTCTGGTTTGAGTTGAAGGCTTGACCTTCAAAAGGTGTTTGAATTGAAAAGTGAATGAATTGTTGTCTTTTTTGAAAATATTTTGAGGGTGCAATCTCAATCCATATATGCACAAGGCCCAAGACAACTACGACTACACTTGGACCCATACAAGCCTCTAAACAATGAATAGCAGAAAAAGCTACCAGTTCGTTTTTAGGGCCCATTGCGTGAGATTGAGGAAAGCAAAAACGAGATTTTTATTTTACTGAAAACAAGGGAAAGGAGAGGCAATCCCAATCCACATATGCACAGGGCCCAAGACAACTACGGCTGCACTTGGATCCATACGGACCTCTAAACAACGAACCACGAAAAAGCTACCCGTTTCGTTTTTAGGGCTCATTGCGTGAGATTAAGGAAAGCAAAAATGAGAATTTTATTTTACTGAAAACAAGGGAAAGGAGGGGCAATCCCAATCCACATATGCACAGGGCCCAAAACAGGTACGGCTGCACTTGGACCCATACAGACCTCTAAACAACGAACAGCAGAAAAAGCTACCAGTTCGTTTTTAGGGCCCATTGCGTGAGATTAAGGAATGCAAAATGATTTTTATTTAAAACAAAGTGAACTTGATTTGAATTTGATGAAATAAAATTGGACTTGATTTAAAATAAAATAAACTTGATTTGAATTTTTGGCTTGAATTGGGCTTGGTTTGCAATAAACTTGGGTTGATTTGAAATTAAGGAAAAGAATTGCGAACATGCTTCAGTAATCAAGCGATAGAAATTTCATTTCAGATCGAAATTAGACAAATAATATAATTCCAGAAACTAGAGAGAAATAAAAAGATAACACAACAAAAATCACCAAAATCAGAGATCATTTGATCAATTAAAAACAAAAACGAAAAACAGAGATGAAGACCAACCTCAAGAACACACAAGATTTTGGCGCCAAAAATTGAATTCAAATCTCAGAATTTTTAGAAAATATTTTTTGGTAGATCTGAAAAATAAAAATCAATCAATTGAAAGATATGGATTATAGGAATTAAACAAAACAAGTGTGACATAAATCCAATCAGAAATGAGCAAGATATGCACAAATCAAATGAGCAAGGTTAATTTGCGCACCAGGATGAACATGTTCCGGTAATCAGGCAATAACAGTTTCATTTCAGATCCAAATTAAACAAAGAATATCATTCCAGAAACAAGAGAGAAATAAAAAGAAAACGCAACAAAAATCACGGAAATCGGAGATCATTTGAGCGATTAAAAACAAAAACGAAAAACAGAGATGAAGATCAACCTCAAGAACACATAAAATTTTGGCGCCAAAATTTGAATTCAAATCTCAGAATTTTTAGAAAATATTTTTTGGTAGATATGAAAAATCAAAACCAATCAATTGAATGATATGGATTATAGGAATCAAACAAAACAAGTTTGACATAAATCCAATCAGAAATGAGCAAGATATGCACAAATCAAATGAGCAAGGTTAATTTGCGCACCACGATGAACATGCTTTGGTAATCAGGCAATAAAATTTTCATTTCAGATCCAAATTGAAAAAATAGTATTATTCCAGAAACTAGAGAGAAAGACGAAGAAAACGCAGCAAAAATCACGGAAATCGGAGATCATTTGGTTGATCAAAAATGAAAACGAAAAACAGAGACGAAAATGAACTCGGAAATTCGAGAAGAAACAAGAAACTTAAGAGGAATAAGAGTCGGATCTAACCTCCATTGGAAGGTGATGAAGAACTGGTTCCATGGAGGCCAAGGGCTGAATTGGAGGAAGAGGTAGAGAGTTTCCTAGGTCCTCCCTTCAAAAATTCTGAAAATCCTCCCTAAGACTCCAAGTGCTCCTCTTCCTCCCCTCATTTTGGTGAAGGACCCCTCATTTTGTCCAATGTGGGACTTCTTTCCCACATAGGAGAATTTCTCTTTTTCTTTTCTATTTGGAATTCTTATTTTATTTGGTGAGAGATTCCTTTTTCTCTTTTCTTATTTTTTCATCTTTTTCTTTTTTCTCTTCTTTTCTTTTTTCTTCTTTTTTTATTTCTCTTGTTTTTTGTTTTTTGTTCTTTTTTTAATTATTACTTAAATTAGTATTGGTTTCTTGATTAATTTTAACAATTGGGGCCTCGGACATAATTTAGTGTTCACAGTTTGCCCCTCTTTACTCATTTTCCTACCAGATAATGTGAGAAATGATTCTCTGAATTATCGTGGTAAGGAATGAGTAAAGATGTGAACATATTATGTCTGAGGCAGGCTTTGAGGGTGCCGGAAATTTACAATGTCATATACAAGTGAGCAACTAATTTGTCCATTTACTATCTTAACAAACAAATATATTAGACACAATATCAAACAATGTAAACAAAAAAATGTAAATAAGTAAACAATTTCAAAAACGAACAAACATATCCATACATACAACATAGACTCATAACACTTGATTTATATAATAAATCAAGTGTCTTATGTGCTTTAGACCTTTTTGCTAACCTCTGGATTTAAAGTGTTCGAGTTTCGACTTCGAAGGCTTGAGGTTGAATTATAATTTTTTCTATTTTCATTAAAAGAACAATATTTTTTTTCCTAGTGTTATTTTTTTTTTCATAACATTAATGTTTATTTAACATGTGATTGAGCCTTCAGATAATATTCACACACAAATACACTTCTCATAGACTAAAGAAAACAAGGACAAATGAAGATACTTCAATTATTGTAATAAATTAGAATAGTTAAAATTCTGATTTAACCATTGTAAAGTTTTTTTAGAATTTGGTTGTAGTAGGTTAAGAATTCTTGTAAATCTTAGATGCTTATAAATAGGTTTGCTTACTTTGTAATTTTTCTTGTTGCAATTTATGTGTAAAATTAGACTTGTGAACTTTTATTAACTTGGTGTAGGATACTCACCAAGTATGTGGAGTGTGTGGCTTGTGCAAGATTGGAGACATAAATGGGTGCTAGGTGTTGTTTGACTTTTTAGAAATTAGTAGCACTAACTTGTGTTTCTATTTTGTTTTGTGAGGTTGAAAGGAGACAGGTATGTTTTCCTAACTTTTGTCTTTTTAGGCGTTATAACTTTCTTTAAATATTATGAACATTAAGGACTTTGGGATTTTACTCTTAAAGGGTTTTGGAGGTTGGTGAAATCTATATGTGTTGAGCAACTTGTGTGCTAAGTGCCTCTTGTGTGTTTGAATATCTATAAATTTGTGTGTAGAAATTTAATTTACAACTATGAGTGATTACGCCATGTGTAGAGTAGTACATACTATATATTTTTCTTTTTTACCTGTATTAAACTGGATGTTATGATTAGTTATGAGGAATCTACTTTATGTAGGTTTCGAATGCCTTTTGTTTAGAGCTTGTTAACACTTTATATTGGGACAAACCAAGCTCACATTTGAGTGTAGTTATGGGTATGCCTGTTTGTATGTTTTTTGTAAATATGTGAGGATGTGGTTTAAGTGTGTATCTGTTGGTTATGCTATAAATCTTTCTTTTGGTATTTGTTTGTTATTTATGTATGTTTGATGTGTGTGTCTATAATTTTTTTTGTTACTTGCTTGTGTTTTGTGTATGTTATTTGAATTATGCATATGTGCAGAGTGTGACAGTCAATGCTTGTGTGTGCGCTGGTTATATACAAATGTATATGGTTGTTGTTTTTGTATTTATTATGTGTGCTCATGATTGTTGTGCGTTAGTATGTAAGTAGTATTATGTTTGTATTATTTTGTTAGTTAGTGTGTATGTAGTTTGAGTGTTGTAAACATCCATTTATGTCCGAGGCCTCCAATTGTAAAATTAATCAAGAAACCCATGTTGATTTAAATAAAAAAAATATAAAATAAAATAAAATAAATAAATAAGCAAACAAAATACAGAAAACACAAAAAAACAGAAAGGAGAAAACAGAATAAACAGAGAAATAGACAAACAATAAAAGTATATGATAAATAGGGAAAATCAGAAAAAAAAGTTTTTGGGAAAAAATAAAATTTGGAAAAATTAAAATAAAAAATATATATACAAATAATAAAGAAAAATCTGAAATAACGAAGAAGAAATGAAAATAGCAAAAAATAAATTCAAAGAATATAATAAACAAAAAATAATAAATAAAAATTATAAATGAAATTGCATAAAAACAAAATCTGTTTTTAGAAATTAGAGATTTAAATAAATAAAACAGATAATTGAAAAAAACAACAATAGATAAAAATACAAAAGAATTAAATAAAATTACAAAAGAAAACGGAAAATCTAAATAAAACATAAAACAGAAAAATAACAAAAACAATAAAAATAAATAAATCTGAAGAAATATAACAATAAAACAAAAAAATTAAAAAAAACAAAAAACAAAAAAACAAAAGTATATAGGAAAAATAAAGAAAACAGAAACAAAAACTGGAAGAATTTAATAAATAAATAATAAAGTAGAAAAATTTAAACAAAAATAAAAAGAATAATAATCAAAATTTTTTTGGAAAAAGAAAACAAAATTAAAATGAGAATAAAAAAACTGAAATAATAATGAAAATTCAGAATCTAAAATCATATATAAAAATAAAAAATAAGAAGTTAACAAAAAAAATAAAAAATTGATTAACTGAAAACAAAAACTAACTAAAAAGAAAAAAGGGGAAACAGAATAAAAAAGGAAATGAATCATACTCAGGTTGGGTGAGAATGCAGGTTTCAAGAACATCAGTCGGAAGGATTACACGAAGCCAAGAGATTACACAGTGCCTTGATACGAGTTCCTTGGGGCGCTTAAGGTTAAGGAGGCAAGTCTAAAATAAGGAAGTGTGAGGTTCTGTGGGTACTCACCAAAAATCAGAGTCCCTATTTGATCCCATGCATGAAGGAAAATCATGCACAAAAGGACAATAAAAGTGGGTCCCGCTATTGGACCAAGTTTGAACCAAGAGATGCGTATCCCATGCCGTATCACATAAATTTTGGGCAGCTCAAGTGGTTGAGCACCTTATCCCGTCCCACGAGGCACGAGTTCGAATCGGCCCAGGAGCGTTATTAATAAACCAAGCCAGCCGCCTCAAGGCAAATGTAAAATCACTTTAAGTTCAGAGTTTGAGCATCAAGTTCTTAAAGGAGTGCCCAGCCCAGTGGTGGTAATGCCATCCTACATGCCTCGCGTCTCCTGTTTGAAACCCATGCCATATAAATTTTAAAAACAAAATCCCTCAACCTGTAAGATTACCTTTATATCCTCAAGGTTTCAGTAATTTCCATTCTGTCCTACGGACCTGAAATTATCATTTTACCCCTAATTTTTACCATAATTCCAATTCTGCCCCAGGTCCACAGTTTACCATCTTACCCCTAAACATTCCATTAATCTCTAATATGCCCCAAGATCAGAAATTACCAAAAATTCAAAAAATTAATAAAAAATTCCAGAAATTAAGAAATTTAATAAAAAATTCAAAATTTCTAGAAATTAATAAAAAATTACCAAAAATTCAGAAAATTAATAAAAATTCCATAAATTAAAAAAAATAATAAAAAATTCAAAATTTACAGAAATTAATAAAATATTCCAGTAATTAAGAAAATTAATAAAAAATTCAAAATTTCCAGAAATTAAGAAAATAATGAAAAATTCAAAATTTTCAGAAATTAATAAAAATTCCAAAAATTAAGAAAATTAATAAAAATTCAAAAATTCAAGAAACAAATAAAAAATTTAAAAATTGATAAAAATTCCAAAATTAATAAAAATTCCATAAAATCCATAAAATTCCAAAAATTAACAAAAATTAATAAAAAAATCCATAAAATTCCAAAAATTAATCAAAATTAAAAAAGATAACAAAATTAATAAAAATTTCAGAAACTAATGAAAAATTAATAAGAATTTCAGAAAATTCAATAATTAATAAATAATTCTGTAAAACCCCAAAAATCAATAAATAATTCAGAAAAACCGTAAAATTCCTAGATAAATTTGAGATTATCAAGTATTTTCATAAAATTTCTTAATTGGTAAATTCCCTCCAAAATTCCTAATAATTACTTGTGTCTTGTCTTTTTCATTCATCGTTCTTCAAAAATAAAGATCCTGTTTTGCAATTCTTAATCTCACGCGACGAGCTCTAAGCACAAACTGGTAGCTTTTTCTGCTGTTCGTTGTTTAGAGATTCGTATGGGTCCAAGTGCAGCCGTAGTTGTCTTGGGCCTTGTGCATATGTGGATTAGGGTTGCCTTTCCTTTTTACAAAATAAAAACCTTGCTCATTCTTATTCCATGATTTTCAAAATAAAAAATCTTGTTTTGCAATTCTTAGTCTCACGCGACGAGCTCTAAGCACGAACTGGTAGCTTTTTCTGTTGTTCGTTGTTTAGAGATTCGTATGGGTCCAAGTGCAGCCGTAGTTGTCTTGGGCCCTGTGCATATGTGGATGAGGATCACCCTCCTAAAAATAGTTTTCAAAAATAGTCAAGCTATTTTTACTCTCCAAGTAGCTCCGAAGGTCAAGCCTTCGAGCACATTTCAAACACTCTTTCAAACACTTTCGAAAGTCAAACTTTCAAAACATAACCAGACCTACGTAAGCCTTGAGTTTTCCATTGCACCGGGGAATACGTAGGAGCAGGATCAAGTCCTGTCAGGCTAACCTCCATCAAGTTATTTATTTCCATTCTAATTAAAGGGATCAAGCTATTTTCAAATAATCACACACTCAGTTTAAGGGTACTGTTCTTTGGAACAGACGAGTGGGGTGCCTAACACCTTCCCCACTCGTAACCGACTCCCGAACCTAAATCTCATCCTCGAGTCAGAGTTTTTTCCAAATCTTTTTCCCTTCAATAAAAATTTGGTGGCGGCTCCACACTTCATCAAATAAATCCATAAAATTCATTTTTAAATTTTAGCGAGTTCGTCGTCTCGTCGGAATTACGGTTGCGACAGATGGCGACTCCACTGGGGATATTAGTGAGTCAAACCCGTTTCAATTGAGTGTGTTTTGTTTCGATCCCTTTCCTATTTATTGCACGATTGATTTGTTTGCTTATCTGTATGTTTGTTTATCCGCTGTATAAACCTTAAGGTAGGCGAACTATAAACTGCTATATATATCTGTACAACTTCCCCAATTGTAGGTATCCCAAATTTGTGTGCCCTCATACACTGCATATGCATTTATCATGAGTGGGGCCCTGTACCCGGGTCTAAGTGAAGCCTAAGACTAGAGGGATCTAGTGGTGTCACTTTGGGGCTTACGTCCTGTTTGACTATCACGAAAATCCCAACTAGAGTGCGTCCTATTTGTAATGCCCTACAACTGGTAGCTTTTTCTGCTATTGTGGCAAGCATTGCAAACTGGAACTTGGCTCTAGTGACCTCTTATACCTCAGGATTACAAACCACCTTTGAGAGGTTCATATAAAAGGGCATAGATCCTTAGGACAGGTAACCCGCATGAGAAGCAAAGAGGGCACACACACCCCTTTCAAGATACAAAGGATTTGAAGGCTGAAATTGGGGAGATACAAAAATCAAATCAAGATAAAAATCAAGGAAGAAAAATCAAGCAAAAGAAAATAGAAACAAATAAAAGTCAAGAAAAATCAAATGAACATCAAGAAAAATAGAAACTTCCAGGAAACACTAGAAAAATCCTTTTTGAAAGTATTGAAAATATAAAAAGATTCAAAAGGAAACTTAAGGAATGTTTTAGAAATAGGAAAATCATGAAAACTAGTTTTGAAAAATACTGAAAATATGAAAAATACAAAAAAGAAAATAAAATTCCGAAAACCTAAAAGAACATTTTAGAAACTTTTTAGTAGAACTAAAAGGATTTTCAAACAAAACCAAGGGTTTTCTAGCAAAATGAAAAACACACCAAAATTCATAAAAACATAAAATTACTAAAAACAAATAAAGCAACTCTGGTTTATTTTCAAAATAGTCAAGTTTCAAAAGTCTCTAAAAATTATTTGTACATGTCATGCATTCATTCATTAATAAATTTATCATAAAAAAAAAGAAAAGAAGAAAGATTTCAAAAATCATTTTTCATCCACATACTCATTTTACCCGAACATCTTTATCATTCATGATTTTTCCATTCAAATTATTTTTCAAAAATTAATTTTTAACTCTAACAGAAAATTGGAGAAACACAGCTTCCTCGACATCCTTATAGGACTCGTACACAATCAAGAATCATGGATGAGCTGGAGAGACAAAATGAGGAACTGAAAAATGAGGTCAAGACTCTAAAGGAGCAGATGGCCAAGCTGATGGAGGTCATCCAATCTTCAAAACAGAAGGAATCTCTGGGAGAACCCACAGACCCGTCATATCCTCCTGGGTTCACTCAACAAAACCCTTCGCCATCAACTATGCCTCCGCCAACCGAAGGAGTTCATTATGGGTTTCCTCATGGGCATGCACCCTCATACAACCAAACACAAGCCCAAGCACAAACCCAAACACATAAACTACCTCCAAACACCACTTCACAAGCCTACCAAGCAGCCGTTGGGGGAACGCACCCTATGTTCACCCAAGGGCCTCGCCCTGTATACATACCGTCTTCTCACCATCACCACATGCCAGAGGAAAACCCAAAGCATCCTTCAAGTGAAGATACAGAAAAATGGAAGGGTTTAGAGGACAGGATTCGGGCAATTGAGGTACATATTTTAACCATTTCATTTTTATAAAAAAAATTATCATTTTAGCACTGATGTAGATAATGAAAATTATTTAAAATTAATATTTTTGAATATATGTAAAATTAAAAATTTCTTATTATATATTTAGGATCTTGTATGATTTGATCATATATATTTAAACAATAGATAATATAACATGTTTTATTCTTTTCTATATGTGAATAAACTATTTTAAACATTGTTTTAAATGAAATAAATAATAAAAAACTTATAATTTCAAAGTAAGAATAACCTATATTATTTTTAATATTACAAATTATTAATATTATATGAATAAAAAATCTTACAAAGACATCAAAATTACTTGAAGGTGAATAAGGTGAAATATTTTTTAACCACATCATTTGTATGTGAAAAAAATATACTATCCTTTTAGAATTGATATAGATGATGGAAATTATTTAAAAAATTAATATTTTTTTAATAGATGTAAAGTTTTGACTTTTGAGATAGCTTATGATTTATTTACAACCTTATATGATTTGATCATCTATATTTGAGTGATAGATAATATAATATATCTTTTTCATTTTATGTATTTGATTAATCTATTTGAAGAATTGTGTAAAATAAAATTAGAAAATTTTAATTTTAATTTGGGAATATTATATATTATTTTACAATAATAATAAAAATTAACACATTCATGATATATTAAATTATTATTTTTATGATTTATTTAAAATATTAAATTTAAATATGTTTATTTAAAATATAAATTTTACTATTTCCTTACCCTTTTTTTTAAATCTTTTTTTTAAATTATTTTTGAGAAATTTATTATTTTATTATCAAGCAAGGATATAAAAATATGAAATTTTATAAATCAACTATATTGCAAAAACATGAAAGTTACTTGAATGCCAGGATGTTGAAATATATTTTATAGGAAATTATTTGTATAAAAAAATTATAATTTTAGCATTGATGTATATAATAGAAATCAATTGAAAAATTAATATTTTTTAATAGATCTAAAATGGTAGACTAGTTTATTATTTATTTAGGACTTATATAATTTGATTATATATATTTAGGTCTTATTATTATGTCTATTTAATTAAACTATTTTAAAGATTTTTTTTTAAAAGAAATAAAAAATAAAGAAAAATTTATAATTTAAATTAAGAATATTATATATTATTCTACAATAATAAAAAATAATAAATATTTCAAATTTTATATTAATTTATTATTTTTGTATTTTATTTACAAATATTAAATCAACTTATATTTGTTTAAAAACTGAATATATTTAATATTTTTTCTTTTTTTTAAGACGTTTTTTTTAAAACTATTTGAAAGTATGGATGTTGAAACATATTTTAACCATTTTATTTATATAAAAAAAATTATCATTTAAGCATTAATGTAGATAATTAAAATAATTTAAAAAATTAATATTTTTTTAACAAATTTAAAAATTTAGAAGAGCTTATTATTTAGTTAGAAGCATATATGATTTGATCATATATATTTAAGTCGTCGATAAAATAATATATTTTATTATTTTATATATTGGATTAAACTATTTTAAAGATTGTTTAGAAGAAAATAAAAAATAAAGAAAAATTTATAATTTGAAATTAAGAATATTATATATTATAATATAATAATAAAAAATAAATAATATAACAAAATTTATAGTAACTTATAATTTTTGGGATTTATTTATAAATATTAAATTAACATATTTATTTAAAAAAAAATATATTTTAATTTTTTTCGTCTTTTTTTAAGACTTTTTTTTTAAATTTTATTTGAAAAATTCATTACTTCATTATTAAGAGAGGATATAAAAACAGAATATTGAATGAATTAACAATATTAGAATTACATTAAATTTGCTTGGAGGTGAAAATGTTAAAATATTTTTTAAAAACATCATTTGTATCCCAGAAAACACATAGTATCCTTATAGAATTGATATAAATTATAAAATTTGTTTAAAAATTAATATTTTTTACGATTTAAAATTTGAAATAGTTTACGATTTATTTAGAATCTTATATGAGTTGATCGTATATATTTAGGTAATAGATAATATAATAATATTTTATTCCTTTCTATATTTGATTAAACTATTTTAAAGATTGTTATTAAGGAAATAAAAATTTATAATTTGAAATTAAAACTATTATATATTATTACATAATAATAATAATAATAATTAATATATCAAATTTTATATTAATTTATTATTTTAGTATTTTATTTAAAAATATTGAATTAACTTATATTTATTTAAAACAAAAAATATTTTAATTTTATTCTTTTTTTAAGACCATCCTTTATAACATTTATGAGAAATTCATTATTTCGTTATTAAGAGAGGATATAAAAACATAACACTGTATGAACCAATAATTTTACTAAAACATTAAAATTGTTGGGAGGTGAAGATGTTGAAATATTTTTTAACAATAGTATTTGTATAAAAAAATATATAGTATCCTTTAGCAATGACATAGATGATAAAAATAATTTAAAAAGTTAATTTTTTAATAGATATGAAGTTTAAAAGTAGCTTATAAATTATTTAAGATCTTTTTATAATATGATTGTATATATTTAAGTATTAGATAATATTTTATTAAACTATTTTAAAGATTGTTTAAAAGGTAATAAATAAATAAATGAAATATTAATATTTTAAATTTAAAATATTATATTTTTAATATAATAATAAATAATCAATATATCAAAATTTATATTAATTTTTTATTTTTGTATTTTATTTACAAATATTTAATTAACTTTAATTTATTTAAAAAATATATTTTAGTTTTTTTTCCTCTTTTATAAGGCCTTCCTTTGAAATCTATTTATGAAAAATTTATTACTTCATTATTAAGAGATGATGTAAAAAAACATTACATTTTATTGATCAAATTTGTCGCAAAAGCATAAAGTTACTTGAAAATGAGGATGTTTAAACTTATGTTAACCACGTCATTTGGAAAAAAAATACTCATTTTAGTATTGGCGTAGATAATGAAAATTATTTAAAAAATAATATTTTTTAATAAATGTAAAATTTCAGAATATCTTAAGATTTATTTATGATCTTATATGATTTGATCATATACATTTAGGTAATAAAAAATATAATATATTTTATTTTTGTATTTATTTGATTAAATTATTTTAAAAATTGTTTAAAAGGAAATAAAAAAATTAGAATTTAAAATTAAGAATATTATATATTATTTTATTTTAATAATAAACAATTTTTATAGAAAAATTTATATTAATTAATTATTTTTTATTTACAAATTTTAAATTAAACTATATTTTTTAAAACAAAAAAATTATTGTATTTTTTCTCTCTTTTTAAGACCTTCCTTTTAAAATTATTTTTAAAAAGTTCATTCCTTTTATTATTAAGAAAGGATATAAAAATATACCGTTATATGAATCAACAATGTTATAAAGATATGGAAATGACTTTGAGTTGCACATATTGAAAAATTTTAACAACTAGAAAAGCATTTTTGTTTTCAGTTTTCAATTTTGATTTTTAGTTTTTAAAAGTTTTTGTAAAAGAAAATTAAATCACTTTATTATATAAATTTATGATGAATTCATAAAAAATATACAAATAAAAATATTAATTTAAAAAATTCAATTATATTAAAATAACATAGATTTAAAATTTTAAAAATAATAAATTAAATATTATTATTATTATGATAGGAATGATGATAATGATAGTAGTGAAAATATTAATAATATTTAAGGAATAATGGTAGTAGTGTGATGGTTATAATTTAAAAATTATTATATAATTATATAAATTTATATTTTGTATATTATTTTATTATTAATATTTAAGATAAATAATTTTATATGTTATTATCATATTATTTTTATATTATTCAATATTTATTTTACATATAAATAATATATACTATAAATATTAATATAATATAAAAATATATTATAATATTATAAATTTAATATAATTTATATATCAAATAACATTATTTATGTTTTAATATATAAAAATTAGATAAATAAAAAATTAACCAAAAATTAAATTATTTTAAAATAATAAAAATTATTATTATTATTATTATTATTATTATTATTATTATTATTATTATTATTATGGTGATAATGATAATTATGGTGATGATGGTTATAATATAAAGAATATTATATAATCATATAGTTTTATATTTTATATATTATTTGATAATCAATATATAAGATAAATAGTTTTATATATCATTTTTATATTATTTAATGTTTATTTTACAAAAGATAAGATATACTATATTATAAAAACTTATATAATATAAATTATATTATAATAAAAAGAAGTTGTAAGGTTGAGAACTCTATAAGAAGATAGGCAAGATTAATTTTTTTGAACGAAGTTAGTTAAAAGAACAATTTTCTAAAATCACATGTTTGCGAAATCCCAACCGACGTAAGCCGCGCTTAAATCTGCATGAATTAAAATACGGAACAATAGAGAACGTTACTAGTTCGTATTAGAACCCTTTACATGAATTTTAGAAAATTCAAAAATAGACATTTTTTGAACGGAATTAGTAAAAACAATGATTTTCTAAAATCACGTGCTTGCAAAATCCAAACCGTCGTAAGCTGCATTTGAATACGCACGGATTAAAATATAGAAAAGTAGAGAGCGCTACCTATTTGCATTAGAACTCATTATACGAATTTTAGAAAATTCCCGGAATTAGTAAAAACAACGATTTTCTAAAATTATGTGTTTGCAAAACCCAAACCATAGTAAGTTGTGTTTGAATCCGCATGAATTCAAATAGGAAATAGTAGAGAGCGCTACTTGTTTGTATTAGACCCCATTACACAAATTTTAGAAAATTCGAAAATAAATGTTTTTTGAACGGAATTAGTAAAAACAGTGATTTTTTAAAATCATGTGCTTGCAAAGTCTAAACTGTTGTAAGCCGCGTTTGAATCTGCACGAATTAAAATACGGAATAGTAGAGAGCGCTACTTATTCATATTAGAACACGTTACACAAATTTTAGAAAATTTGAAAACAGATGTTTTTTGAATGAAATTAATAAAAACAGCAACTTTCTGAAATTATGTGCTTGCAAAATCCAAACCGTCGTAAGCCACGTTTGCATTTACATAAATTAAAATACGAAATAGTAGAGAACGCTACATGTTCGTATTAGAGCTTGTTACACAAATTTCAGAAAATTAAAAAAAAATAGATTTTCTTTTTTCGTAAAGATTCTTCTTTAAATCAAATTTACCTTAAGAAATGACTAATTTTGACTTATGAAGTATGTTGGGCTTGACCCAAATTAAAGATAAAAGAAGACTAAAAATCGAAGGGAAGAATTGATGATCTTTACTTTGGTTTATTGGAATCAGGCCCCATTCTTTTTATTCGACAGACCCTCCTTACTTGATGGTGTTTGGGCCTATTAAGTATTTGGGCCAATGAAATAGAAATATGTGTTAAAAGAAAAATTATGTGGGATTCAAACACAAGACCCAAAGGTACATGTAACCAAACTACCACTAGGCTGAGCTTTAATGTTTGATCAAATTTTGTGCAAGTGTAATTAAATAAGGGGTTTATAAGTGATGGAAGGTTTAATAGCCATTTATCAAAAGGGGTTCAAGTAGGATTCAAAACCAGGTCTTTAAGGTTCTTGAAGCTTACTAACCACTGAACTGAATCCTTTAGTTATGATTAATACTACGAATTATAAATTTAAGTAAGTTTTATACTGATACTTAATTTATGAGTGAAGGGCTGAGTTACTTTGGAGTTATCCTGCATCCTAAGTGATCCCTAGCTAATGTATCTGTGCTATGAGGCAAAAAAATACCAACATGATGGCTATGGCACAATGTGAACACTAAATTATGTCCGAGGTTAAATTATTTTTTTTAAAATTGATCAAATTTAGCAAATAAGAATAAATAAATATGAAAATAAAACAAATACAAATAATAATAGCAAGAAAAAGGAAAAGATTAAGAAAAGAGAAAAAAAGTAAAATAATATATGAAAACAAATCAAAAATCAAAAATAAAAGAACAAAAAGAAATTTTCAGTTTGGAGTTAGTTAGGTTACTTAAGAATTAGTTAGGAACAAAAAAGAAAAATAGAAAAGAAATAAGAAAAAAAAAACTCCTGGACCTACCAATTCAATAAAAAGCAAGGCATCCTATATTTAAAAGGAAAGGAAACAAGGGGAAAAAGCTGGAGGGGGGGAAACAGACCTGCTTCTTCGGCTCTCATTTTCTCTAAAAAAATGATGATGCCTCTCCTTTTGGTTCGGATCTTCTCTTAAAAAAAAGAAGAAAACTCTTCTTCTATCGCTCTGATTCTCAACGACGATTCTGCCATTTTCAACCTCAAGTTGACATTCTGGGAAGAATTTCAGAAGTCGAACACTCAATCTCTCTCACAGGATATTAGTGCATCATCTCCAAATTCAGGAACAAATCGCAAGAGTTCATAAGACGCCAGCATTTCTCTGCAAGACATCCAGGTAAAAATCATGAATGTTCTAATATTTAATTTATTGTCATAGTTGTTATTAAGGTGTAATCATTGAAATGGAGATGATTGTAGAGTTTAGAATCCACTTGAAAATGTTCATGCTCTTTACTAAGATTTCGAAGTCGAAATGCCATGGCCATTGCATAATTATCATGAACATGGTGTCTAGAAAGTCAAGATATGCTGAAAGTTAAAATATTAGCTCTCTATCCCTCGATATCTTAAGGAATTCTAGCAAATGCTCAACTCTACCACTTAGTGGTGAAAGAGCATAGCCATTAGTCAAAAGAAAGTAGATCTGAACTGTCGTCCTCCACAACTAAATCTCGTCAAAGGATAGCTACTAGAATCATAATATATAAGGCCTATAAATATCACAAGTGTTGTGCTCAAATAATATTAGGAGATTCTGAAAACAATAGCGTTAATTTAGGAAGGAATGGTCTCAAGTTTAAGTTTGCTCATCCTATGAAGATGTTCATCAAGTATCCTTGCTGAGTCCTCCAGAGGCCTTATAGGAGGCTTCTTCAGATCTGGTAGGCTTGATGAGGACATAGGGATAGGCGAAGGTAGTTGTTTAACTTAAAACTGTCCTATATTTAAGAAGAATAACAGTAAGGCACCAAGTCATGCACTCCACAAAGCCATGTCTAGACTAGGTAAGGGTATTCATAAAATAGAAATGATAAAAGAGTGACCTATAGAAAGAATATTTAACATCTACCCTCATCATCCCTGATCTGCATAATTCTGCAGATATGATCCTGCATATGTGTCCCCACAACCGAGATGTGAAATATTAATCAAAGGAAAGGAAAGATAGATTGGGATAGGTAGTGTATCTATGAGGAAAGTGTGAGAGTTGGTAAGAGAGATCAGTAGGATGGAGTTTCCAAAAAAGGTCCTATGTGCCATAGCAATTCATAAAGTTTACCCGTTGGCCTCTCATGAGTCTAAACTCCCGATTTACCCAAGTGCCACTCTGTAATATTAAGCAACCCTCGTACCTTAGTTTATAATTAATACGGTTTGCTTAAATTACCAAATTGGAGGTACATGGTGAACGATAATAAGTGCATAAGGCTTTAGTATTAACAAGACTAAGGAGGATCTAATATCCTGCACCTCATGTTATATGTAGTAATTAGGAACCATCCCTGTAGGTACGATAGAATTGGCTCATCCCCTATAAGTTCTCTGGTTTAGTGGAAGGCCTCAGACCTTGCGAGACTGCAAACAACTAATTTGCTACATAAAAAGTTGCTATCTTTTGCTCCTGCACTAGTAGCTTAAGACAACACTGATAATGCCCCTATATATTGTTGATATACTAGCCAATACTACAACTCTCAGGGCGATAACTTGTTCAGGCTTCCCTTCCCAAAGTTTGAGCTTACTCATGATATGGAAAGAGAAGTACAGGGGAATGAAAATCGAAAGGAAAATTGGGCCAACATTTGACTTGCGTCCCTTGTCTTGCCATGGGTATGTGTGCACGTGTTTGTTCAATAGTATAACCGGATGACCGAAATTATTTTTGGGGTTTTGGCACCATATGGACCATAGACCAGCATTACTCCTCGTACTTTCAAACATTAATTATAGCCTTGCAACTGACACATCATATATATATATAAACATATAAATAATGAATAAAATAATAATAAAAAAGACAAAATAGAATAATAAGGAATTAAAATTCACAAGATATATTTTAATTCTGAATCTCATGCAATGAGCTTTGAATGCGAACCGGTAGCATACCCTACTGTTCGACATTCAGAGAGTCATATGAGTCTTAGTGCAACCCTCACTTGCCTTAGCTTCTATGCATATGTGGATTCGGGAGCACATCTAAAAATCAATTTTTTCAAAATACCTTAAGTATTTTAATAATCCTAGATCTCACGCAATGAGCTCTGAAGATTGGTAGCATACCTTACTGTTTGACATTCAGAGAGTCATACGAGTCTCAGTGCAACCCTCGCTTGCCTTAGGCTTTGTGCATATGTGGATCTGGGAACACGTTTAAAAATCAAATTTTCAAAATACCTCAAGTATTTTAATAAGCCTAGATCTCACGCAGTGAGCTCTGAATGCGAACTAGTAGCATACCCTACTGTTCAAAATTTAGAGAGTCATAGAGTCTCAGTGCAACTCTCGCTTGCGTTAGGCTCCGTGCATATATGGATCTGGGAAGACATCTAAAAATCAAGTTTTTGAAATACGTCTGCTTTTTTAATAATTCTAAGTCTCACGCAATGAACTCTAAATGCGAACTGGTAGCATACCCTACTCTTCGACATTCAAAGAGTCATATGGATCCCAGTACAACCTTCGTTTGTCTCAGACCTTGTGCATATGTGGACTAAGAATATTTCAAAATAACCCAAAAACACTTTCAATCTATCTCCCAATTCAATGCAAACCTTGCTTCTTTTAATTACCTCTGAAGTCAAATCTTCAACACCAGAACTACATAACCTTGAATTTCTCATTGCATCAGGGAATATGTAGGAGTAGGATCAAGTCCTATCAGGCTATTTTCCTAACCTATTTATTTATATTCTAATTAAAAAGGGATCAAACAGTTTTTAAAATATCAAAATCACATACTCAGTTTAAGGGTACCGTTCTTCGGAACGGGCGAGTAGGGTGCCTAACACCTTCCCTATTCGTAACCGACTCCCGAACCTAGAACTCATCCTCAAGTTAGGGTTTTTCCAAATGTTTTCCCTTAAAATAAAATTTGGTGGTGGTTCCACAATCAATTAAAATTCTTTCTAAATTTTCAGTGAGTTCATCATTTCGTTGTAGTTACGGTTACGACACACAAATATGGATATAGCTCGGGTGCTGACTAATTTCTACCTCAGGATTTGTATGCCCTGTACCTCTTTACTTGCCCTATAAAATTTCAAGGCATTAGAGCTTTACTCTGCCGAATCATGTAGATTAATAGATGACATGACTGGTTTAGGCTGTACTGGTGCTTTCAGGGTAGCCAATGTGTGCAGTTTTTATACCAATGTGTGACTTTAACTTTGCAGTTATAGGCTTGCCATCAAAGTGATGCACCATAGGGAAAGAAGCCTTTGATTTTCTGTGATAAAGGCCTAAAACTGCTATTTACCAATAGACTCAGTAGGTACCTTATTTGACTTCACTGTAATCTGCCTTAGTCTTCACAATTTGCAATATAGATGAGTATACAATGCTTAGGGGGCTTCATACATAGGACATAATTATTCTCAGTAAGAGATTAAATGCTCATTATGCATTCACTGTCATATCCTATATTTCCCTTACTATTCTCACATATAATACCTACATGTGTCGCAACCGTAATTTCGACGAGACGACGAACTCGCTAAAATTTGAAAAATGAATTTTATTTAATTAAGTGGAGTCGCCACCAAATTTTTATTTAAGGGAAAAGATTTGGAAAAAACCCTGACTCGGAGAAGAGATTTAGGTTCGGGAGTCGGTTACGAGTGGGGAAGGTGTTAGGCACCCCACTCGCCCGTTCCAAAGAACGGTACCCTTAAACTAAGTGTGTGATTTGTTTGAAAATTGTTTTGATCCCTTTAGTTAGAATGGAAATAAATAGATTGATGGAGGTTAGCCTGACAGGACTTGATCCTACTCCTACGTATTCCCCGGTGCAATGGGAGACTCAAGGCTTACGTAGTTCTGGTTTGTTTGAAGGACCTTCAGAAATGCTTAAAAGAGAGGTGACATTTTGAAGGGTTTTTTTTTTTTTTTTGGGAATTTTATTAGTGATTATGGAATTTTGGGAATTTATTAGCAATTATAGAATTTTTAAGAATTTTATTAGTGGTTATGGAATTATTGAGAATTTTATTAGCGATTATGGAATTTTTGGGAATTTTTGAGAATGAGAGGGCAGGTTTAAGAATTTTGGAAAAGAGGAAGGGTACTTTGGTCATTTTGTGTGGCAGGGACAGTCTCGGAATTTTGGAAAAGAGGAGGGGCAATCTGGTCATTTTGAGTGGCAAGGACAGTCTTGGAATTTTGGAAAAGAGGAGGGGCAATTTGGTCTTTTTGAGTGGCAGGGATAAGATAGGCATTTCGGGAATTTTTAGGCTTCTGAGGGGCCTGCATGCAATTTTGGGCTTGTGAGGGTTTATCATGCCAATTTGGGAACTGGAGGTGCCAGTATATAATTATTGGATAGTATTTTGTGGAAAAATAGGAAGGAGAAAATGGAAAATGCTCAATGTGGGATTCGAACACCTGATTTGGAACTCATGGGCGAAGGCACTGCCACTGTGCCAACCCTTGGGTTGATGGCAATCTTGTTCCAACGTTTTATATGGAAGAACCAAAGCTGAGGTGATAAAAGTGGCTAGGGAGATTCGAACCCCTACCCCTGTGTGTTACATACAGCGTTCTCGACCACCACTGGGCCAATCCACTTGGGTGTGATTTAGTTTCCTTCAATTGATTTAGTATCTTTACATGTACATGCACTGCGTCGTCTTCATTGACCATTACAGGATTTCATTCTTTCCAATTTGCCTTCAAAGGTCCAAGTTAGCTTCACTAGTCACGTTTGAGTGGCTTCTGCATTATTCCTTGACCAGTGCTCACTTTGGAGCTTTTATCCTCATCTAGCCATGACGGTGGCCATGGGCGGACTTGGATACAAATTCCCTCTACTCATACATGGGTGAACCAATGTTCAGTGGAGCTTCATTCTTTAATTCCTGACCTCATTCCTTGAATCTTTTATTTCTGAATAACTACGTGCCATTCATTTGCTGGATCTATTTTATTACTTCGAGCTGGGTTAAGTCATCAATAGGGGATTGCAATCATAGAAGCTTCCTGTTCAATGTAGAGAAGCATGTGGCTTCCTCTGTTTCTCTATAGCAGAGTCAGTGGAATAGGAATGGTGGACCTTGAGATGTGCTTTGGTTCTGCTCTTACTTAGAAGGTCTAGGAGGTTTCATGCAAAAATTAATTGATTCCAAGCCAACAGCAATTACTTGGGAGGGACTACTGAGTGCAAGGCCCACGGCATGTGCACCAATGAACGTGTCTGTGATCATCCATTCACAGGTGGCCCATGGCCAATTGAAGAACCTTTGGAAAGGTCACAAGATGGATTTCCAGAATTTCAATTTGAGGAGGTCCATGTTGAGGTAGATTTGGCTTCACAACATCCAGCAGATATACTGTTACCTTACGTATCAACTTCCTCTGTTTGGGACCTTGTCAAAATTCTCTCTACTCCGCCAGTGTTGTAACCACTCTGGATATAGCCCTGGTTTTGACGTTCACTCCACCTGATTCATCGACGAGGCTAGTATTGACTCACAACCCAACCATTTGAGTACTGGATGTCTTAGAATGGCCATAGCAATTTGTGTAACCGCGTGTAACAGATTGCCGGGGCTAACAAATATGATTCCTGGACCTTATTTGGTCACTGCTGCCTCTCATCTCTGATCAGGTTCCAAACACTCAAAGCTTCACTCAGAGACCAAGATTAATCTTTATAACTAAACTTGCACATCACATTATCAGAAATTTATGAAAAGGGTCAGAGGGAGGGATGGATTGTGCCTATTGCCGAACTTAATGTTGTGGATTTAGGCTTCTCCTATCTTTAAGGTGAGACGAACTGATTTTCTAAAGGATCTTGACCTCTGAGGTGGACCTCTTTTCTAACAAAATGAGTTTAGAATTCTACAATTAACTGAGCTACCATGATTGATTTCAGCCTCCAGGAACAAATTCACTTGCTGTCATAGCTAATAGAGGTGTTGCTGGTCATTTGCCTATGGCCTAAGCTAAGGTTATCTTCTTTCTAAACTTATGATTGATCTGCTCCAGCTCTCCTGTGCCCCGGTATGGCAGGGCCTGACTGTCAAATAGGATCTAAAACTCAGGGAATCCTGATGAGATTAAGTCCAATATCACAAAATTCTACCCCTATATGCGAGCTCAGACTCTTTTTCAGGTTTTCCTAAACTAGCTATTGTCCAGTGAGAGTATAGAAAATTGATCTATTTATGTAGAAACCGATGTTTATGCAGCAATTGATCTATCAAATTGCTCTATTGGAATGGCCATATACATTGATTTAGATAACTGCATGTATACTGTGTTCAAAACTTCAATTGAAATCTACGCATACACATACTGGTCCATCAACAATCGACATCAGCTGAATAGTGTATCGGATTGATTTATGCAATATCAAATTGAACATCCGACTGAAGTCATTAACTCAAATCTCAGAGATGCATTCTGTTCCTGAATTCTCTCGATGCCGCATGCATGAATGACGCGAAGTTATATCAAATCAAATTACATAGGGAATAGTCATGAGAAATTGCACCTGAATGAAAAGCCGACAATGACGATGAGATTTCCCTGCTGAATTGGAAGCGAGTAGAGTCAAAAGCGTTGTAGGAGCACAGCTTCAAAGACTTTGGAAGTAGGTGCGAAGGAACAAAGAAAATCCGTTCAGATTCTTCTCCCTAGATTGAAGAATCCCCTCCCAAATCGAAAACCATCTAAGGAGTCTTCGAGATCACCCAGAAAAATCGAATGCCCCCCAAAAACCCCGTCTTCCCTCTTTTTCCTTCTTTTTATATCAGCCCTTTTTAATTCCCCTCGCTTTTCGTTCTCTCAACTTTATTTATTATTCTTTTCGCCATTGCTGATTTATTATTTTTTTTTTATTTTTTATTTTTTATTTATTTTTGTTTCTTTCTTTTCAGATTATAATTCTGATTCTTTTTCAAGTTTTATTTGATATTTTTATTTTCAGATTCTATTTTTAATTTTCACAGATTTTTTTTAGTTTTTAATTTTTCTTCTTTTTGTTATTTTCTTGTATTTGATTTAACTTTATATACAAAATTTTATGCTATTACTATTTTTTTAATTTTCTATTTTTTATTGTTTTTATTAATTTTTGTTAATTCTGTTTTTTTTCTTCTGTTTTTGGATTCTCCATTTTATCTTCTTTTTGTTATTTTTTTGGTTCTTTATTTATAAAATTTACTTTCTCTCTTTTTTTGCTTTTTAATTTATTTTCTGTTTATCATTTCTCTTAATATTTACTAATTAATTTTAAAATAGGGTCTTAGACATAATTGGATGTTTACAACATGCTTCCTATAGTTGTGGTACTAGTATTTCCATTTCAATATGACTTGGTTCAGAATTAAATTATGGTAGTTTAGGTTCGTATTCCTAAGCATAGTCAGTTAGCTCACTAACCAACAAACTTCCTTAGCACTTTGACATAACTAGCCTGTTCTTTTTAGCAGCAGGTGCATCCAAAGATTAACCTTATTGATCAGGGTTTACTGCCACTATATTGACAGACTCTCTCAAACCTGAGTCCATCTCTTTTTGAGCCAAGACAAAACAAGAGAATAGGTTATACTGGCCTCTTGGTTTGCTAGTTATACCATGGCAAAAACTTGGTTTATATAACGATTAAATAAGGACATCTATAATCAGGTGAGACAACCATTAGAGGCTTCTTCCTATTCAGGATCCAACCTCACTACAATTCATCATATTGAGATCTTGGAATTTTCATGTCCTGGCAGTGAGACATATATGACTTCTAAATATCTTGACCATATATCTTCGCCTATACTCATATCACAACGGATCCTATGCCAAACTCAGCAAGGATTCACCAGTGGCTATGACTACGATGAACCTTTAGCGAAGGATGCCAAGCTAGTAAGATTGATGCTATGGCATTGCTGATGGTCCAAGAATTTCCAGTGGCTAATGACCTGGTTTGATGCTCATAGAAATCTCTTTTCCTTGCTTAATCTAAGTGCTATGTTCAAGATCGCATAGCTCAACTGCCTTTGTTACATGTAATCCTGTTTTCTTTTATCTGATTAAGAATTATGCCTTAATGTGTGAAAACAGAAATACAGTTTTCTACACCTTTCACTTTCAGGTGTTATTGCTACTACGCTCAGTAGCCGCGATAAGTTTTATAGGAGGAGATGATGATTTAATTGTATAAACCAAGAGGAGATGGATGCAAGTTACTAACCTAAGTGCAATCAACTTCCAAGAATAGGAGCCTCCTCTACACCTTTGATTGAGACTTGAGCATGTTTTGCAAGGAGCTTCTTCCTTCTTCCCCATGGTTTTGCTTGTCGTAGAGCTCGATGAGCGAAGCCAATGGCAAGGAACTTCTAAATCACTTAATATGAGCCTTTTTGTGCTTCCATTACAGAGTTCACTACTTTCATCATCCTTATCGGCTCCTTTTGGAGTCTTTGCAGAGAAGAAAACCTTCACAGAATCTTTGTGGTTGGTGTTTGGAGCTAGAGAGAAAACTCAAGAGGATCCAAGAGAAGTTGAATCCAGCCAAGAGAAAATCTAACGGAGGTTTTGAATGTTCTGATGATTTTTTCAAAGAAAATCCCTCTTTTCAGAAAAATGAAGAAGACCCCTCATTCATTCCCACTTTCTTCTATTTATATTTTGGCCTAAATAGATAACTAACTAACTACCTCTAACCGTTTTTTTTTTCTTCTTTTTATTTTTTTCCTATTTTTTTCTTATTTATTTATTTTTTCTTTTTCTTTCTTTTGCCTTTTGTGTATTTTTTACTTTACTTTTTTTTACTTATTATATATACTTTTTATTTATTTATTTATTTATTTATTTTACTTTTATTATTATTTTATTATTATTTTTGCTTTTTTTATCATTATTTTTGGCTTTATCTTGGGAATTTATTGGGTCTCTTCTCCCTCTTTAATATTATTTATTTATTTATTTTTGTTTATTATATATTTTTTGAATATTTTGGATCAAAATATTTTATTTTATGCTTTCTTTATATCTAATTTAACTTATGAGGGTCTCAAACTAAAATCGGTATTCACACATTATTAATCGTGGATATAAAAATATAATAGTTTTTGAATCCATAATGTTAAAAGATATTAAAATTACTTGTTGGTGAATATGTTGAAATATTTTTTAACATCATTTGTATGAAAAAAATACATAGTTTTATAGTTTATATATATATGATAGAAATCATTTAAAATTTAATAGATGTAATGTTTTACGATGTTTTATTATTTATTTAAGATCATATATATTTGTGGTGATAGATAATATAATATATTTTCTTTTTATATATATGTTTGATTAAACCATTTTAAGGATTCTTTAGAACAAAATTAAAAAAAGAAAAATTTATGATTTTAAATAAATAACATTATTCATTATTTTATAATCATAATAAGTAATTAATATGTTAAAGTTATATTAATTTATTATTTTTATATTTTATTTAAAATATTAAATTAAAATATTTTTATTTAAAAAAATTGTTGTTTTCTTCCTACTTCTTTAACATATTTCTTTAAACACTATTCTTGAGAAATTCATCACTTATCAAGGGATGATATGAAAAGATAACGTTTTATGAATCAACTATGTTGTAATGACATGAAAGTCACTTGAAAGTGAAGATGTTAAAACACATTTTAACCACTTCATTTCTACTGTGGCCCAAATTAGAATAATTACTTGGACTAGATCAATATTGGGGCCAATATCAGGATCAGTACTAGGATCTAAACCAATAATTGTACCAGGACCATGTTCAATATTAGGTGTAGGACAACTAGTAGGACCAGGACCATGATCAGTATTGTGACCAGGACCAAGATTAGTAATAGTTCCAAGAGTAGTAGTTGGATCAGGACTAGGATCAATACTGGGACCACGGCCAATAGTTGGGCTCGAATTAGGATCAATACTAGGACTAGGATCAATACACGGTCTTAGATTAGTACTAGGACTAGAACCAATAATTGGACCAATACATGGGTCAGTACTAGGACAGGGACGAGTAATATGACCAGGACTAGGACCGATACCAAGACCACTAGGACAAGGTCCAGTAGTAGGAGTAGGACCAAGATTGGTATTTGGACCAGGTCCAATAGTTGGATGAGGACCAGAAGTTCGACCATATTAGCACTCAGATAAGTAGCTGGACCAGGACTAAGACCAAGATCAGTACTGGTCTAGGACCTAGATTAGTACTAAGACTAGGACCAGTAGTTGGACAGGGATCAGTACAAGGTCCATGACTAGTAATAGGACCATGACTTGGACAAGGATAAAAAATAAGATCATGACCAATAGTTGAACTAGGACCTGGAACAATACTACGACAGGACCAGTAGTAGGACCATGACCAGGACCAAGATTAGTATTAGGATCAGGACCTGAATCAGTTCTAGGACTAAGACCAGTAGTTGGACACGGATCATTACTGGGTCTAGGTTTAGTAGTTAAACTAGGGCCAAGATCAATAGTGGGACCAAGACCAATAGTAAGACTAGGACTAGGACAAGTACAATGACCAGGACCAGTAAGTGGACACGAACCAAGATGAGTACTGGGGACAGGACAAGGATTAGTACTAGGGCCACGACCAGGTTCATTACTTAGACTAAGACCAGTAGTAGGACCAAGACTAGGATCAGTATTGAGACCACGACCAGTACTTGGACCTGGACAAGGATCAATATTGGGACTAGGACCAGTAGCTGGACTAGGATCGGTATTGGGACTAGGATCAATACTCAGACTAGGACAAGTAGTTGGACAAGGACCAGGATCAATATTGGGACCAGGACTAGCAGTAAAACTAGCACTAGGATTAGTACTAGGACCTGGACTAGTAGGTGGACTCAGACCAAGATAGTTAGTGGGACAAGGATAAGTACTAGGGTCAGGACCAGGATCAATACTGAGACCTGGACTAGTAATTGTACAAGGACTAGGTTCAGTACTAGGTCGAGGGCTAGTAGTAGGATCGTGGACTCAGGATCGATCTGTGACCAGGACCGGAGGTTGAACCCTTACAAGATTAGTAATAGTATAACAACAGGTAGTAAGACTAGGACTAGGATCAGTATTAGGACTTGGCTTAATAGGTGCGCCCATATAATAACTGGGACCAAGATCAGTACTAGGGTTAGGACCAAGATCAATATTGGGACTTGAACTAGTAGTTGTACAAGGACCAGGTTCAGTACTAGGTCCAAGACTAGTAATAGGAGCAAGACCAGGACCAGGATTAGTATTGTGATCAGGACCTGTAGTTTCACCCTGTGAGTACCAATTCTTGTCCGGGTGAAAATATTTTCTTATTAATTAAATTATTAATGAACTAAACACACTTGGGTACCAAAAGCCCAACATTATCAAAGGAAAAGGGGAAGGAACACAGTAAACAGTTAGGTAATCCTCAAAATTAAAAATAACAAATAAGAATAAAAAATAATAAAATTCAGTTAGGTTAGTTAGAAGTTTAGTTAAAGGCAGTTAGGTTTGTTACAATTAGGGTTAAAAAGCTAAACCTAAGTGAGGGTTAAGGAACTATGGTTGAGTAGGGGTATAAGAGGAATTAAAAGAGAGGGGAAACTACGCTCCTGGATTTTGGGGAGGCAACCAAAAAAACAGAAAAGGAAAGGAAAGGAGAGGTTTTTAAGCGAGAGCGCTGGTTTTGGGATTTTCTCACTGATTCTTGGAATTTGGGGGAAAAAGCTCCTTTTTCAACCATTGGTAACCTTCGGAATTTTAGGACGTCCACAGGGATTGGCTACTGGTAGCTGATTCTTGGAGTTTTTGAACAAAGTGGTTCGAAGTCTTCTTGTTTTCTGAACAATCTTTCAAGGGTAAGTTCGTTTCTCTTCTTAATTTGACGATTTGTATGATTTCATTGCCCATTCTACGTTTATGCTTAAGGTTTTGCATGTATAAAATCTGCCATGGATGGAGTAACTGGATGCTTAAGACTATTCTGTTGAATTGCATTATCTTGGATTTCTGGCTTCGAACAAAGCCAGGTTTTTTTTTCTTTTTCTCTCTCTGATTAAATTGAACATCGGTTAAGGGTGAAGTATTTGGGTTTTTGTTCATTTAGAAATTGAGGTTTGTAGAATGCTAGAGAACATTCATCTAGGCTGAATCAATGAAAGAGATTGCAAATTCTGATATGATCCAACTTTAGGGAAGGAGATTGGCTGGTTCATTGTGTATTATGGCCAAAACTGATAAGATCTTATTTACTGAACTCTGCTATGTTAACAACTATAATAGAAGACTCATTATCTTTCAAGATAGAGGAATAGGAAGTTTGGTAAATCTAATGCCAAATTGAAACAATAAGCTCTGCATCTGGTTAAGATTGCTTCGTTCTGATTTAAGAAGGGTCAGCTCTTGAGTATTGGACTACTAGGCACTAATCTTTCCCTAAATCAATACTCTGTAGATAAATTACAAACTCTATATTGTAACTGCAATCCTGTGGCTTTAATGTCAAGTACCTAAAGAACCAAACTCCAATGGTATCTGTTAAAAAAACTAGTTGCTAGTATACAGCTAGCTTAGGATTCGGTTCCTGGTATTAGCAGCGAGATTAGCTAGCAGAAAGTCTTGAGTTGTTGCTGAGAGTTAATTGTTAAAGGTTTGGTACTTTCCTTCTCATTAAACTAGTCTCTGGCTAATGAAGGATAAGTGAATGATGCTGACTGTCTAACTGAAACCTATGGCCAAACCAGATTTGGAAGAAACATAAAATCAGTACCTTTTTAGGATTGAGAAAAGGCTTGTCTGGTGCTGGGTGCAAATCATAGGCCTCTGAGTAAAGTTTGGTCTATAAGACAAAGTCTAGCATGCCTGATAGTTAGGTCTGCATCACATCAACCTTAGAACTTGCGTTACTTTACTGAGATTAGGAGTCAATTAGGCATATGTTTAGAGGTTTAGGTAATGGGAACCAAATCAAAATCAGCAGGAAGCATGGTTGACCAATCAGGTTCTGTTTTTAAAAAAAAACCTGCCCTTATTCAGCTAGGCACTGATCAGAGTCTGAAGTCTTGTAGTGTAACTTGGTCTCTGCCTCTTAGGCTTGGCATAACAGTAAAAGCCCTGATGGAGCTCTGGGCCAGGCAACTTTTACCTTTCAATTTTCTAAAACTGTGGCAGCAAGCTTGCTGCATAATGATCTCGTATTCTCAGACCTGCATACCTGTAGTAGCAGCCTAAACCGGACAATAGGTCAATGGCTCAAGCTTCGAGCATGGCAGGGGGTAGGAGCCTTACATTAAAGTTTGTAGGGGATACTAAGGGCTTGACTTTAGGAACGAAAACTGTTAGCACTGAGTTGGCACCTAAGCCTGGGATTTGAGGTCCAGTTTGGTCTCAGATTCCCCAAGCTGGTTTCAGTCTTGATCAAAGAAGTTAGATGATGGATCTTGAGCCTATGGGGCAGCAAACCATGTTTTAATTTCTTTTGAGTCTTAAGTTTGTTGCATATATTCTGTTCTTGGGAAATACATAATAAAGTTAGGAACAACTCATTCACTTGAGTTTTAGGCTATGTCTGATGTAGAACCTAAGTAAAGCAGAAATTGATCTAAAAGGGAATTCTGGTCAAGATAAAGCCTAGGTGCGATAGTGACATTTGGCTTGGGGTAGACATAGGTGTTATCCTTACACAGGGTCATTGTATCAGTCCCTAATTCTCATCCCTCTACACAACCAGATTTGGCTAGCCCAAAATTGGTATAAGCAAAACCCCACATGAGGCACTGCAGGTAGCGTCCTTTGGTTAACAAAATAGGCCATAGGTCAACAATAAACACAGACTTGGGGCATTATGGGCAGTGGCTTTAAAATTGCAGATACTAATCTGACTTCGCAGGACATCCTTGGCTATTAAGGTTCAGGCTTAGTAATTTTTCCTCAATACTCTTGAACACCGGATAGCTGCTGAATTGTCTGGTTTGGCCTGTAGGCAATATGGTGAGTTAAGGCCAGTATGAACTTATAGGTGCCTCATGTCTTGTTGCCTCTTGACTTAGCATTGCTGTGGCAGGTTCTAGGCCAAGCCCAGTTCATTAACAGGAATCTTCATGATCAGTTAGCTAAAATAGCAGGTTAGATCTAGACCAATATAAGGATGTTAAACCCAGTCACCACCTTGTCAGGGTCCCTTCATACTGTTTTCCTAAAAGCTGTCAGTGATTGGTCTTAGCAGCCATGAATTAAGTCTAAAGTTGTGTTCCTGCTCTCTCTGCATAATAGGAGGTAGTGAGGTGCTGAGCTTGAAATTCTGCTTTTGGTTTTAAAGGATTCCAGGGGAACTTAATACCAGGCTCATTTTTGTACTGGATGTCTAACAAGCCATGTTTCTGGGAGTCATGTAATAGATCCTAAGCCTCATGCAGTGGTGAGGAATTGTAAAGTTTTTTCCTGGACTATAGGTAGGTGTCGTGATTTAATCTAGCTATAAACTTGTGAAAACCTTATGCTCCATATGTTTTAACACCTGGCAGCAGAAGTCTAGAACTTAGATTGGGTTCAAATATAGCTTTTCCCTAACCTTACGGCCAGGAAAGAAAACTTTTGGGCAATTAAAAGGCCAGGGTCCTGAATCCTAGGGGAGCAGGGTATTAGGAGAGGTATTGAAAGGGAATCTTTCAAAACTGTACAACATTGGTTTAAAGATTTAAATAGGAGGATTGGTAGAGTTTTTGATCAGAATTATATCCAGCAGGTAAATCTCATGAAACTGATCTCTGTGTTTATGGGAATTGAGTCCAGAATTTAGAGTATGCTCCGCAAGTCATAAGTTCTATGGATAAGATTGAATACATGAACTTAGCTCGAACTGGGTTCTGTCAATTAGGGTAGGACAGGAGTTTGAGACAATAAGCTCGTAGAGTTAGGCTAGGCTAAGACTGTAAATAGAGGAATGCAGGTTGGCTGTAATAACACCTGATGCAGTTCCAGTTCCCAGTCTTTAACTTTGAGCCAAAAGGGTCAAATGAATTGGTAAAACCTGAAGCTTGATAATTTGCAAAGATAGGATCTGGATATCAGGAACCCAGTCTTGAGTCTATTAAGACTAGTTCATCATATAGTCAGCGGCAGAGGCTCAAGGCTAAAGATCTATCGTTAGCCATCTTTGCATGTGAGTCATTAGTCAGTAAACCCGTCTCAGCAGCAGATTCAATGCAAAATTAAATTTCCTAAGAAAACAGAAATTACGCTATGTTGAATGAGTAATGCAAACTACGGATCTCTGTCACCCTATACATTCTTAGGCAAGTGGAGGATATTTAGTCATAGGTTCCAGTATGCTATTCCCTAGCCAGCACAGAAAATGGATTACTCTTAGGATAGCCACAGAAACTGGTCCATTACAATCTGCCATTGATTGGTTAAGTCCTTAGGTACATGGGAAGGTCTGTCCAGCTTTCGAACCTAATATGCTAAGGAAGATTCTTGTGAAAGAGTGATGCAACTTAAACATTGAATGAATCAAGAGTAAATTGGTCACCACTTGACTTGAAAAAATGAAAGAATAGCAACAGGTTTTAAGCATCATTTTACAGGTACAATGACATTTTAAAGAACGTATGTTTTTTTTAATTTTTCGAAATTCATGCAAACGGGTTCTAACGCGAACGAGTAGCGTTCTCTACCGTGTCGTGTTTTAATTCGTGTGGGATCCAAATACGGCTTACGACGATTTAGGATCTCGCAAGCATGAATTTCTGAAAACCATTACTTTCAACAAAATCTTATAAAGAACGTCTATTTTTTTAATTTTTCGAAATTCATGCAAACGGGTTCTAACACGAACGAGTAGCGTTCTCTACTGTGTCGTGTTTTAATTCGTGTGGGATCCAAATACGGCTTACGATGATTAAGGATCTTGCAAGCATGAATTTCAGAAAACCATTACTTTCAACAAAATCTTATAAAGAACGTCTGTTTTTTTTAATTTTTCGAAATTCATGCAAATGGGTTCTAACGCGAGCGAGTAACGTTCTCTACCGTGTCGTGTTTTAATTCGTGTGGGATCCAAATACGGCTTACGACGATTTAGGATTTCGCAAGCATGAATTTCTGAAAACCAATACTTTCAACAAAATCTTATAAAGAACGTCTGTTTTTTTTAATTTTTCGAAATTCATGCAAATGGGTTCTAACGCGAGCGAGTAACGTTCTCTACCGTGTCGTGTTTTAATTCGTGTGGGATCCAAATATGGCTTACGACCATTTAGGATCTCGCATGCATGAATTTATGAAAACCATTACTTTCAATAAAATCTTATAAAAAACGTCTGTTTTTTTTATTTATTTATTTTTTGAAATTCATGCAAACGGGTTCTAACGCGAACGAGTAGCGTTCTCTACCATGTCGTGTTTTAATTCATGTGGGATCCAAATACGGCTTACGAAGATTTAGGATCTCGCAAGCATGAATTTATGAAAACCATTACTTTCAACAAAATCTTATAAAAAACGTCTGCTTTTTTTCATTTTCTGAAATTCATGCAAACGGGTTCTAACGCGAACGAGTAGCGTTCTCTACCATGTCGTGTTTTAATTCGTGTGGGATCCAAATACGACTTACGACGATTTAGTATCTCGCAAGCATGAATTTCTGAAAACCATCACTTTCAATAAATTCCTATTAAAGCGTCTATTTTTTTTTTATCTAAAATCACCCCGTCTTCTTTTAGAGATCAAGTCTCTTAACCAAAACTATGTAGCCTTGAGTTTCCCATTGCACCCGGGAATACGTAGGAGCAGGATCAAGTCCTGTTAGGATATTTTCCATGAACCTATTTATTTTCTATTCTATTTTAAGGGATCAAATAGTTTTCAAAATATCACACACTCAGTTTAAGGGTACTGCTTCCTTGAACAAGGAGGGTGCCTAATACCTTCCTTATTCGTAACCGACTCCCGAACCTAGATTTTTTTCCTCAAGTTAGGGTTTTTCCAAATGTTTTCCCTCAAAAATAAAATTTGGTGGCGGCTCCACAATCAAAATTAAAATTCTTTCAAAATTTAGCGAGTTCGTCGTCTCGTCGTAATTACGGTTATGACAGATGGCGACTCCGCTGGGGACTTTAGAGAGTCAAGCCCAGCTAAATTGAGTGTCCCCTATTGATCCCTTTCCCCTTTGTTTGCACGATCCCTTTCCTGTTTATTTGTATGATTTATTTATCTGTCATCTGTCTGGATGTTTATTTGATAAGCCTAGGATAGACGAACGATAAATTGTTATATATATTTGTGCAAATTCCCCAATTGCAGGTATCCCAAAAAGTCCGTATGCCCTTCACACACTGCACATGCATGCATAATTATGAGTGGGGCCCTGTACCCGGGTCTGAGCGAAACTCAGGAATAGAGGGGTCTAGTGGTGCCACCAGGGATGCACGTCCCGGTAGGCTATCATGAAAACCCCAGCTAGAGTGCGTCCTTTTCCAGTGTCTTGTAACCAGTAGCGTTCTCTACGGTTGCAGTGAACACTATGGAATTGGAACTTGGCTCTAGTGACCTTTATACCCCAGGATTATGACCTACCTTTGGTGAGATACATAAATTAGACATCCTAAATCCATAGGACAGGTAACCTCGGACTAGGACACATAAAAGGGTACACATTTCTATTATAATGTTGATATGTATTGATCCATGCATATATTGCTTGTGTACAATTATTCCAAATAGGGGAGCGTAAAAAAAATAATAAAAAATAAAAAAAATAAAAATAAATAAATATATATATAAATAAAAAATAATAAAAATAAAAAAAAAAGAGAAAAGAAAAGAGAAGAAGAAGAAGAAGAAAGAAGAAAAGGGGATAAAAGAGAGATGAAAAGGGAGAAGGATAAAACAAAAGAAACAAGAGGTTGATGACTAGATAATTACCCAGATTTTGCTACAGCTTCTACTCTGGATATCATGTTCTCAGTACATATCATCCATACCACACTTTAAATACGCATCATACCATACATTGTTCTAGTCCATAATATATCATACTCAAATTGCTGTCATTCTTGCATCATGCCTTAATTTACATGATTTCATACCTTATACTAGATTACTCTTTCAAATAACTAACTCATTTATTTTCATGGTTTTCTTTTCTTTCTTTTATTTTTTCCTTTTTAAGGGGATCAGATTCTCAGTGATGTCTAAAAGAGGTGAAATGGAAATTAATGTCGGATCAGAATTAAGAAAGAAACGGAGAATCGGGGCAAAAATGATGGACCTGACGAGTTTAGAATCTTTCGCCAAAAGGCTACAAACAATACAGAAGATGGCCTTTGCCAAAAGATACGGTAATATATTGAAATTATTGGAAGTCAAAGTGCAAGAAGAAGCCATCACTGCCTTTGTTCAGTACTACGACCCCCCACTGAGATGCTTCACGTTCACAGACTTTCAGTTAGCACCCACTCTAGAAGAGTACGAACAAATCATAGGCCTGCCAATGGAGGGTAGTAGGCCATACAATGATCTTGAGCATAGCCCTTCATTCCAAGCTGCGGTTCAATCTATAGGGTTGCAACATAGTGATCTCCTTACAGATTTCCAAGAAAAATATCAATGCAAAGGCTTCACAAGGGATCTCCTAGAAAGGCATTTGCAGCAGTTGGCAGACGATAACAAATGGGAGACCTACATCGACGCGCTCGCTCTTGTCATCTATGGTTTGGTATTGTTCCCTCAGGTCGATGATTTCATAGACACAGTGGCCATCGGTGTGTTCTTATCTCGCAAAAGTAGGTCCGAGAATCCCACCACCGCAATACTTGCTGACACATATTGTGCTCTGAATCTCTGTTATGAAAGGAAGAAGAAAAAACTGATATGTTGTCTACCACTGCTTTATATCTGGATCACGGCACACGTGTTCAAAAGAGAGGTAAAAGTCCAATGCCCCATCTCGGACTTGTTGTGCTACCAAATCAGAAACATGACCGGAAAAGAGTGGGCAGAGTATCTGGCTAGTTTGACAGAGGAGAAGATTAGATGGCAGCCGGCTTGGCAGCAAAAGACAACGATCATCTATTATTGCAAAGGCTTCCCCAATGTCCCTCTAATGGGAACAAGTGGTTGTATCAGCTATAATCCCATACTGGGGCAACGTCAGCTAGCTTATCCCATTCGGAGTCCTCCGCCTCAAGAATTGTTGACTCCTATTATCATATATTATGAAGGGGACTTCATGGAACCTTTATGAAAGGTACGAGAAGCTTGGGAGGTGGTCACCCGAAAAGGAAAAGAGTTAGGAGTCAGAAGTTGTGCAGCAAAAGAAGAATACCGGCAGTGGGTAAGGGAACGGGTGCAACAAATCAAGTTACCCTTCAAACCGCAAGCCGCAACTTCAGGAAGTCAATCGTTGCCCGAAACGTTTGAAGACGAGGCCGTCAAAGAGTTAAAAGCAAAATTGGAGAGCATGACCATAAAAAAAAACAGGTTGGAAGAAGAGCTGTTAAGAGCACAGCAAGAAGTTGCTGCACTCAAGAGGGATGTCCAAGAAAAAGATGCCACTTTGGAAGGAATTTGCCAACAGCAAAAGTCCGAGCGAGAGCATGCAGCTAGGGTCCACATGAGTCTTCAAGCTGCTAATAAGGAGCTGGGGTTGAGAGCACAAGAAAGAGATGCGGCCCTCCAAGAAAATCAGAGAATGAGGGATGCTGTTGAACAAATGAGGAGCCGAATTCGCCAAATTAGACGAGAGAAAGGTCAAGCCCTGGGGGAAAGGGACAGAGAGTTGGCAGAGAAAAACCGATTGATCGACGAAAGGAATGAGTTACGCCAACGGGTAGAAGAGTTAAAACAAAAAATAGAGAACCTGTTAGTGGCATGTGAAAACGAGGTGAATGAGGAAAAATGGAATGTGATTGAGGTCATTAGGATGCAGCAAAGGGGGATAAGTGATCTGCAAGATGAAATGAAGTGGTATCGAGACACAGCGGATCATTGGACTAGATGTTTTGGGAGGTTAGCTAGCTTGGCTAACACCGCTATCGCAGAAGTCCCTCAGCTGCTAAAAAGAGCAGAAGCTTCGTTACATCCACTCCATACGCCGGCTGAAGTCGAAGAACTTATCCATTTTTGTAAAGAGTTAATCATGAGAATGAACCGATATGTTGCTCTAGTTGAAAAAGAAGAGAAGGATGTACCGTGAATATTATGAATAAAGAATCTACTTCTTTCTACAGTTCTTGATGTTGCATTAATTTCCATTTCATACTCCGTCTAACAAGCGCGCTCATCCAATAACAAATTTATCGAGATATCTGATCCCCGATATTTAAGTTATGTTTTAAAATTTGAGATTGCTTTCTTTAATACTAATTAATAAATATTGAATTTACAGAAAAAAAAATAGCAGATTCATGCATTCCTCAGCATCCCTATAGCACACGTTCAAAGACCAAAATGATGAATGAGCTAGAAGCACAAAATGAAGAGCTGCGAAATGAGGTTGCTGATCTGAGGGATCAACTGGCAAAAGTTATGAAGCTGCTAGAGAAGAATGCAGAGGGACCCTATGGGGCAGAGACGGTAGCGGTGACTGACACATCGGGTCCTGTTCAGGTGGTAACCGATCGCGAGTGGCCTCCTTATGGGATACCACCTGGGTTTACACCTTCGTTCGGTCAAAACCCTCAGCTGACAAAGGGTGTTCCTACAAACCCTACTGAGAATCCTCTCACTCACACTCAATACCCAAACCATCCTACTACCTATCCACCACATATAAATCCGCCAACCACTTACCATACAAATCCTATTGCTTACCCACCACATATAAATCCGCCAGCCACCTACAATACAAATCCTGCTGCTTATCCCATACACACAGGACCTTCAACTTCTTACCCACAAAATACTAATCCCAACTACACGTGCATGAATACTACCACCTCTGAGAATCCTACCAACTCCATTCCTATAACTACTTACCCACTAAACCCACAACAGCCATTCTTTCCTCCACCAAACACCTATAGCCATACCATCCGGCCAGGTGGACACCAAACAGCTGGGCCAGTAGTGAATGAACAATGGCCAAATATCCTTGGTCAGGAATTACCTCTCAGTGGAAGATGGCAACATTTAGAAGAAAGAGTCAGGGCCATTGAGGGCAATGCCTATGGACTAGTAGATGCTTTTGACTTGTGCCTAGTCCCTGACGTGATAATCCCACCCAAGTTCAAGATGCCTGAGTTTGAAAAATATAAGGGAACGGGATGCCCTCGAAGTCATCTAACAATGTACTGCAGAAAGATGGCTTCGCATGCACATGATGATAAGCTCCTGATCCACTGCTTCCAAGATAGCCTCATGGGTGCTGCAGCCAACTGGTATACTCAGTTGGAACGAACTCGTGTCCGATCTTGGAAGGATCTAGCAGATGCCTTTCTTAGGCAATACAAATAAAATATAGAGATGGCACCGGATCGGTCTCAGTTGCAAAATATGATCAAGAAGGAAGACAAGACCTTTAAAGAATATGCTCAACGATGGAGGGAATTGGCAGCTCAAGTCCAACCTCCTCTGTTCGAAAGAGAGATGATAGGGATGTTCATGGACACTCTCCCTGCACCATTTTATGATAAGATGGTGGGGAGCGTTTCAGCCAATTTCTCCGATATGGTATTAATCGGGGAACGAATTGAAAGCGGCTTGCACCGTGGAAGAATTGTACATAACACGGTTGGCAATGTAAATGTGAAGAAGCCAACCAACAATTCTTGGAAAAAGAAAGAAGGAGAGGTTCACCATGTCACGTTTGATCCAAATCGCTCCGCACCTACACCACCTAGCTACCAAGTACCTTACCACCCTCAGTACACACCATACCCTCAGATGGTGGCCACCTCCCAACCTAACTACCAACCACCTTACACCCCCCCACAACTTTCCAAGCAAACAACCCCATTCATAACACAACCACAACCAACCATACCCCAACCTCCACAAAAAACCTGGAACCAAAACCCTGGCCCAAACACTAACCAAACTCAAAGAAAGCCAAATAGTGAAAGGAAAGTTATACACTTTGACCCGATTCCTATGACCTATACTGAGCTTTTACCCCGCCTTATACAAAACTCATTAATTGCACCATGTCCTATGAAGCCTTTAGAGCCGCCATTTCCCAAGTGGTATGACCCAGCTGCTAAAGGCCGTGGGACATTCCACTGAAAATTGTCAAGGGTTAAAGCACAAGGTTCAGAACTTGATAAATGCTAAATGGCTGAACTTTGAGAAGGACACCCCTAATGTAGGAAGTAATCCTTTGCCAAATCATGGAGGGCCAACAGTGAATTGCTTAGAAGTGGAATTCGAGGTGAATATGCTTAACGAGGCCTTCCCCGGTTGTCCAAGGCCTTTAGTTATCAGGTACTCTGAAGAACCAGTTGTTCCAACACCAAATGGCTTGAGGCCGATTACTATAAAGGTGCCAGGGCCATTCCCATACAAAAGCAACAAGGAGGTACCTTGGAAGTATGATGCTAAGGTATCTGGGGGCAAGGCAGAAGAAGAGAGAATCGAAGTCACCACTAGTACAGCTATTGATGTGGTGAATATAGCTAGAGTTGGGGGTATGACCCGGAGTGGTCGCATCTACTCCCCTATAAAAGAGAGGAGGGGACGGCCCTGTGGGGAGGCAATTTTGGCTGGTCCCGAGCCAGAAGCTAGTAAAGAAGAAGAAAGAAGGGAACTGAAAAATCATGTTTCTGAAGAAGACGCCTGTGAATTTCTAAGGATGATCAGGCAAAGTGAATATGCAGTAATTGATCAATTAAACCGTATACCGGCTAAAATTTCCCTATTGGCATTAATGATGAATTATGAACCTCATCGAAAGGTACTACTGAAAATACTCAATGAGGCGCACGTGGTACACAACCTTTCGGTAGAGAAGTTTGAAAGGATTGCGAATAATATAACCGCCAATAACTTCCTCACCTTCACCGATAGCGAAATCCCCGAAGAGGGGGCTGGGCATAATAAGGCACTGCACATATCAGTAAAATGTAGGGACCATATCCTTGCTCGGGTCTTGATAGACAACGGTTCCTCTTTAAATGTAATGCCTAAAATGACCCTGTCAAGGTTACCCTATGAAGCATCCCACTTAAGGCCAAGTTCAATGGTGGTTAGGGCCTTTGACGGGTCTCGAAGGGAAGTAATTGGAGAAATTGATTTGCCGGTACAGATTGGCCCCGTTATTTTTGAGGTGACCTTCCAGGTGATGGACATCTTGCCCGCATATAGTTGTCTCCTGGGAAGGCCATGGATCCACTCCGCTAGAGCAGTAACATCCACCCTTCATCAAAAGCTAAAATTCATAGTAGACGATGGGCTGATAATCGTCTCCGCCGAAGAGGACTTTTCGGTCAGTAAGCCCACCAATCCTCCTTACATTGAGGTTGCCGAAGAAGTCTTGGAAACTCACTTTCAGGCTTTAGAAATTGCTAATGTTACCACTGTTAAGGAGAGAGAGGTGGTGGACCAACATCGGCCCCCGAAAGCTCTGTTGATGATGGCTAAAATAATGTTGAAAAATAGATTCCAGCCCGGAGACAAACTGGGGCAAAACAATGGTGGATTAACCCGGCCGTTGCAACTGGTTAAGAATAAGCACAGGTTTGGGATAGGGTATAAACCCACTGAGGAGGAAAGGAGAAGGATTAAGGAAGAGATGGAAGAAAAGAAACGGGCTAGACTGGAAAAGCGAAAGCCCTAGATAAAGAGGGTCCCTCTGCTCCACATTTCAGAAAGTTTTTGGAGTGCAGGGTTCGAGACTCCAGATATGATAGCGGCAGTTGATAAAGAAGAGCCGCTCAACATGGATGACTTGGTGATAACTTGTCCACCAAGACATGAACTAAACAATTGGGAAACCATCGAGCTTCCTGTGATTTTAAATTCAGTCTACATGTAATTTGTAATTGCTGTAAAATTTTGTGAATAAACAATATTTTGTACATATGATTGATCAATGAATACCACTGATTTCTTTCAGAAATATTCTCTTCCTTTCTCCAATACATCCATATATCTTATCCTTTTCGCATATTTGCAGATCCGAAAACAACTTGCCTAATGACAATCACGCTAGTATTGTATTGAGTAATTTTGACTGTCTTGTTAATCAAGCGGATGAGGAAACAAAATCTGAATGCGAGCCCTCTGGGGAACTACTAAGGTTGGTTTAGCGAGAATCTAAATTGATACAACCTCACCAAGAGGCTGTCGAGTTAATAAATCTGGGGACTGACGAGGATAAAAAAGAGGTGAAGATAGGCGCGTTCAAAAACCGCTCTCGATTAGTGTCACTATTACATGAATATAGCGACATTTTCGCTTGGTCGTATCAAGATATGCCGGGATTAGACACGTCGATTGTGGAACATAAGTTGCCTTTAAAGCCTGACTGCCCACCGGTGAAGTAGAAGTTGAGAAGAATGAAGCCAGAGATGTCCCTAAAGATCCGAGAAGAGGTGAAAAAACAGTTTGATGCGGGTTTTCTAGCCGTAGCAAAATACCCGGAGTGGGTTGCCAATATAGTACCAGTCCCCAAGAAAGACGGAAAGGTACGAATGTGTGTAGATTTCAGGGATCTAAATAGGGCCAGTCCAAAGGACGACTTTCCTCTGCCTCATATCGACGTATTAGTTGATAATACTGCTCAGTTCTCTTACTTTTCGTTCATGGACGGTTTCTCTGGATATAATCAAATCAAGATGGCTGAAGAGGATATGGAGAAAACCACCTTTATTACAGCTTGCGGAACTTTTTGTTACAAAGTCATGCCTTTCGGTTTGAAAAACGCTGGGGCGACATATCAGAGAGCCATGGTGACATTATTCCATGACATGATCCACAAGGAGATCGAGGTATATGTGGATGACATGATCGCCAAGTCAAGAACCGAGGAGGATCACCTCGATAACCTGCAAAAACTATTTGAACGTCTTCGAAGGTTCAAGTTAAGAATGAACCCAGCTAAATGCACTTTCGGTGGGAAGTCAGGGTAGCTGCTAGGCTTCATTGTTAGTGAAAGGGGAATTGAGGTTGATCCTGATAAGGTCCGCGCGATCTTAGAAATGCCAGCCCCGAAAACAGAGAAGGAAGTGCGAGGGTTTCTTGGAAGGCTAAACTACATCGCTAGGTTCATTTTCCAATTGACAGCCACATGTGAACCGATTTTCAAACTCTTGCGCAAGAATCAGCCCATCAGTTGGAATGAGGATTGCCAAGAAGCCTTTGAAAAGATTAAGCTCTATTTGCAAGACCCTCCAGTTCTAGTCCCTCCAGTCCCAGGGAGACCATTAATTCTATACTTGACAGTGACGGGTAACGCCATGGGATGTATGCTCGGTCAACAAGATGCATCTGGAAAGAAAGAACATGCCATTTACTATCTGAGCAAAAAGTTTACCGACTATGAGGCAAAATATTCTTTGTTAGAACAAACCTGTTGCGCATTGGCATGGGCCGCCCATCGTTTAAGACAGTACATGTTGAGCCATACTACTTGGTTGATCTCTAGGATGGATCCGATTAAGCATATCTTCGAGAAGCCCGCTTTGTCCGGACAGATTGCCAGATGGCAAGTTTTGTTATCAGAATATGATATCGTGTATGTTACACAAAAGGCAATTAAAGGTAGTGCCCTTGCAGATTACTTGGCTCAACAACCTCTAAGTGATTATCAGCCGATGAGACAAGGGTTTCCGGATGAGGATCTAATGGCAGTATTTAGTGAGCCGGAACAGGAAGTAAAAGAGAAGTGGATGATGTTATTTGATGGGGCATCCAACATGATGGGTCATGGCATAGGAGCCATATTAATCTCCCCAGAAGGACAATATATACCTATCACAGCCAGATTAGGCTTTGATTGTACTAATAATCTGGCCGAATACGAAGCCTGTATCATGGGAATACAAGCAGCAATTGATGCTAATGTCAAGAACTTGGAGGTCTATGGTGATTCAGCTCTAGTTATCCATCAGGTTAAAGGTGAATGGGAAACTCGAGATGCAAAGTTGATCCCATACCAAGCTTATATTAAGGAATTGTTGGAGCACTTTGAGGATGTCACTTTTGCACATATACCTCGAGAGGACAATCAGTTGGCTGACGCCCTAGCCACCCTCTCATCCATGTTCAGAATAGGTAAAGAGGAGGATATGCCCCTTATCCAGATTCAGCGCCGAGATCGACAAGCCTTTTTCCAGTCGGTTGAAGAAGAACAGGATGGGCAACCATGGTATCATGATATCCGGCACTTTCTGAAAGACAAGGAATATCCCGATCATGCCTCGGAAAATGACAAAAGAACTTTAAGGAGATTAGCTGCTAGTTTCTTCCTCGATGGAGAAATGTTATATAAAAGAAATCATGATATGGTCCTGCTCAGGTGCGTAGATACGGCAGAGGCTAGCAAAATTGTGAAAGAAGTCCATGAGGGATACTACTGGTTGACTATGGAAGCTGATTGCTATAAATATGTTAAGACTTGCCATAAATTCCAGGTATACGCCGATAATATCCACGTACCGCCCATGTCTTTGAATGTATTATCTTCACCATGGCCATTCGCCATGTGGGGGATGGATGTTATTGGACCAATCGAGCCTAAGGCGTCCAACGGGCATCGCTTCATATTGGTTGCCATTGACTATTTCACCAAGTGGGTCGAGGCTGCTTCCTACATCAGCGTGACTCGGAGTGTAGTGGTAAAGTTTGTAAAGAAGGAATTTATTTGCCGATATGGATCACCCAACAAAATTATCACAGATAATGGTACCAATTTGAATAATAAAATGATGAAGGAATTGTGTGACCAGTTCAAGATCCAGCATCATAATTCCTCCCCGTACAGGCCAAAGATGAATGGAGCGGTGGAGGCGGCCAATAAAAACATCAAGAAAATCGTCCAAAAGATGGTGCTCACATATAAAGATTGGCATGAGATGCTCCCCTATGCTCTCCACGCTGCATCGCATTCAGTTCGACCTCACGGGGCAACTCCATTCTCGCTTGTTTATGGAATGGAAGCTGTCCTTCCTATTGAAGTAGAGATCCCTTCATTAAGGGTGTTAATGGACGCAAAGTTGGAAGAGGCAGAGTGGGTGCAAGCCCGGGTTGATCAGTTAAATTTGGTTGATGAAAAAAGATTGGTGGTGTTGTGTCACGATCAGCTATATCAGAAAAGAATGAAGAAAGCATTCGAAAAGAAAGTACGTCCCCGAGCATTTCAAGAAGGAGATTTGGTTCTCAAAAAGTTATTACCTATGCAAAAAGCGCTACAAGGAAAGTGGGCCCCAAATTATCACGGGCCATACGTAGTCAAGAAGGCTTTCTCGGGAGGGGCGTTGATTTTAACTGATATGGATGGGAATGACCTGGCAAATCCAACCAATGCTGATGTTGTAAAAAAGTATTACGCTTAATAAAAGCCCGCTAGGTCGAAAACCCGCAAGGGCGACCTAGGCAAAAGTTAAGGCATCCAAAGGCCCGCTAGGTCGAAACCAAGGGCGACCTAGGCAAAAGTTGGGCATTCAAATGTCCGCTAGGTCGAAACCCCTTGGGCGACCTAGGCAAAAGTAAGGGCATCCAAAGCCCGCTTAGGTCAAAACCTGCGGGCGACCTAGGCAAAAGTTAGGGCATCCAAAAGCCCGCTAGGTCGAAAACCCGCAAGGGCGACCTAGGCAAAAGTTAGGGCATCCAAAAGCCCGCTAGGTTGAAAACCCGCGAGGGCGACCTAGGCAAAAGTTAGGGCATCCAAAAAAATCCCGCTAGGTCGAAAACCCGCAAGCGCGACCTAGGCAAAAGTTAGGGCATCCAAAGAGCCCGCTAGGTCGAAAACCCGCAAGGGCAACCTAGACAAAAGTTAGGGCATCCAAAAAAAAGCCCGCTAGGTCGAAAACCCGCAAGGGCGACCTAGGCAAAAGTTAGGGCATCCAAAAAGCCCGCTAGGTCAAAAACCCGCAAGGGCGACCTAGGCAAAAGTTAGGGCATCCAAAAAAACCCGCTAGGTCGAAAACCCGCAAGGGCGATCTAGGTAAAAGTTAGGGCATAAAAAATGCGCTAGGTTGAAAACCCGCAAGGGCGACCTAGACAAACATAAGGAAAATTCTTATCGTCACAAGATGACCCTCAAGAATAGGTGGGAGCGAAAATGTGATACTGGGGCAAAAGATAAAAAGGGGTTGATTCAAAAGCAGTCAAGTCAGGATTGGGCAGATACTGGGGCAAATTGATGAAAGAGCAGGGAACAGATAAAGGTGAAATAGACCAACATTGAAATCGGTTCAGAGCTGATCAAAACAAGGTCAACATATCAAAATTTTGATCAAGTCAGATATCAGGCCAAATTTTGTTTCCTTATAAGCATGGGTGATAAGACAGGAAAGGTTATGAAAATACAATACTAGCATTGGTCATCTCGAAGGCACAAGACCATCCAAAATTCCATCCCCAAACACATACTCTTCTAATTCTTCGTTCTGTTTACCTTTGAAATTCAGTCATTTCATTGATTCAATTGTATTCGATGATCAAGCATATATACAGAATTAAGTGTATCACAGCAATTATTAAATACTAAGACTGTTTAAATCATGGTTAGAATGAAAATATTGCAATTGATGGTCATTTAATAACATTGAATGATTCTTCTCTCTACAGAATAAGCAGCGTGATGCATAAAGTTGGCCAACGAAATCAAAAAGGGAAGGCCAATCGCAGGCTCTAGCTTATTCTAAAGGTCATAAGAATCATGCTATAGGGAAGCCATGAATTCGAAGTCTACCAAATAAATAAAAATCAAATTTTTTCCAAATCAAGTCTTCGTGCACCTTATTTCTTGCATTCTGGCCTATCACAATAGGCCCCTCATGTTTAAATTTCTGCTGAAAGCCTATCACATCAGGCGCTGCATTTTAGTTTCCTGCATTTTGGCCTATCACATCAGGCCCCTCATGTTTAAATTTCCTCAAAGCCTATCACATCATGCGCTCCATTTACGTTTTTGCATTTTGGCCTATCACATCGGCCCTCATGTTTAAATTTCTCGCTTTCAAAGCCTATCACATCAGCAGCCATACTTTTAGTTTCTGCATTTTGGCCTATTACATGGCCCTTATGTTTAAATTTCGCTCAAAGCCTATCACAACAGGCCCAGATTTTAGTTTCTCCATTTTGCCTATCACATCAAAGCCCCCTCATGTTTAAATTTCTCGCAAAGCCTATCACATAAGGCGCCGCATTTTAGTTTCCTCATTTTGGCCTATCACATCGTGCCCTCATGTTTAAATTTCTACTCAAAGCCTATCACAACAGGCCCTGCATTTTAGTTTCCTGCATTTTGGCCTATCACATCAGGCCCCTCATGTTTAAATTTCTGCTCAAAGCCTATCACATCAGGCGCTGCATTTTAGTTTCCTACATTTTGGCCTATCACATCAGGCCCCTCATGTTTAAAATTCTGCTCAAAGCCTATCACATCAGGCGCTGCATTTTAGTTTCCTGCATTTTGGCCTATCACATCAGGCCCTCACATTTAAATTTCTGCTCAAAGACTATCACATCAGGCGCTGCATTTTAGTTTCCTGCATTTTGGCCTATCATATCAAGCCCCTCATGTTTAAATTTCTGCTCAAAGCCTATCACATCAGGCGCTGCATTTTAGTTTCCTACATTTTGGCCTATCACATCAGGCCCCTCATGTTTAAATTTATGCTCAAAGCCTATCACATCAGGCGCTGCATTTTAGTTTCCTGCATTTTAGCCTATCACATCAGGCCCTCATGTTTAAATTTCTGCTCAAAGCCTATCACATCAGGCGCTGCATTTTAGTTTCCTGCATTTTGGCCTATCATATCAGGCCCCTCATGTTTAAATTTCTTCTTAAAGCCTATCACATCAGGCGCTGCATTTTAGTTTCCTTCGTTTTGGCCTATCACATCAAGCCCCTCATGTTTAAATTTATGCTCAAAGCCTATCACACCAGGCGCTGCATTTTAGTTTCCTGCATTTTGGCCTATCACATCAGGCCCCTCATGTTTAAATTTCTGCTCAAAGCCTATGACATCAAGCGCTGCATTTTAGTTTCCTGCATTCTGGCCTATCACATCAACCCCCTAATGTTTAAATTTCTGCTCAAAGCCTATCACATCTGGCGCTGCATTTTAGTTTCCTACATTCTGGCCTATCACATCAGGCCCCTCATGTTTAAATTCTGCTCAAAGCCTATCACATCAGGCACTGCATTTTAGTTTCCCGCATTCTGGCCTATCACATCAGGCCCTTCATGTTTAAATTTATGTCCAGCTCGTCACATCAGGCATTGCATTTTAATTCTCCATGTTTGAGCTTTTCAGGTTAAGGTTTCCACCTAGCTTACCATACTCTAGCTAAGCAAGTCTAAATGTTCTTCTATTTATCGCATTACCAATAAAGGCCGGACGAAATTGGCTCATGTCTTCACTCACTCCTTACTTAGATAATTCAAGAAATCTTCTCTCATTATCTGGTAAAAGCTGAGTAAAGAGGGGCAAACTATGAGTACCAATTCCTGTCCAGGTGAAAATCTTTTCTTATTAATTAAATTATTAATGAACTAAACACACTTGGGTACCAAAAGCCCAACATTATCAAAGGAAAAGGGGAAGGAACACAGTAAACAGTTAAGTAATCCTCAAAATTAAAAGTAACAAATAAGAATAAAAAATAATAAAATTCAGTTAGGTTAGTTAGAGGTTTAGTTAAAGGCAGTTAAGTTTGTTACAATTAGGGTTAAAAAGCTAAACCTAAGTGAGGGTTAAGGAACTATGGTTGAGTAGGGGTATAAGAGGAATTAAAAGAGAGGGGAAACGGTTACTGGATTTTGGGGAGGCAACCAAAAAAACAGAAAAGGAAAGGAAAGGAGAGGTTTTTGGCGGAGAGCGCGAAGTTTTTGGGATTTTCTCACTGATTCTTGGAATTTGGGGGAAAAAGCTCCTTTTTCAACCATTGGTAACCTTCGGAATTCTAGGACGTCCACAGGGATTGGCTACTGGTAGCTGATTCTTGGAGTTTTTGAACAAAGTGGTTCGAAGTCTTCTTGTTTTCTGAACTATCTTTCGAGGGTAAGTTCATTTCTCTTCTTAATTTAACGATTTGTATGATTTCATTGCCCGTTCTACGTTTATGCTTAAGGTTTTGCATGTATAAAATCTGCCATGGATGGAATAACTGGATGCTTAAGACTATTCTGTTGAATTGCATTATCTTGGATTTCTGGCTTCGAATAAAGCCAGGTTTTTTTTTTCTTTTTCTCTCTCTGATTAAATTGAACATCGGTTAAGGGTGAAGTATTTGGGTTTTTGTTCATTTAGAAATTGAGGTTCGTAGAATGCTAGAGAACATTCATCTAGGCTGAATCAATGAAAGAGATTGCAAATTCTGATATGATCCAACTTTAGGGAAGGAGATTAGCTGGTTCATTGTGTATTATGGCCAAAACTGATAAGATCTTATTTACTGAACTCTGCTATGTTAACAACTATAATAGAAGACTCATTATCTTTCAAGATAGAGGAATAGGAAGTTTGGTAAATCTAATGCCAAATTGAAACAATAAGCTCTGCATCTAGTTAAGATTGCTTCGTTCTGATTTAAGAAGGGTCAGCTCTTGAGTATTGGACTGCTAGGCACTAATCTTTCCCTAAATCAATACTCTGTAGATAAATTACAAACTCTATATTGTAACTGCAATCCTGTGGCTTTAATGTCAAGTACCTATCATAGAGACCCGAACCTGGAGTTGGAATCCTAATTGGAGGGTTAAGAAAAGGCTTAGAATGTAATAAGGGTCAAAGTGAATTTGATAATCAGGAGATGTAATTCATCATCCATCCCTGGTCAAGTAAAGACTAGGTAGGTTAGCCTATAGAAGCTTGACTTTAGGAACGAAAACTGTTAGCACTGAGTTGGCACCTAAGCCTGGGATTTGAGGTCCAGTTTGGTCTCAGATTCCCCAAGCTGGTTCCAGTCTTGATCAAAGAAGTTAGATGATGGATCTTGAGCCTATGGGGCAGCAAACCATGTTTTAATTTCTTTTGAGTCTTAGGTTTGTTGCATATATTCTGTTCTTGGGAAATACATAATAAAGTTAGGAACAACTCATTCACTTGAGTTTTAGGCTATGTCTGATGTAGAACCTAAGTAAAGCAGAAATTGATCTAAAAGGGAATTCTGGTCAAGATAAAGCCTAGGTGCGATAGTGACATTTGGCTTAGGGTAGACATAGGTGTTATCCTTACACAGAGTCATTGTATCAGTCCCTAATTCTCATCCCTCTACACAACCAGATTTGGCTAGCCCAAAATCGGTATAGCAGCAAACCCCACATGAGGCACTGCAGGTAGCGTCCTTTGGTTAACAAAATAGGCCATAGGTCAGCAATAAACACAGACTTGGGGCATTATGGGCAGTGGCTTTAAAATTGCAGATACTAATCTGACTCCTCAGGACATCCTTGGCTATTAAGGCTCAGGCATAGTAATTTTTCCTCAATACTCTTGAACCCCGGATAGCTGCTGAATTGTCTGGTTTGGCTTGTAGGCAATATGGTGAGTTAAGGCCAGTATGAACTTATAGGTGCCTCATGTCTTGTTGCCTCTTGACTTAGCATTGCTGTGGCAGGTTCTAGGCCAAGCCCAGTTCATTAACAGGAATCTTCATCATCAGTTAGCTCAAATAGCAGGTTAGATCTAGACCAATATAAGGATGTTGAACCTAGTCACCACCTTGTCAGGGTCCCTTCATACTGTTTTGCTAAAAGCTGTCAGTGATTGGTCTTAGCAGCCATGAATTAAGTCTAAAGTTGTGTTCCTGGTCTCTCTGCATAATAGGAGGTAGTGAGGTGTTGAGCTTGAAATTCTGCTTTTGGTTTTAAAGGATTCCAGGGGAACTTAATACCAAGCTCATTTTTGTACTAGATGTCTAACAAGCCATGTTTCTGGGAGTCATGTAATAGATCCTAAGCCTCATGCAGTAAACAATATAATATACTTTATTACTTTTTATATTTGATTAAATTATTTTAAAGATTATTTAGAAGAAAATAAAAAATAAATAAATAATTTTAATTTTAATTTCAAAGTAATACATATTATTTTATAACAATAACAAATAATTAATATATCAAAATTTATTTTAATTTATTATTTCTATTTTTTATTTATATATATTAAATTAAAATATATTTATATAAAATGAAAAAATTTATAATTTTTCTCTTTCTTTTTAAGACTTTCCTTTTAAAAGTATTTTTGGAAAATTAATTACTTCATTTTTACGATAGGATATAAAATCATAACATTGTAATTTGTATGAATCAACAATGTTACAAAGTTATGGAAATTACTTGGAGGTGAATATGTTATATGTTTTTTAGCCACATCATTTGTAAGAAAAATTCAACGTAGTATTCTTTTTAACATTGATATAGATGATGGAAATCACTTAAAAAATTAATATTTTTTTAATAGATATAAAGATTTAATACGTTGATTTATTAAAGATCGTATATGATTTAATCAAATATATTTGGATGAAAGATAATATAATATATATATATATATATATATATATATATATATTTGATTAAAATATTTTAAGGATGGTTTAGAAAGAAATTATAAAAAGTAAAATTTATAATTTTAAATTCATAATATTATATATTATTTTATAATAATAATAAAAAAATAATTAATACGTTTAAGTTATATTAATTTATTCCTTTTATCTTTTATTGAAAAATTAAATTAAAATATATTTATTGAAAGGATAAAATTTATTTTTTTCTTGCTCTTTCTTTTAAAATCTTTTTTTAAGATTATTTTTGAAAAAAATTATTATTTCATTATCAAAGGAGGATATAAAAACATTACATTTTAAGAATCAATTATATTTCAAAGATATGAAAATTTCTTTAAAAGGAGGACGGTGAAACATAATTTTACTACTTTATTTGTATAAAAAAATTATGCTTTTAAAATTGATGTAGATAATGGAAATCATTTAAAAAATTAATAATTTTTTAAAAAAATTTAAAATTTAGAATAGCTTATGATTTATTAAGAATCTTATATGATTTGATCATATATATTTAGAAAATGGATAATATAATAATATTTTATCCTTTTAGTAAAAAATTTGAAAGATTTTTTAGAAGAAAATAAAAAAACAAAGAAAATTTAACCATTATAAATTAATAATAATATATACTATTTTTTAATAATAAGAAATAATTAATACATCAAAATTTATATTAATTTTTTATTTTTTACAAATATTAAATTAAAATGTATTTATTTAAAACAAAAAGTGTAGCATTTTTCATCTCTTTCTAAGTCCTTCCTTTTTGAGAAAGTCATTACTTCATTATTAAGAAAAGATATAAAAACATAACATAGTGTGAATCAACAAATGTTACAAAGATATGGAAATTACTTCGAGGTGAATATGTTCAAATATTTTTTAACCATATCATTTTTAGGTAAAAAAACATAGTAACCTTTTATTATTGATATAGAAGATGGAAATAATTTAAAAAATTAATATTTTTTAATACATGCAAATTTTTAAGATAACTTATAATTTTTTTAGAATCTTATGTAATTTGATCATATTTTTTTGGGTGATAGATAATATAATATATTTTTTTCTTTATATATTTGATTAAACCATTTGAAGGATGGTTTAGAAGAAAATTAAAGAATAAAAATTTTAAATTTTAAATTTAGAATATTATAAATTATTTTATAATAATAAAAAAGTAATAAGTTAATGTTATATTAATTTAATATTTTTTATCGCTTATTTAAAAGTATTATGTTAAAATATCTTTATTTAAAACATAAAATTTATGGTGTTTTTACTCTTCCTTTAAAATCTATTTTTAGATTATTTTTGAAAAATTTATTATTTCATTATCAAGAGCGAATTTAAAAACATGACATTTTATCAATCAACTATATTGCAAAGATATGAAAATTACTTGAAATATATTTTAACCATTTCATTTGTATAAAAAATTATTTTTTGAACATTGATGTAGGTATAGGAAATCATTTAAAAAATTAATATTTTCTTAATAGATGTAACATTTTAAAATAGCTTATTATTTATTTAGGATTTAAGATAATATATTTTATTATTTTAAATATTTGATTTAACTATTTTAAAGATAATTTAGAAGGAAATAAAAATAAAGAAAATTTATAATTTTAATTTAATAAAATAAATATTATTTTCAAACAATAAAAAATAATTGATATATCAAAATTTATATTAATTTATTATTTATGTATTTTGTTTACAAATATTCAATTAAAATGGATTTATTTAAAACAAAAATGTTTATCTTTTTTTTTTCACTTTTTGAAACATTCCTTTTAAAAGTATTATTGATAAATTCATTACGTCATTATTAATAGAGTATATAAAAACATAATATTGTATGAATCAATAATGTTACAAGGATAAAAAAATTACTTGGAGTTGAATATATTGAAATATGTTTTAACCACACCATTTGTATGAAAAAAATATATAGTATCCTTTTAGCATCATCATAGACGATGGAAATCATTTAAAAAATTAATATTTTTAATAGATATAAAGTTTGAAAATAGTTTATGATTTATTTAGAATCTTATATAATTTGATCATATATATTTAGGTGATAAATAATATAATATATTTTTTCTCTCATATATTTAACTAAATTATTTTAAGAAGTTTTTAGAAGGAAATTATAGAAAAGTAAAATTAAAAAATCTTCACTTAAAAATAAAATTTATTGCTTTCTTACTCTTTCTTTAAAATATTTTTTAAGACTATTTTAAGAAATTTATTACTTCACTCTTTAAGAAAGATATAAAAACATATGAATAAACTTTGTTGCAAAGACATGAAAATTACTCAAAAGTGAGGATGTTGAAACATACTTTAACCCCTTCATTTGTATAAAACAAATTATGCTTTTAACATTGATGCAGATAATGAAAATTATTTAGGAAATTAATTATTTTTAATAGATTTAAAATTAAGAATAGTTTAAGATTTATTTAGAATCTTATATGATTTGATCGTATATATTTAGTTATTAGATAATATAATAATATTTTATTATTTTATACATTTGATTAAAATATTTGAAAGATTGTTAAGAGGAAATAAAAAATAAAGAAAATTTTATATTTTAAATTAAAAATAATATATTATTTTATAATAATAACAAATATTTAATCAATCCAAATTTATATTAATTTTTTCTTTTTTCATTTTAATTTTTTGGAGGGAAATATGTTAAACTATTTTTAATCACATCATTTCTATGTGAAAAAAACATACCATCCTTTTAACATTGTGATAGATGATGAAAAAAATTTAAAAATTTCGTATTTATTTAGTAGATGTAAAGTTTTAAGATAGCTTACGATTTATTTAGGATCATACATAATTTGATCATATATATTTAAGTGATATATAATGTAATATTTTTTTTTCTTTTATATATTTTATTAAATTATTTGAAGGATTATTTAAAATAAAATTAAAAAATAAAATTCATAATTTTAAATTAAAAGTAGTATATATTATTTTACAGTAATAATAAATAATTAATAATGTTAAAGTTATATTAATTTATTCTCTATCATCTTTCATTTAAAAATTTTAAATTAAAATTTAGTTAGTTAAAACAAAAATTGTATTATTTTCTTACTCTTTCTTTTAAAAAAATTAAGAATAATATATATTAATTTTTATTATTAATAAATAATTAATATATAAAAGTATATAATAATTTATTATTTTTTCCTTTTATTTAGAAATATTAAATTAAAATGTATTTATTTAACACAAATAATTATTATTTTTTGCTCTCTTTTTAAGACCTGAATTTTAAAACAAATTTTGAGAAATTCATTACTTAATTATTAATAGAGAACATAAAAATATAACATTGTATGAATAAACAATGTTACAAAGATATAAAAATTATTTGAAGATGAATAAGTTGAAATATTTTTTAGCCATATCAATTGAACCTGAATATACATAATTAGTGGATCAAGTCAGTTGCTACTTCACTTGGATCTTGTTGAATCTTCAATTAGGCAGTAGGCTTCTCATGGAAAGGCACCAACTAACGTATGAACAAATGTCAAAAATATAAATATGGCACATAAATAAATAATTTCTTTTCTTTAATTTTAAAATAAACCAAATTTTTTTTTCTTTCTCTAATTTAAAATCAAGCCTCCGTTAACATGGGTCGAGCCCAATTTCATTTCTTTATCATATTTTAAGCAAGTCCACCTCATTCTTTTTAATTGAGATCAAATCTTTCTGGGTCCAAGCCCAATTCCTTTTCTTGTGTTATTCTTTTAAAATCTATTTTCATTAAACAAATCTAGATCTCACGCAATGAACTTTGAAGTTGAAAGTGCAACATACCTTGTCTTTCAATGTTTGAAGAATCATATGAGCCGCAGTGCAACCCTCGCTTGCCTTCGGATCTGTGCAAATGTGGATCCGGGAACATGCGAAAAAAGTCTAATTTTCAAATGAGTGTGGACCTCACGCAATGAGCTCTAAGTGCGAACTGGTAGCATACCCTACTGTTCGACATTTAGAGAGTCATATGAGTCGCAGTGTAACCCTTGCTTGCCTTCGGCTCTATGCATATGTGGGTCCAGGAACACATACAAAAATCAAATTTCAAAATTATTCTAAATATTCCTAGTCTCACGCGATGAGTTCTAGATACAAACTCGTAGCGTACCTTACTGTTTGGAGTTTAGAAGTCATATGGGTCCTAGTGCAGCCCTCGTTTGCCTTGGATCCTGTGCATATGTGGACAAAGGATTCTCTTCAAAATATTCAAAACACTCTTCTGATTCAATTACCCTTCAAAGGTCAAATCATCCAACCAGACCTACGTAGCCTTGAGTTTCCCATTGCACCAGGGAATACGTAAGAGCAGGATCAAGTCCTGTCAGACGATTTTCATACAAACATATTTATTTTCTATTCTATTTAAAGGGATCAAACACTTTTCAAAAATACCAAAATCACACACTCAGTTTAAGGGTACCATTCTTTGGAACGGGCGAGTAGGGTGCCTAACACCTTCCCTACTTGTCATCGACTCACGAACCTATAATTTCTTTCTCAAGTTAGGGTTTTTTCAAATATTTTTCCTTAAAATAAAAATTTAGTGGCGGCTCCACAAAGCAATTAAATTAATTTCTAAAATTTTAGCGAGTTCATCGTCTCATTTTAATTACGGTTACGACACATAGTAGCGAAACCGTAAACGTAACTCTAGCGAAACCGTAAACACAACTCTATGTGACGGAAGAAGGAAAAAAGCGTTCAGCTTTTATACCAATATTTTTTTATGATTATAAGTGAGGTAAAAATAATATTATTTTTTACATTATTTTTTTCTACTTTAAATCATTTTAAAGTATAAATGCTATAATAATTTTCTATTGTAAAGATTTTTTTACAAATGTTTTAAAATATGTTTATATTAATTTTTTAAATATTTTATTTATAAATTACTTTAAAATGTGACCTGTAAAAAATTAAAATAATTATAAATATAATGAAAATAATGATAATTTTTATTTTGGAGGTGTTGGTTAAAAAATTAAAATAATTATAAATATAATTATTATAATTTTAATATATTCCAACGTTATTTTAAATAAAAATATAATATTTTTTAAAAAATTGCTCTTAAAAGACTACTAAAAATATTAGATAAAATTAGAAGGGACAAGTTTGGAGTGTTAGATAGCTGAAGGATAAGTCCCAAATGATGAAATTCAGAGAACCTTAGTTTAGTATGTGGAAAGTGTGGAATAATTGCAGCAAGCCAATAAGATAAAATTGAAGTGTGAACCAACACTTTTACCTACCAAGTGCCACTAGGGACCAAACCTGTTATCCTTGCATCCATTATCAAGTTATGTAGCACTAATATATTGACCCAAACTAAGATCTATACAATATCACTCCTATCCTGCTTTATCCTAATCATATAATAAATTAGTATTATCATAAATTAATATTTACATAAAGCTTTTGTACTTTTCACCCAAAAAAATTTATTAGTATTTTTAAATGTAGGATTATATTATTGTTGTTTTTTATGTTTTTATTAAGTGTATTTATGCACTTTTTTATTAGGTCAAAAGAAATTATTAGTATTTTAAATGTAGGATTACATTATTGTTGTTTTTTTATGTTTCTATTAAGTGTATTTAGCTTAGCACTTTCTTATTAGGTGGTGACGGGTGAGGTTAGTGAAAGAGGGAAATGTATAATAGTGAAGAGCTAATTTGATCCGTACAAATTTATCTACAAATTTATTTGATAAGGTGAAGTTAAAATGGTAATACATTGATTCTAAGTGATTTAATAACTGATAAAAATTATTTTTTTAAGTAATTTAAATTTCAATAAGTAAGTTATAAATATTTTTTGAATCCAATATTTTAAAAAATATTTAATAATTAATAAACTCTTGCAACCAAGAAAAAAAATTATGCTCTTGATCAAGTATTTGTAATGCTATATATAAGACATATTTTACCGTCCAATATCTTAAAATTTTTGTATCTACTTATTTATTTTGTTAAATTGGCCTTCTAATGAAAAAAGCCATTGTTGATGTCAAAAAGAAAAAATAAAATGATATTATTGTAGATAACTTTTTAACAGTAAAAATAATATTTTTATTTTTATATCATCTATCCACTAGTGGAAAATAAGCTTTTTACATCGGTTGTTAAGCACATTTTACATCGGTTATTTAGGCGGTGTTGAAGCGGGCGATATAGAAAATAAGACTTTTTACATCGGTTCTGCAACCGACGTAAAAAGTATGACTTTCTACATCGGTTGGGCAAAGAACCGATGTAGAGTACACTTTTACATCGGTTTCGGGCAGAACCGATGTAAAAATATACTTTCTACATCGGTTATAGCTTTAACCGATGTAAAAAGTCATACTTTTACATCGGTTCGCCCGCAAATGTAAAGTGTACTTTCTACATCGGTTATGGTCGTAACCGAGGTAGAAAGTCCTTTTTTTTTAATGTTCATTTTGTTTAGGTATACTACCGTATTATTTATTCACATACCTGCATATACACACAGAATCCAGGCAGACAATAGAGAAGCACCAGACAGCCAATACAGAATTCACATAATCTATATATTTAAACTAAATACATCATTATTTATTATCAAACTTTAATTTACAAATGAAATAACTTAAAATTACATTAAACAAGTATTGAAAGTTGAAAAGAAATGTAATAATCAGCCATGTACCTGTTGAAAGCAAAGAGAAAAGATGTTAGAAACTCTACTAAACATAAAAAACGTAATAAACATTTTAAAATAAGTTAAAAATAAACATACAATGATGAAATAATTAAATAAATAACTAACTTGTATCATGTAGTAACATTTTCCCATATTCCTTCATGATGATCATCTCGAATAGCATGTACATCATCTATTTCAGTTTCTTCATTGATACTAGATATCCTTGATGATAAAGGAGTTTGAGAAATATCAATATTTGAAAGATCATTGGTGTCATCACTAGCGATTGTTGTCTTTCCTTGAAGAACAACTGACCATCTTTTGGAGCAAGGATCTTGGACATAAAACACTTGTTTTGCTTGGTGGGCCATGAGAAAAGGGTCATCCTTGTAAGCTACTTTTTGAAGGTCAACCAATGTAAATCCCAATTCATCGACTTGCACACCACTGTTACTATCAACCCATCTGCATTTGAAAACAGACACTCTAAATTTGGTGTAATCAATCTCCCAAATCTCTTCAATCACTCCAAAGTAAGATATGGAAGCCTTTACAGGATTTTTATCTTTAGAACTTGCAAAATGCATCGACTCTGCCACCACCATAACCCCACTATTTTGCATGGTACTTTTATCATCCCGAGACTTGTATAAAATGAAAATGATTAATATCATTAAATCCAACATATGACATCAAAGTTTGGGCCATTTGCTAGCCACTTCAATGTATCAGAGGCACCATCATCCTTCTTAATTGTTTCATCAAACCAGTTTAAGAACGTTTTGTTATGCTCATTCAACAACCATTTCTCGTTCATTCGAACATTCTCCTCCCTTATCATAGTTTTGTGAGTAGATAAGTAAGGTTGAACCTCATCGGTATTATTCAAAATATACAAATGTGCTTCAAGGACTTCGCACGACCCATGCTTTTCACAATTATGCCTCGTGTACCTTTACCTCCGTGTCTTCCCTCATGACGAGACTTAGGAACTCCTATGGGTTCCACCTCTGACAAATACTCTGTACAAAACTCAATGGCCTCTTCTGCAATGTATCTTTCAATCATAGATGCCTCGGGACGGTGTGAATTCTTCACATACCCTTTTAATATTTTCATGTATCGTTCTATTGGATACATCCACCTCAAATAAACTGGACCACATAATCTGATCTCTCTCACTATATGAACAACCAAGTGAACCATAATGTCAAAAAATGATGGAGGAAAATACATCTCCAATTGGCATAAGATAGTGAAAGCTTCATTTTCCAACTCATCCAATTTTAGAGGGTCAATGGCTTTGCTACATATTTTATTGAAAAATAAGCATAACCTACTTATTGTATGTCTAACTTTTTTAGGTAAAATGTCACGAATAACCACTTTGAAGTAGTTGTTGCATCAACACATGACAATCATGAGACTTTAACCCAACTAACTTTAAATCTTTCATCGAGACAAGTCTTTTAAAATTTGAAGAATACCCTTGTGGCACTTTAACTACGTAAGCACTCACAAAAAGAAATTTTCTCTTTTTTCGACAACGTATGACATGCCGGGGCAAATATGTTCGCTTCCTACGTAATTGGAGCTAACCGATGTCGTATACCCATGTGAACCAAATCCAGGTCGAGAATTGACTCCATCTTTAGTCTTGCCCTGTATATTGAGAAGTGTTCCAATGATGCTATCACACACATTTTTTCCATATGCATCACATCAATACAATGTCTAACATCAAGTTTGCACCAATATGGAAGATCAAAAAATATTGATCTTTTCTTCCATATCCTTGTCTCCGTGACCTTTTTTTTTTGAGTCTTTCCAAAAACAGTTTGATGTTTTTAACCTGATCGTAGACTTGTTGTCCAGTTAAGGCTTTTGGAGCAACATCATTTTCCTCGGCAACCCATTAAAAGCTTTCCTTAATCTACGATAAGGGTGATTAGTCCCGAGAAATTTTCGATGACCAAGATACACTGTCTTCCTTCCATGATGCAGTTGATGGTAACTTGTGCCTTCTTCACATATGGGACATGCTTTGTGCCCCTTAACGCTGTATCCACATAAATTTCCATATGCTGGAAAGTCATTAATAGTGCAAAAAAAGCATTGCCCGCATCTTGAAATTTTCATTACCATACGCATCAAACACCTCCACACCTTCTTCCCATAGATTTTGCAAGTCTTCAATTAAAGGAGCAAGATAAACGTCTATGTCATTTCCGAGGTTGTTGTGGACTGAAATCATCATGGACAACATGATGTATTTACGTTTCATGCATAACTCCGGAGAAAGGTTGTAAATTGTCAAAAGTACAGGCCATGAACTATGTTTACTACTTAAATTACCGTAGGGATTCATTCCATCTGTTGCAAGTCCAAGCCTTAGGTTTCTTGGCTCATTCCCAAAATCGGGATATAGTTGATCAACCATCTTCCATTGCAAACCATCGGCCTGGATGACGAAGTTTTCCATCAATCGCTCTTTCATCTACATGCCATCTAAGGTTCTTTGCTTCATCTTTATTACAAAACAATCGTTTGAACCTTGGAATTATTGGAAGATACCATAACACTTTGGCTGGAGGCCGCTTTGTCCTGTCATTGCAAATAGAATCACCATCCTTCAGTTTATAACGTGAAACTTGACACACAGGGCATTCATGTAATCCTTCAAACTGATTTCTGTATAGTATGCAATCATTGGGGCATGCATGTATTTTCTTATACTGCATACCCATCGGACACAACACCTTCTTCGCCTCATAATTACGCTTTGGTAATGTGTTACCTTCCGGAAGCATCTCTACCAACAGTTCAAGTAATTCGGTGAAACTTTTATCACTCCACCCATTCCTTGCCTTCAAAGTGAATAATCTTAACACTGCTGACAATCGTGTAAAGGTAGTACATCCCGGATACAAAGGTTTCTCTGAATCAGTAGATAAGTTACCATACATATTTGCCCGCTCAAATGATGCATGCCCTACATCACGAATCATATCCTCTACCCAATCTTCCATATTTATATCAACCTCCACCGTCTGTGACACATTTGGCATGCCTAATAACTCACCATGCCATGTCCATTTTGTATAACTTTTGCAAAATCCATCACAAAGAATATGCTCTCTAATTTGACCAACACCCAAACGTCTCTCATTTAGACAATTAACGCACGGACAGTAAAATTGCCCATTATTCTCAGGTAGATTTGTCTGCGCAAAATTCAAAAACTCTTCAACCCCATTCTCGTACTCATCGCTCGTTCGTTTAGCATTTATCCAACTACGATCCATACTATACAAGAATCATCAACACATGATTTAGGATTAACCTTGTCACTCATTATTGTTAATTTATTATCCTCACTATTGGTAAGACCCTATCCCATTCGAGAAAAAAAAATTTTATTCATCGATTAACATACTTCTAAAATCTTGAATATCATACTTGGTGAAATTTCGGCAGCATTTCGCATCAGTCTCCAAGTACATAACTTCATTATGGTTTTATTTACCATAATGAAGCATGTACCCAGAGACAATGCAAAATGAACTAAACCAAAATTTAATCAAGTACAATTTACAAGATTTATGAAGAAATTGTTAACCACTGAATAAAAAACTTTAGTCCCAAACTGTCCAACTTGGACAATTCAAGATTTAATATAATGAATGATTTACTTATTTAGTAATATACTCATTATATTCAACCTTGAACGGGAAACTAAGGGTATGCTCATATTTGAACTCAAGAAAACAAACCAACATATTTAAACTCAAAATCAATACTATAACATACATAAACCCTAAGCAAACTTTCACATATGCAATCACAAAGTAGAGGTGCATACCTCATAGTCAACACAAAATGGTTGAGCGGTGGCCAAGCGGTGTCCAAATGGAGGCACAACGGTGGTTGAACGACGACACAGCACGGTATAGGCAAATAAAAAGCTTAAAAATTACAGAATACAACCAAAGTAAATGTAAATTTCAACCATAATAATAGAATGAGATGCATAAATAACAAAAAAGCCGATTTCGAACCTTACGGTGCGCGCGACGACGACTTCGAACGATAGAAATCGTTCCAACGGCGACGACGACAACGAACGTAAGCACGGAGTGAAACCACGAACAATAAGGATGTCGACAATGGCTAAGACTTAAACGAAAATAGAGAGAACAAGCCGAAACGAGAAACTGGGGTTTTGGAAAATGAGGTTAAACACGAACAGCGTCGAAAAATAAGTGACAGGGGAAGACATTCTACATCGGTTGTTTCTCAGAACCGATGTAGAAAGTACTTTCTACATCGGTTGAGAAAATAACCGATGTAGAAAGTTTTAAAAAAATTCACTTTCTACATCGGTTCCAGAACAACCGATGTAGAAAGTACTTTCAACATCGCTTGTTTCGTAACCGATGTAGAAAGTTTGAAAAAAAACTCACTTTCTACATCGGTTGGGAAAAGAACCGATGTAGAAAGTGCTTTCTACATCGGTTACATAACAACCGATGTAAAAAGTACTTTCTACATCGGTTCTTTTCCCAACCGATGTAGAAAGTTTACATTTATTTACAAAAATGCCACCGCGTTTTTATTTACATCGGTTTTTAAAAAACCAATGTAAAATCCTGTTATAATATCGTATTTTTGCACTAGTGATCATTGTTTAAAATTTGACACAAAAATTTAGACAAAATTAGTAATATTGATATAATAGCAATACATTTGTGTTATATGAACCCATTAGTTACAATATAACAACTACTACGTTTGAAGACAAATTGGCTTGTCAATACCAACTTGTGTCAATAAACATGATTTTGTAAGATTAATTTAAGTAAAATAAGATTTAAATATGATAATTACATTAAGAAATTTTATTTTAAAGAAATGCTTACTATAAAATTTTTAAAGTAACACGAACTATAATTTATGATGTTGCCTCAAACAAAAATTTAAAGTAAAATCAATTTTCATAAAGAACATGAAAATATAATATAAAATTATGATAGAATGAAATGAACGCATTTTAATCATAAACGAGCTTCTTTTCTTATAATGAAAAATCAAATAAAAAATTAAAATTACTTATATTTATAATTAAATTAATTATCCAAAGTCATAAGTTTGGTAATATGAATTAAAGCATCTCATGGAAATTAATATCCTACCATATCAATTTAAAAACGCTGATAAATTAAATTTTAAAAAGTAATACCTCCTCCCACAAGACAAAGTAGAAAAACCGTGTCAATAATTAAATAGGTAACAGCATCCCATGAGCTTCAATATAAGACATAAGTAACTTATTTTTTTAAATAATTTAAAATTATTTTAAAAAATGCCACTCATTGAAATTGAAACCATTTCCCGGCAACCAATTCATTGAAGTTAGAGGGCCTTTCGCTCCATTTGCAAACGACCTCCTTGGAATGCTTTCTTGATCATTTGGAGCGTCTCCTCCAGAATCGTTCTCTTCACCGCCTTTAATCCGCTATTTCTTCATCAAGAATTGTTGACCCAGCAAGAAATGCTTTCTTGATTATCCACGCCGATGTTTTTGTTTATGGACAAAGAAACAGAGCATAAATCAATATTCACTCTGCCTCTGCTCTGCAGTTTTACAGTTGGGTTAGTTGTTGCGGACGTTTTCTTTTTCTGTTTTGGGATAGGATTGACACCATTTGAGAACATGACACATATGCGGTGACCCACAAAGTATTCTAATTCTATTGCCTCCCTATTTACTTAATCCCATACAAAATATTCTTGTTGTCTATTAGTCAAGAATATGATCCGAATACAATTTTGAAAGTGAGTTAAGCTTAGTTCATTTCTACCATTTTAATGTTGAATTACTCATAAATGTATAACGCCCAGTTGGTGTTTCTATCTTTTTCCATTAAATTTCACTTCAGGAAAGGTGTGCAGCATGGGCATATACTCATAATTTTGTTTGTATGTCTTATGAATTTAACGCGTCCATTTGCATCAGAGTTGGAGCATGTTTGTGGGAGGCCATTAGGACTAACAAAAGCTTATTCAAGCGCTATCTTCCAAAAAAGGTAACTTCACCACAAATTCAATCACATCACCTTAATTTATCTGCGCATAAGAATAGTTTAACGTAATTGTATTATACCAATTTCTTTCAAAGAGGAGTGGTTTAATTTTTCTCTTGATGAGCGCCAAAATTCAATAATTATTTTTTATATTAACATGTGTATTATGATAAAACAAATATATTTGAAATAATTGTTTATGTTTTCTCAAAACCATTTAATTTATCAAAGTTTTACATATATCATTTCCTAAAACCAAGACATGGTTATAAGATATCTGTAGTTTTGTTGGAGCGGTTTCAATAAATGCCCAAATTATTTATTATAAAAAAAGGCAAACAACTCCAATACATTGTTATCTTATGTTTATTTTCTTATACTGGTTGCTAATTATAAAGTAATATTAATTCATTTATCATCTTCTATTATCTAATACCTTATTTTAAGATTATGGTTACAAGTAGTTACTTTTGGAAACATCTTCTCTTCTTTTAAGAATTTGTGCAAATGTTGAAATCTTTTTATTATGTGGTCAAAATTTAAAACTAAATGATGGAATATATTTTTATTGGGACTTTCTTTTATCTTTTAGTATTTCATGGTATCATATTGAGGGTGATGTACGCTATTCATTGTGATTATTTTTGTATGCTAGTGTTGTTTCATGATTTTTTTTTTGCATATGTGGTTCAACCATTGTATTGTTTGATTGAATATTTGTGTGGACATATATGTACTAGTTATAATCTATTCTTAATTTTTTAATTTATTATCTTAAGCATGTATATAAAAGCTTTTATAATCTTGTGTTGTTTGCTAGAAAACTCTTCATGTTTTATTTTATTTTAGATATATTTATGATGATATTTATGATTATTTGTAATTTTAAATATTTTAATTGGTGAAATGAGGTTGGGAACAATATGTACTTGAGAGGTTAAGAATTATAAATCAAGTGTCTTATGTGTTTTACACCTTTTTGCTAACCTCTGGATTTAAAGTGTTCGAGTTTCGACTTCGAAGGCTTGAAGGTAGCCTACTCCATATTAGGTTGAATTATAATTTTTTCTATTTTCATTAAAAGAATAGTGTTTTTTTTTTCAAGTGTTATTTTTTTTTTATAACATTGATGTTTATTTAACATGTGGTTGAGCCTTCAGATAATATTCACACACAAATACATTTCTCATAGACTAAAAAAAGCAAGGACAATTGAAGATACTTCAATTATTGTAATAAATTAGAATAGTTAAAATTCAGATTTAACCATTGTAAAGTTTTTTTAGAATTTGGTTGTAGTAGGTTAAGAATTTTTATATATCTTAGATGCTTGTAAATAGGTTTGCTTACTTTGTAATTTTTCTTGTTGCAATTTATGTGTAAAATAAGACTTGTGGACTTTTATTAACTTGGTGTAGGATACTCACCAAGTATGTGGAGTGTATGGCTTGTGCAAGATTGGAGACATAAATAGATGCTAGGTGTTGTTTGACTTTTTAGAAATTAGTAGCACTAACTTGTGTTTCTATTTTGTTTTGTAAAGTTGAAGGGAGCTAGGTATGTTTTCCTAACTTTTGTCTTTAGGCATTATAACTTTCTTTAAATATTATGAACATTAAGGACTTTGGGACTTTACTCTTAAAGGGTTTTGGAGTTGGAGGTTGGTGAAATCTATATGTGTTCAGCAACTTGTGTGTTTGAATATCTATAAATTTGTGTGTACAAGTTTAATTTGCAACTATGGGTGATTATGCCATGTGTGGAGTAGTACATAATACATATTTTTCTTGTTTACCTGTATTAAACTGGATCTTATGATTAGTTACGAGGAATCTATTTTCCATAGGTTTCGAATGCCTTTTGTTTATAGCTTGTTAACACTTTATATTGGGACAAACCAAGCTTACTTTATAGATTGTTTTTTATTTTATGAATAAGTGTGTGTTTGTTGTTTATGTGTATAAAGTTATTATTTAAGTTTGTATATTTGTTAAATTTCAGTGTGTATGGTTGTTTTGTGTGTGCATGTTATTGGAGTGTTTGCGTATTAATTCGCAGCTATGAGTGATCACACCATGGGTGGTGTAGTACAAGTCATGTTTGCCTTTTTCACTTGTATTAAATAGGGTATTGTGATTAGCTATCGAGTTTGGATAGGTTTAGGATGTCTTTTTCACTTGTTGTTTATTATGATTGTAATGCATGTGTTATGCATTTGTGTGTTTGTTAGTTGTTTGTGTGCGTTATATTTTGTATTCTTTTTATTTTTTTATGTTTTGTTATATGTTCTTATTTGTGTATTTGTATTTTACCTCTGTATGTCTATTGTTAGTGTGGGTGCATGTTAATTTTTATGTTTGTACTTAGAATATTGTGGGTTGGTTAATTATCTATGAATGAGAATGAGTGTGTTGTTTAGACAAGTGTATGTTATATTTGTTTCGTTATTTATGTTTGTGTGATGTTTGTGTTTTTTTTGTTATTTTTGTTTGTGTGTATGTATGTTTATGGATCTTTTATTTTTTCAAATATATCTTTGTGTATACGCATTTATATGTTCTATCTATATGATGTGTGTGTCTATGTTTTCTTATTTTGTATATGTATTTTGTGTTTTGTGTGTGGATTTGATTATTGTAGGTAGATTTCTTGTTGGAATGTCTAAAATATTGTGTTTGTACCTTTATTTGTTTATTTTATGTTTTTGTATATTTATATTGTGTTAGAAGTTTATGTTACATGTATGGATGTGTTTGTTTGTGTTTGAGGTAATTCACGTATTTTTATTTTTTTTATGTTGTTTGAGATTGTGTCTAGAGTGTTTCCTTCTAAATAGAGTAAAAATACACATTACTTGCTCACTTATTTATGACATTATAAATTAAATTTCTCTTGTTTATAACATTGCAATTGGTTTAAAAACTCTTTTATTTGTACTTTATTTCTTAGTAGGTCTAGCAAATTTATCTCTCAATAGTTTTTTAGGTAATAACATGCTAATGTGGTATGTGTCACAAAAGTTATCACATGATTTACAAAATAATATGTCATTTGATTTTACTAAATTTGTCATCAATCCTTCATTTATTTAAAATAATATAAATTAGTTTTTGTATAATAATTTTTATCTTTACAAATTAGTTTATAAAATTTTAAATTCAATTTATAAATATATTATATAATTTTTAATAATAATATATTATTTTTATAACATTGATATTAATTATTTTATCTTATTTTTTATATTTTTTTATTTTATAAATTAAGTAAATTTAATCTATATAATAAATTTGATATTTTTTTTCAAATAATTCTTATCATTCAATTCTATTCAACATTGAGTCATCATGATTTAGATTAATTTAGTTTTTATATAATATATTTTTTAATTAATTTTTAATTTTAAAATTTTAATTTTATAATTTTTATAATTTTTCATTTTTTATATTTTAATATTTTATTAAAAAATATATAAAATTTAAATCATATCTATTTAAATACTATATTTTTAAACTAAATGTAGGTTGATAATTCTTTAATAAAATTAGATAAAAGAATCAAACAAAATAAATTTATTATTTTATTTGACATCTTTTGAATAAGATCTATATCAATATTTATCTTTAAAATTATTTATATTTTATTGAATTATCTAATTTTATTATTTATTTGATAATATAATAAAGACATAAAAAGTAGGTATATAAAATTTATGAGATTAATTTTTTAATATTGAAAAAAAAAAGTTAGTTAAATTTAATTTATATATACATTATATTAAAATTGAATTAACTCAAATTATTATAACCAAACATTGAATACAGTTTAATGGTAACAATTATTTTAAATATATAAAATTTTTTAAGCAAAAAATTTACTTAATTTTATATAGTAAAAAAACTAAAGTTAAAATAAAATTATATATATCTGTATTAAAAAAATAATAAATAATAATATTAGTATTAATAGTAAATAATAATATTAGTATTAATAAAATTTGAAGCATACATAAACTAATTTGTAAAGATAAAAATTATTATATAGAAACAAATTTGTATTTTTTAAAATAAATGAAGGATTGGTGATAAATTTGTTATTAACAAATGAAAATATCATTTTAAAATTCACATGATAATTTATGTGTCACTCAACATGCCAAATTAGCACATTGTTACATAAAAAATATGAAGAGATTAATTCGCAAAACCAATTACTAAATAAAGTACTAATGAATAAGTTTTTAGACTAAATGAAATTGTTAGAAATAAGCGAAAATGTAATTTACAATGTCATAAACAAGTGAGTAATTAATTTGTCCCTTTTACTCTATTAACAAAGAAATATATTAGACACAATATCAAACAATGTAAACAAAAAAATGTAAATACGGAAACAACTTCAAACACGAACAAACATATCCATACATACAACATAGACCCATAACACAATAGAAATATATACAAAATTAAAATAAACAAGTCAGGTACAAACACATAAATGGTGGCCTGACATCATAGGCCAAGATGCAGAAAAGTAAACTTGAGGGAGGCCTGACATCATAGACCAAGATGCAGAAAAGTAAACTTGATGGTGGCCTGACACTATAAGCCAAAATGCTGAATAGTAAACATGAGGGAGATCCTGTTGTTGACAGGAGGGGATGCAAATGGGGTCCCGCTGTTGCCGGGAAGAATGCAGGCCTGTTAAGACAGGCGGATAGAATTTAAACATGCTTGAGGTCCTGTTGTTGATAGGAAAGATGCAAATAAGGTCCCACTGTTGTCGGAAACATGAAAATGAAATCCTGCTGTTGCCAGGATAAATGCAAGCCTGTTAAGACAAGTAGACAGAATTTAAACATGCTTGATGTCCTATTGTTGACAGGAAAATGCAAATGAGGTTCCGCTGTTGCCAGGAAGAATGTAAATGAAATCCTACTATTGCCAGGATGGATGCAAATGATGAAATCATGCTGTTGCCAGGATGAATGCAGATGAATCCTACTGTTGCCAGGATAAATGCAAATGATGAAATCCTGCTACTGCCAGGATAAATGCAGATGAAATCCTGCTGTTGCTAGGATGAATGCGAACGATGTCCTATTGTTGACAGGAGAAGATGAAATAAAATGACCTGTTAGGACAGGAGAAATGCATATAAGGTCCTGTTACTGATAGGAAAGATGTAAGCCTGCTAGACAGGCAAAGTAAAATGAAGAAAACCTGTTAAGACAGAAAAAATGCAGAAAAGTCCTGTGGTTGACAGGAAAGATGCAAGCCTATCAAGACAGGAAAAGAAGAATGATGAAAACCTGTTAAGATAGACAAAAGAAAAAAAAGACTTATTAGGACAGGTAAAATGTAGATGGAGCCCTGTTGTTGACAGGAAAGAAGCAAGATACCTGTTAAGACAGGTAATGTGGGAGTGGCCTGTTAAGACAGGCAAAGAAAGATGGTCTACCCTGATGGACAAAAAGCACAGAATGACCTGTTAAGACAGGTATGGAAAGGAATGGCCTCTTAAGACAGGCAGACAAGTATACAAGAGATGTCTTGTTAAGACAGGTAAGAATAGAATGACCTGTGAAGACATGTGTGGAGGCATAGAAGTGATGGCCCATTAGGGCAGGCAAGAGAATGACCTATTAAGGCATGTGTGGAAAATAATATGATGTGTCTTGGAAAGGCACATGAGGACGGAATGTGGACTTCTTCGTCACATGCCTTGGACAACTTATTTTGGAATTTGTTTGTCTTGAATTGCTGATTCTACCTTAAACTCTAATATTTTTAAGCATTCAATTATTTTCTCTTGAAAAAAACTTGGGCAAGCATTTTTCCCCAGTTTAGAATATTTTTGGCAATCAAGGGATGCCTCAACTTGAATTTTTATGGGCAGACGTTTGCCCCGGTTTAAATCTTGATGAAATCGAGGGTTCCCTTAACTTGAATTCCTCTGAGCCAATGTTTGCCTTGTTTTAAATCTTGATTTGGAATGGAGGATAACCTCAATTTGAATTTTTTGGGCAAGCGTTTGCTCCAGTTTAAATCTTGATTTCAAAAACCTAAGATTGCCCCAATTTGAATTTTCTTGGCAAGCGTTTGCCCCAGTTTGGATTTTTATTTTTGAAATTGAGGATTGACTCAATTTGAATTTTTTGGGGCCAATGTTTTCCCAAGTTTGAATCTTGATGAAATTAAGGATTGCCTCAATTTGAATTTTCCTGGGCAAGCGTTTGTCCCAGTTTTGATCTTCATTTTTTTTAGAAATCGAGGATTGCCCCAATTTGAATTTTCTTGGGCAAACGTTTGCCCCAGTTTTGGATTTTGATTTGAAATTGAGGATTCCCTCAATTTGAAGTTTCTGGGAAAGCATTTGCCCCAGTTTTGATCTTGATTTTTTTAGAAATCGGGTTTGCCCCAATTTAGATTTCTCTGGGCAAGTGTTTTCCCCAATTTGAATCTTGGTTTTTCAGAAATCGAGAGCTTCCCCAATTTGTCTTTTCTGGGAAAACGTTTGCCCTAGTTTTGATTTTCTTCTTGAAATTGAGGATTGCCTTATTTTGAATATTTCTAGGCAAACTTTTTCCCCAGTTTTGATATTCTTAATGGTTGGGGATTGCCCCGGTTTGAATTTTTCTGGGCAATCGTTTGCCTCAGTTTTGAATCTTGATGGGATTGAGGGTTGCCTCAATTCGAACCTGATTTTTAGAAGTCTTTTTAATTATGATTGATTCGGGAATTTTCCATGGTCTTAATTAGTTTTGAAGAATGGCTTTGTGCAATGCTTGAATACTTATGCGCTATTTGAATGAATAAAAAAGGATGTGATGCTTGAATGACCAAATGTTTATGTGATACTTGAATAAATGGAAGAGGATGAGATGGTTTAATTTATTTATTGCTTCTTGATGCTTGCAATCATTATTTGATCAAATACAATGAAATGAATGCTACGCGATGAATGCATGCTTTGAGATGGTGTAAACAAGCTTTTGTTTCTCTTGATTTTTGATTTTTCGACATGTCCTTTCTCGACAACCTCATAGTTGGTGTGAAGGTGTAAACACCCAATTATGTCCGAGACCCATTTTAAGGTAATTAACAGATAATTAGAAAATTAAAATAATTAGAAACTAAAAAATAAAATAGTTTTTGAAAAAAATAATAAAGGAATTTAAATTTGGGAATAAAAATTTGAAGTTAAAGCAAAACAACAAATAATTAAAACAAAAAAAGGGAAACATGAAAAAGTAAAAAAATCTGAAAATTCAATAAAAACTCTAAAATCTAAAAATTCAATAAAAAATCTAAAATCTGAAAATTCAATAAAATTTTTAAAATCTGGAAATTAAAAAAAAAACAGAATTAAAACAAATTAAAAAACAGAAAACAAATTAAAAAACAGAAAACAAATTAAAAAACAGAATTAAAACAAACTAAAAAACAGAAATAAAAAAAATAATAATATTAAAATCTGGAAATATATAACAAAAATTAAAGAAAAAAAGAAGGGGATATAAAAGATGGAATAACAATATAAAAGGGGGTTCTGGCTTCAGAAACAGGGGTGAGAGAATTAAGAGCTAGAGGGGCCTGTGAGAGAAAAAAGTGCGAGACTGGGAGAAGGAAGGGGGAATCAAGATTCAAAACAGAAGAAACTAACAAGAAACCAAAGAACCAGAGGAGAAGAAGCTTCCGCTTGGCGAGAAGGGGTTCCCAGCCCAGCAATGCTGCGTAAAAATCCAACTCTCGTACCGGGCGGGGGTTCTCCTTTGGCAGGAACTTGATAGCGTCTCCATCCAGGTAAGGGGGCGAATTCTCCTTCATGATACGGTTTCTACATACGTCTATTTACAGTTCGAATTCAATATTCACCACCTTCACATGATTCTTGAACCAAGAACAGATTCTGTTTTGCATTCGATTAAACGACCCTTGTTCATGTGCATGGTTGATACTGTTAGACCTCATTAGGACCATGAGAATTAAATCTGGTACTGCGGGTTTACCGAATTCATTCTCACAAATTAATTAGCGAATTAAATCTCGTAACAGAGGCAGTGAGTTAATTAGGCACTATACATGGCATCCCCTGTTTGAACCCTCTCACAAATGGTTTCAGCCTACTAAAAGTCGGAAGGGAATCATTCGTTTACTCCGTTGGCGGCGTAATTGTTGCTCAGAGTAAAAGTGGAACGGTCCTTGACGGGAAGTGAAAGTGTTGGTTGGATCATTCTACTGCAATCTATTCCCAAAAAGGAATTTATTCTTTTGCAAGAGTTCGGTGTGGCTTAGTTATAGGAGGAATAAAAGATGTATGCATAATTTCCATCATTATTGAGTAATGTTGTTGCCCAAAATCGCAGAGGAATATGTGGGGTCTAAGCAGAATATGATTGAATATGAGGGGTTGCCTTTGCATAGCACATACATGTACCAGAAAAGCGAGTGCACGTGAAATTCCATGCGCGTGCGGGGATCAATTCGGACAGTCCCCTTATTTTGATTCAGATTGGGTAATAATCACAATCAGTGGCTAGACGCAGTGGTTAGCACGTTGTGTGCAACTACCGAATCCTGGTGTTCGATCCCCTGCCCGTGCGTTTTGCCAATTTGAATTAAATCCCATGGTCCATTCATTTGCCTTAACTCTAAAACAAAAGTGTTAAGAATCCAACTGTGAGCGTGGCCTGGTGGCAGAGGCGCTTATTGTGACCTCCTGACCCCAGGTTCGAATCCCGCTCCCAATTTTTGTTGATTTAATTTAATACTGCTCGGGCATGGTTTAAATTAAAACGAAGACACAATATACCTAATCAGGCGTTTAGCCTAGTGGTTGGGTTGCTGCTAGACCACCTTTGTGACCTGTCTTCGAATCCCACACACAACCTTTTGCCTATTAATTCAATAACCCCCTAGGACCACAAATTACCATTCTACCCTTAACCATTTCCACCAATTCCAATCCTATCCCCAAATGTCAAATTACAGAAATGCCCTCCACCTTTCCATAAATTCCCAAACTGCCTTGCCAGTACAATTATCGAATTACCCCTAACCTTTTCCAATAATTCCCAAACTGGCCTGCCAGTACAATTACCAAATTACGTCTAATCTTTTCCAATAATCCCCAAACTGCCCCTGGTGTGGTAAATTACTCCACTGCCCCTAGGAATTCATTTGATCCCTATTCTGTCCCCATATTCCATAATTGCTAAAAATTCATATTAATAAAAATTCATAAAAAATTAATAAAATTCCAGAAAATCATAAAAATTTATAAAATTCCAGAAAATTATAAAAAATTAATAAAAATTCAGAAAATCAAAAATTAATAAAAAATTTCAGAAAATCAAAAATTAATAAAAAATTCCAGAAATTCAAAAATTAATAAAGAATTTCCAGAAATTCAAAAATTAATAAAAAAATTCCAGAAATTCAAAAATTAATAAAAAATTCCAGAAATTCAAAAATTAATAAAAAATTTCCAAAAATTCCAAAAAAATAATAAAAAATTCCATAAATTCAAAAATTAATAAAAAATTCAGAAAATCATAAAAAAATTTATAAAAGTACAGAAAAAAATTCAAAAATACAAAAAATCCAGAAAATTCATAAAAATTCCATAATTGCTAAACAATTACATTAAAAACTCAATTACCCCAAAAGTCAAAAAATGAAAATTCTTCTATTAAATTCAAGTTTTCTTTTACTCAAAGACAAAATAGTTTGCAATTTATTTCTTTTCAAAATTCTGAAAATCTTTTCCAAATGTTTCGGGATTTTTAAGTCTCACGCAATGAACTCTAAATGGGGAACTGGTGGTTTACTTGCTGCTCCACATTTAGTAGTTCGTATAGGTCCCCGTGCTGCCTTAGCCGCCTCGGGCCTTGTGCATGAGTGGACTTGAGGTCCTCTTCAAGACTCTAAAACCTCTCTTTCTAAATATTTTAGGATTTTAGGTCTCACGCAATGAGCTCTAAATGGGGAACTGGCGGTTTACCTGCTGTTCAACATTTAGTAGTTCGTATAGGTCCCCGTGCTGCCTTAGCCGCCTCGGGCCTTGTGCATGAGTGGGCCAAAAATCCCTCCCAAAGATAAAATTTTCTCAAAACAAGATCTTTAAAATAATCTTTTCTCAAGCATTTTCGAAGGTCAAGCCTTCACAAACCAAATAATCTTTTCTCAAGCACTTTTGAAGGTCAAGCTTTCATAAACCAGAACTACGTAAGCCTTGAGTTTCCCATTGCACCGGGGAATACGTAGGAGCAGGATCAAGTCCTGTCAGGCTAACCTCCATCAAGTATTTATTTTCACTCTAATCAAAGGGATCAAACCATTTTCAAATAATCATACACTCAGTTTAAGGATACTATTCTTCGGAACAGGCGAGTGGGGTGCCTAACACCTTCCCCACTCGTAACCGACTCCCGAACCTAAATCTCTTCCTTGAGTCAGGGTTTTTCCAAATCTTTTCCCTTAAATAAAAATTTGGTGGCGACTCCACATTGATAAAAAAAAATCATTTTAAAATTTTAACGAGTTCGTCGTCTCGTCGGAATTACGGTTGCGACAGATGGCGACTCCGCTGGGGACCTTAGAGAGTCAAGCCCGTTCAATCGAGTGTATCATATTCGATCCCTTCTTGTTTATTTGCACGATTTGCTTATTTGCACGATTTTTTTTATTTGTTATCCGTTTTTTGTTTGTTTGTTTATTCATTATACAACCCTAGGGTAGACGAACTATAAACTGCTATATATATCTATGTAATTTCCCCAATTGCAGGTATCCCACATTTGTGTGCCCTCATGCATTGCATGTGCATTTATCATCAGTGGGGCCCTATACCCGGGTCTGAGTGCTACCTAGGATAGAGGGATCTAGTGGTGTCACGCTGGGGCCTACGTCCTGTGTGGCTATCACAAAAATCCCAACTAGAGTGCGTCCTATTCATAATGCCCCACAACTAGTGGCTACTTCTACTGTTGTGGCAAGCATTATGGACTGGAACTTGGCTCTAGTGACCTTTATACCCCTAGGATTACTAACCACCTTTGAAAGGTTCATATAAAAGGACATAGATCCTTAAGACAGGTAACCCACACAAGACGCAAGGAGGGCACACACACCTTTTCAAGATACAATAGATTTGAAGACTACAATTGGGGATACAAAAATCAAATCAAGATAAAAACAAAGAAAACCAAAATAGGAGAAAATTCCTAAGAAAAATTAGAAAAATATTTTGAAAATATTGAAAAGAAAAAACAAAAACAAACTTAAAAAGATGTTTTAAAAATAGAGAAATTAGGAAAACAATCTTTTGAAAATACTGAAAAAATAAAAAGATTCAATAGACAGAAAAGGAAACATTGAAAACCTAAAGAATGCTTTCTAGGAAGATTTTAAACAAAACTAAAGTTTTCTAGCAAAATAAAAAGTATCAAAACTCCTAAAAACAAGTTGTTAAAAATCAAGGATGAATAAATAAAGCCACTCTGATTCATTTTCAAAATAGTCAAACTTCAAAAAGTCTCTAAAAAATTATTGGTGCATAACATGCATACATTCGTTCATAAATTTATCCTAAAAAAGAAAGATTTCAAAAGTCATTCCATACCTTTTTTTCATTTCATACTCACTACATTAACATCTTTATCATTCACGATGTGTTGCATTCAAATTATTTCTCAAAAATTAATTTTTAACTTTAAACAGAAAAATTAGAGAAAGACAACTTCCTCGACATCCTTATAGGACTCGTGCACAATCAAAAGTTATGGATGAGCTAGAGAGGCAGAATGAGGAGTTGAGAAATGAGGTCACAACTCTAAAAGAACAGATGGCCAAGCTAATGGAGGCCATCCAATCATCAAAACAAAAGGAGGCAAGGGAATCCCTTCCAAGAGAGCCAGATGATTCATCATACCCTCCTGGCTTCACTCCACCATTAACCATACCTCTGCAAACCGAAGGGGTTCATTACGGGTATCCTCATGGGCATGCACCTTCATACAACCAAACACAAACCCATACACAAGCCCAAACACAAACCCAAACACATAACTTACCTCCAAACACCACTTCACAAGCCTACCAAGCAGCCGTTGGGGGAACGCACCCTATGTTCACCCAAGGGCCTCGCCCTATATACATACCATCTTCTCATCCCCACCACACGCCTGAGGAATACCCAAGCCATCCTTCAAATGAGGATACTAAAAAGTGGAGAATCCTAGAAGATAGAATCCGGGCAATTGAAGGGAGCGCTTATGAAGCCAAAAATGCATCTGATTTGTGCTTAGTACCAGATGTGGTCATCCCTCCTAAATTCAAGGTTCCTGAATTCGAGAAATATCAAGGAACCAGCTGTCCAAAAAACACGACTATGTATTGCGGGAAGATGACTGCATGCACCTACGATGAGAAGCTGCTCATCCATTTCTTTCAAGACAGCTTAACAGGGGCAGCTGCAAATTGGTATACTCAACTGGAGCGGACACGCATCCGTTCATGGAGAGACCTTGCTGAGGCTTTCACAAAGCAATACCAGTACAATACAGACATGGCTCCTGATCGAACTCAAATCCAAAATATGGCCAAGAAGGGAGATGAGACCTTCAAACAGCATGCGCAAAGATGGAGGGAGCTAGCTACCCAAGTACAACCTCCTCTCTCCGAGAAAGAATTGGTCAGCATGTTCGTGGACACACTCCAAGACCCTTTCTATGACAAGATGATCGGCAGTGTGACCGCTAGTTTCTCCGATGTCGTCATCATTGGAGAAAGGATCGAAGGTGGCATGCACCGGGGAAAGATCGCGCACAAATCCACGGGGACAACCAATACTTCCAATGGATCTGTGAAGAAGAAAACAGGCGAGACCTGCAACATGGCTTCGGGTCAAGGCCAATACACTCCACAGATGGCGCCTTATGGTCCAGTTGGCTTTCGACCACCACCATATACACCATACACACCCTACATACCATATACTTACATTGCCAACACCATACCATCCTACCTACAATTACCCGACACAAGTCCGACCACCAGCACCATACGTGGCCCAAACACAAACCGTAAGCCAGAATCCTAATCATAGCCAGAAAAAGGAGAAGAAACCAGTCCAATTCGATCCTATTCCAATCTCCTACACCGAGCTGCTACCTCGGCTGATTCAAAACTCTTTGGTTGCACCTTATCCTCTAAATCCTCAAGAGCCACCATATCCTAAATGGTATAATGCAAACGCCAGATGCGATTACCATGCAGGGTTCATCGGCCATTCTACGGAGGATTGCCTAGCATTGAAACGAAAGGTACAAAGCCTAATCGATGCGAAATGGCTGGATTTCGGGAGGCTCGCTCCTAACACAGAAAGCAATCCGTTGCCAAATTACGAGAGCCCATCGACCAGCTGACCGAGATGGGAACAACACAATGAGTCTCTTTGTACAAATTGAGATTGAGGATACTCATCCAGATTGTCGTACTTTTCAAAATCAATCTTTTGTAAATAAATCTCAATAAATAATGCAAAAGTTACATTTTTCATATTACTTGAGCATGTGCTTTACATTTTGACTTTACTTCTAAAATTTATCATCCTTTTCGTCACTCAGCCCACTTCTTACTCCTATACCAAAACAATAAATACCAATTGGTGAGGATGCCAGTGCTGTAATAAATAATCTTGAATGTCGAATTAATCAAGCTAAAGGAGAAAAACCCAATGAGGAAGCAGAATAAACAACCAGGAATTCTAGATCACCATTCAAAGTAAAAATATCCCGCTGGAATCAAGTTTAAATCCAAGCAAAATTAGGGATGCAAGAAAAGATCCGCTGAATTGGGAGCCCAAAATGATCCCGGTAAGATCAATATCTGATTACATAAAATTCAAGGAAAAGAGAAGTCCTGCTGGATTAAAGTCAAAAATAATCCAGGCAAAATCAAGGTCAAAACATAAAATTCAAGAAGAAGAGAAGCCCGCTGGATTAAAAGCCAAAAATAATCCAAGCAAAAGTAGGGTTAAAATTCAAAAGATGAATCAACAAAGTCATGGTCAGAAAAAGTCTTGCTGGGTTCCAAAAGCAATTCAGGCAAAAATAAGGATCATATAAAAGCCCGCTAGGCCAATAATAAAAAAATACCTAGGCAAAAGTTAGGGCACAACCAAAATCAGAAGCCCGCTAGGTCAACAAACTCTCAAAGACGACCTAGGCAAAAGTTAGGGCATAATCAAATAGAAGCCCGCTAGGTCAACAATCAAAAACGACCTAGGCAAAAGTTAGGGCACAACCAAAATCAAGAGCCCGCTAGGTCGAAAACCCTCAAAGGGCGGCCTAGGCAAAAGTGAGGGCACAATCAAACAGAAGCCCGCTAGGTCAACAACCCTCAAAAGAGACCTAGGAAAAAGTTAGGGCATAATAAAAAAAGCCCGCTAGGTCGACAATCTTCAAAACAACCTAGGAAAAAGTTAGGGCACGATCAAACAAAAGCCCGCTAGGTCAACAAACTCGCGAAGACAACCTAGGCAAAAGTTGGGGCATGATCAAACAAAAGGCCCGCTAGGTCGAAAAACCCTTACAGGGCGACCTAGGCAAAAGTTAGGGCAAAATGAAAGACCTGCTGGGTTGAAAACTCAAAAGAACAACCCAGGCAAAAATCAAGGTCAATCCAAGAATCACAAGACAACATGACATTTCTGCACCTCATATTGTCCTAAAACTGGGGCAAAATTTTGCCATTTCTCAAGTTTGGCTAATTTGACAATCAAGATTATGAAAAGCAGCACTGGCATTTTTCATCAAAAGGTGCCATTTGGGCGATCGAACTCACATCTTTTGTCATCTTTCCCTTTCAACTACACTACCTCAAACCTCCTTTGCAAACCTTCTCTATATTTTTTCATTGACCACCCAGAGTCACTCTGCACACCTCAAATAACGCACATGCCAAAAGAGATGTGAAAAATGTAAAAATAAAAAGGATTAATTTTGAAAAGTTATGACAAGTCGGATGAATCCTCAATCGTTGCAACACGATAGGATTGTTTCCCAAAGATTCATCTTCCTACCAGCCATGATACCACCAAAAAGGAGTGTGTCTTACTCAATAATATTGACCACCGTTGGATCTCAAAGATCCCGGAAAGAAGATTCCAAAATTGACCAATAAACCAAGAGACTGAGTCAATCCAGCTCGCCTTGATTCTTATTACCTTTCACACCCACTATGGAGTTGTCGAGGAAGAAGGTGTCAGAAAAATCAAAAAATCAAGAGAAACAAAAATTTTACACCATTTCATGGTTTTCATTTATCCCACAGCATCTATTTCATCAAATAACTATTTCAAAGCATCAAAATAAGAACCCCACATCATTTCTGCATGCATCCAAGCATCACAAACACCATATTCTTTTTCATTCATTCAAACATCGCAATAAGCATTTTGTCATTCAAGCATTTCATAACTCATCTTTCAAAAACTAATTAAGACCTGGGTAAAATTGCCCAAGTTGATCATAATTAAAAGACTTCTAAACTGGGGCAAATACTTGCCCACACAAAAATTCAATTTGAGGTCATCCTCAAATTCGGAGTCAAGCTCAAAGTGGGGCAAGCGCCTGCCCATTAAAATTTAATTTGAGGCCATCCTCAAATTCTGAACCAAGAACAAAATTGGGGCAAACACTTGCCCAGAAAATTCAAGTTGAGGCAATCCTCGATTCCTCAACGTTAGAAAAATCAAACTGGGGCAAATGCTTGCCCACACAATTCAATTTGAGGTCACTCTCAAAATCAAGTTCAAACAGGGGCAAACGCTTGCCCACAAAAGTTCAAATTAAGGTCATCCTCAGGTTCTGGATCGAGTCCAAACCGGGGCAAACATTTGCCCAAGAAAACCCAAGTTGAGACAATCCTCAATTCCTCAACTCCTATCAAGTTCAATAGGGCAAAGTGGCCCAGAAAATTCAAGTCAAGCTCATCATCAATCTCATCGAGGCCTAAACTGGGGCAAAATGTTTGCCCAAACTTCACTCAAACCAAGGCATTCCTCAATTTTCTAAACTGGGGCAAAATCGGGTTGCCCAAGTTTCTTCAAAAATTAATTATCAAGTGCCTAAAAAACCTTCAAGTTCAAGGTAGAATAAGTAGTTTATTTTAATTCAAGAAAAAGAAATTTCAAAATAAAGTTGTCCGACGGCAACTGACGAAGAAGTCTATAATCCCTTTTCACGCACCACCTCAAGGCACATCAAGTTTGTGTTCCACCCTGTCAACAACAGGACCTCTACATGTTTCCTTCCTGTCTTAACAGGATCACTTCTTTCCTGTCAACAACATGGCTTTTCTTCGATACCCGTCCTAATAGATTCTTGTCACTTTCCATTTGCCTGTCTTAACAGGTCGTTCATGCTTCGCCTGCCCTAACAGGCCATCCTTTCAAGTTAGTATAGATCACCTTTCACTCAAGTAGTATAGGACCCTCCCACCTCAAATTCACCTGTCTTTACAAGTCCTTTTTGCCATCCAAATAGTCATCATCAACTTTTAATTTTCTGCGTCACGGCCTATGTTGTCAGGCCTCGTCATTTTTATTCTCCGCATACATCCTGTCAAGCAGGACTTCATGTTTAATTCTGCATACATCCTGTCAAGCAGGATTTCATCTGCACCCATCTTGTCAAGCAGGATGTCAAGTTTTAACTTCTGCAACTCATCTGTCAAGCAGGACTTCATGTTTAATTCTGCATACATCCCGGCAATAGCGGGACCTCATTTGCATTTTCCTGTCAACAACAGGACCTCGAGCATGTCTTTTTTTCTATCACCTGTCAAGCAGGTTCGCATTTATCCTGGCAACAGCAGGATTTCATTTGCATCTTCCCGGCAACAGCGGGACCTCATTTGCATTCTCCTGTCAACAACAGGACTTCAAGTATGTTTAATTTTCTGTCCACCTGTCAAGCAGGTTTGCATTTATCCTGGCAACAGCAGGATTTCATTTGCATTCTTCCCGTCAACAACGGGGTTCCCCTCAAGTTTTCATTTCTGCTCACTGGCCTATGTTGTCAGGCCATAGCATTGCATCTTTTCATTTTTGCTCACTGGCCTATGTTGTCAGGCCACAGCATTGCATCTTTTCATTTCTGCTCATTGGCCTATGTTGTCAGGCCATAGCATTGCATCCTTCATTCTTGCTCACTGGCCTATGTTGTTAGGCCATAGCATTACATCTTTACATTCTTGCTCACTGGCCTATGTTGTCAGGCCATAGCATTACATCTTTGCATTCTTGCTCACTGGCCTATGTTGTCAGGCTAAAGCATTGCATCCTTCATTCTTGCTCACTGGCCTATGTTGTCAGACCATATCATTACATCTTTACATTCTTGCTCACTGGCCTATGTTGTCAGGCCATAGCATTGCATCTTTACATTCTTGCTCACTGGCCTATGTTGTCAGGCCATAACATTACATCTTTACATTCTTGCTCACTGGCCTATGTTGTCAGGCCATAGCATTACATCTTTGCATTCTTGCTCACTGGCCTATGTTGTCAAGCTAAAGCATTGCATCCTTCATTCTTGCTCACTGGCCTATGTTGTCAGGCCATAGCATTACATCTTTACATTCTTGCTCACTGGCCTATGTTGTCAGGCCATAGCATTACATCTTTACATTCTTGCTCACTGGCCTATGTTGTCAGGCCATAGCATTGCATCTTTACATTCTTGCTCACTGGCCTATGTTGTCAGGCCATAGCATTACATCTTTACATTCTTGCTCACTGGCCTATGGTGTCAGGCCGCCTTTTAGTTTAGATTTACTGCTCTCAGACCTATGTTGTCAGGCCACCATCTAGTTTAGATTTACTGCTTTCAGGCCTATGTTGTCAGGCCGCCATAAGTTTAGATTTACTGCTTTCAGGCCTATGTTGTCAGGCCGCCATGTAGCTTAGATTTACTGCTTTCAGGCCTATGTTGTCGGGCGCCGTAGTTTAGATTCTATCTTTCAGGCCTATGTTGTCAATTTGCCATAGCTTAGATTTACTGCTTTCAGGCCTATGTTGTCAGGCTGTCGTAGTTTAGATTTACTGCTTTCAGGCCTATGTTGTCAGGCCGCCATATAGTTTAAATTTACTTCTTTCAGGCCTATGTTGTCAGGCCGCCATATAGTTTAGATTTACTGCTTTCAGGCCTATGTTGTCAGGCCGCCGTAGTTTAGATTTACTGCTTTCAGGCCTATGTTGTGAGGCCGCCATAGCTTAGATTTACTGCTTTCAAGCCTATGTTGTCAGGCTGCCGTATTTTAGATTTACTGCTTTCAGGCCTATGTTGTCAGGCCGCCATATAGTTTAGATTTACTGTTTCCAGGCCTATGTTGTCAGGCCGCCATGTAACTTAGATTTCTTCAAGCTTTTGCCTATGTTGTCAGGCCGCCATATAGTTTAGATTTACTGCTTTTAGGCCTATGTTGTCAGGCCGCCACATAGTTCATGATGTACTGCTTTTAGGCCTATGTTGTCAGGCCCCATACTGTAGCTTCTTATGACCTCAGCATCACAAAAAGTCAAACCTTGTATGACTCACACATGGCCCCTGTAACCCTAGGGACATGGTGATTCTGAGGTTATCACGGCGCTCGCCTCGGACATAATCTGTTTACGTCTTTACCCATTTCTTACCATGATAATACAGAAAATATTTCTCGTATTATCTGATAAGAAAATGAATAAAGAGGGGCAAACTGTAAACACCCAATTATGTCCGAGACCCATTTTAAGGTAATTAACAGATAATCAGAAAATTAAAATAATTAGAAACTAAAAAATAAAATAGTTTTTGAAAAAAATAATAAAGGAATTTAAATTTGGGAATAAAAATTTGAAGTTAAAGCAAAACAACAAATAATTAAAACAAAAAAAGGGAAACATGAAAAAGTAAAAAAATCTGAAAATTCAATAAAAACTCTAAAATCTAAAAATTCAATAAAAAATCTAAAATCTGAAAATTCAATAAAATTTTTAAAATCGGAAATTAAAAAAAAAGAATTAAAACAAATTAAAAAACAAAAAACAAATTAAAAAACAAATTAAAACAAACTAAAAAACAAAATAAAAAATAATAATATTAAAATCTGGAAATATATAACAAAAATTAAAGAAAAAAAGAAGGGGATATAAAAGATGGAATAACAATATAAAAGGGGTTCTCGCTTCGTAAACGTGGGTGAGAGAATTAAGAGCTAGGGGCTTGTGAGAGAAAAAGCGCGAGACCGGAGAAGGAAGGGGGAATCAAGATTCAAAACAGAAGAAACTAACAAGAAACCAAAGAACCAGAGAGAAGAAGCTTCCGCTAAGCCGAGAAGGGTTCCCAGGCCAATGCTGCAAAAATCCAACTTCGACCGAATCGGGTTCTCCTTTGCGAGAACTTGATAGCGTCTCCATCCGTGGTAAGGGGGCTAATTCTCCTTCATGATACGGTTTCTACATACGTCTCTATTTACAGTTCGAATTCAATATTCACCACCTTCACATGATTCTTGAACCAAGAACAGATTCTCGCTTTGCATTCGATTAAACGACCCTTGTTCATGTGCATGGTTGATACGGTAGACCTCATTAGGACCATGAGAATTAAATCTGCATCGGGTTTACCGAATTCATTCTCACAAATTAATTAGCGAATTAAATCTCGTAACGGAGGCAAAAGTGAGTTAATTAGGCACTATACATGGCATCCCCTGCTTGAACCCTCTCACAAATGGTTTCCACCTACTAAAGTCTAAGAATCATTCGTTTACTCCGTTGCGGCGTAATTGTTGCTCGAGTAAAAGTGGAACGGTCCTGACGAAGTGAAAGTGTTGGTTGGATCATTCTACGCAATCTATTCCCAAAAAGGAATTTATTCTTTTGCAAGAGTTCTGTGGCTTAGTTATAGAGGAATAAAAGATGTATGCATAATTTCCATCATTATTGAGTAATGTTGTTGCCCAAAATCGCAGAGGAATATGTGGGGTCTAAGCGAATATGATTGAATATGAGGGTTGCCTTTTGCATAGCACATACATGTACCCCGAAAACGAGTGCACGTGAAATTCCATGCGCGTGCGGATCAATTTACAGTTCCCTTATTTTGATTCAGATTGGTAATAATCACATCGGTGGCTAGACGCAAAGGTTAGCACATTGTGTGCAACTACCGAATCCCGGTGTTCGATCCCCCCGTGCGTTTTGCCAATTTGAATTAAATCCCATGGTCCATTCATTTGCCTTAACTCTAAAACAAAAGTGTTAAGAATCCAACCGTGAGCGTGGCCTGGTGGCAGAGGCGCTTATCAGGACCTCCCGACCCCAGTTTGAATCCCGCTCCCAATTTTTGTTGATTTAATTTAATACCGCTCGGGCATGGTTTAAATTAAAACGAAGACACAATATACCTAATCAGCGTTTAGCCTAGTGGTTGGGTTCTTTGCTAGACCACCTTTGTGACCGTCTCTGAATCCCACACACAACCTTTTGCCTATTAATTCAATAACCCCTAGGACCACAAATTACCATTCTACCCTTAACCATTTCCACCAATTCCAATCCTATCCCCCAATGTCAAATTACGAAATGCCTCCACCTTTCCATAAATTCCCAAACTGCCTTGCCCGGTCTACAATTATCGAATTACTCCTAACCTTTTCCAATAATTCCCAAACCGGCTCACAAGACAATTACCAAATTACGTCTAATCTTTTCCAATAATCCCCAAACTGCCCCCTGTGTGGTAAATTACTCCACCGCCCCTAGGAATTCATTTGATCCCTATTCATCCCCATATTCCATAATTGCTAAAAAATTCATATTAATAAAAATTCATAAAAAATTAATAAAATTCCAGAAAATCATAAAAATTCATAAAATTCCAGAAAATTATAAAAAATTAATAAAAATTCAGAAAATCAAAATTAATAAAAAATTTCAGAAAATCAAAAATTAATAAAAAATTCCAGAAATTCAAAAATTAATAAAGAATTTCCAGAAATTCAAAAATTAATAAAAAATTCCAGAAATTCAAAAAATTAATAAAAAATTCTAGAAATTCAAAAATTAATAAAAAATTTCCAAAAATTCCAAAAAAATAATAAAAAATTCCATAAATTCAAAAATTAATAAAAAATTCATAAAATCATAAAAAAATTTATAAAAAGTACAAAAAAATCAAAAATACAAAAAATCCAGAAAATTCATAAAAATTCCATAATTGCTAAACAATTACATTAAAAACTCAATTACCCCAAAAGTCAAAAAATGAAAATTCTTCTATTAAATTCAAGTTTTCTTTTACTCAAAGACAAAATAGTTTGCAATTTATTTCTTTTCAAAATTCTGAAAATCTTTTTCCAAATGTTTCGGGATTTTTAAGTCTCACGCAATGAACTCTAAATGGGGAACTGGTGGTTTACTTGCTGCTCCACATTTAGTAGTTCGTATAGGTCCTCGTCTTTTAGCCTCGGGCCTTGTGCATGAGTGGACTTGAGGTCCTCTTCAAGACTCTAAAACCTCTCTTCCTAAATATTTTAGGATTTTAGGTCTCACGCAATGAGCTCTAAATGGGGAACTGGCGGTTTACCTGCTGTTCAACATTTAGTAGTTCGTATAGGTCCCCGTGCTGCCTTAGCCGCCTCGGGCCTTGTGCATGAGTGGGCCAAAAATCCCTCCCAAAGATAAAATTTTCTCAAAACAAGATCTTTAAAATAATCTTTTCTCAAGCATTTTCGAAGGTCAAGCCTTCACAAACCAAATAATCTTTTCTCAAGCACTTTTGAAGGTCAAGCTTTCATAAACTGAACTACGTAAGCCTTGAGTTTCCCATTGCACCGGGGAATACGTAGGAGCAGGATCAAGTCCTGTCAGGCTAACCTCCATCAAGTATTTATTTTCACTCTAATCAAAGGGATCAAACCATTTTCAAATAATCATACACTCAGTTTAAGGATACTATTCTTCTAACAAAAATTGGGGTGCCTAACACCTTCCCCACTCGTAACCGACTCCCGAACCTAAATCTCTTCCTTGAGTCAGGGTTTTTCCAAATCTTTTCCCTTAAATAAAAATTTGGTGGCGACTCCACATTGATAAAAAAAAATCTTTTTAAAATTTTAACGAGTTCGTAGTCTCGTCGGAATTACGGTTAAACGAGAAGGGAATCAAGAATCGGGATCTGCATGAAACAGTAATTCCGACGAGACGACGAACTCGCTAAAATTTAAAAAAAGATTTGTTTTGAATTAATGTGGAGTCACCACCAAATTTTTATTCAAGGGAAAAATATTTGGAAAAACCCTGACTCAAGAATGAGCTTCTAAGTTCGGAGTCGGTTACAAGTGGGAAGGTGTTAGGCACCTTACTTGTCCATTAGAAGAACAGTACCCTTAAACCGAGTGTGTGATTTTGAAAATGTTTGATCCCTTTAAAGTGAAAAATAATTTGACGGAGGTTAGCCTGACAGGACTTGATCCTGCTCCTACGTATCCCTTGGTGCAATGGGAAATTCAAGGCTTACGTAGTTCTAGTTCGTTTTGAAAGCTTGACTTTCAAAAGTGTTTGAGAAAAGATTATTTGGTTTGTGAAAGTTTTATCTTTGGGAGAGATTTTTGGCCCACTCATGCACAAGGCCCGAGGCGGCTAAGGCAAAGACTCCTCTGAACTACTAAATGTTGAACGTTGCAGAACCGCCGCTTCCCCATTTAGAGCCCATTGCGTGAGACCTAGAATCCCAAAAAAGATTTTTATATTTATTTGAAAAGGACCTCAAGTCCACTTATGCACAAGGCCCGAGGCTAAAAAGACAAGGACCTATATTTTAACTACTAAATGTTGAACAAAGAGTAAACCGCGATTCCCATTTAGAGCCCATTGCGTGAGACTTAAAGATCCCAAAATATCAAAAGAGATAGAAATAATTTGTAAAGGATATCAATCTTGGAATAAAAGAAAGCTTGAATATAACAAAAGATTCTTCGTTTTTTACTGTATTTTCAGAAATTTTCTGTATTTTATAAATTTTATGAATTTTTGAATGTTTATTAATGTTTATGGATTTTTCTGAATTTTCTTAATTTTCTGGGAATTTTTTTATTAATTTCTGTATTTTTAGAAATTTTTATTAATTTCTGATTTTCTGGAACTTTTTACTAATTTATGATTTTTTGGAGATTTTTATTAATTTTTCTATTTTCTGTAATTTTTATTAAATTTTCCATTTTCTGTAAATTTTTTATTAATTTATGATTTTCTGGAAATTTTTATTAATTTTCCTATTTTCTGTAATTTTTATTAATTTTTTTATTTTCTGTAATTTTTTCATTTTTCTATTTTCTGTAATTTTTTCATTTTTCTATTTTCTGGATTTTTATTTATTTTCTGGAAATTTTTTTTCTAAATTTTCTCTAAATTATTTTCTGGAATTTTTTATTTTTTCCTAAATTTTCTAAATTTTTATTTATTTTCTGGAAATTTTTTATTTTTTCCTAAATTTTCTGGATTTTTATTTTTTCCTAAATTTTCTGGATTTTTATTTTTTCCTAAATTTTCTAAATTTTTATTAGGGTTAAAATGGTAAATACTGGTCATGGGGTAGAATAGGAATTCTGAAACTTTCTAGGGGTATTAGGGTAATTACTATACAAGGGGCAGAATAGGTATTTCTGGAGAGGCTGAGGGTAGATATGTAATTTAGGTGGCTTGGGGCATATTAGGTATTATGGGATTTTACCAGGGGCAGTGTGGTCATTTCTAATGGCAGGGACCTGTTATTTAAAAGGGAGGGAAATTATATCCTGGCAGGCTCGAACCCTCGACCCTGGGATGGGTGAGAATGGGTCGAGCCACTGAACCATACCTCTTTATGTTATGATTTTATGTCCCATATGCGTGTAAAGTGACTCCGGGCTAAATTAATTGTTCTTGAAAATGCTCCGTAGGGGATTCGAACCTTGGGCCGAATGTTTGCAGGCCATCAGCTTAACCATCAGAACTTCTGACTTCTTATGATCTACACCCCTCTTTTTTGTATTATATCTATTGCATGGTAGTACGTCTGTTTTGCATGCATGCTTGCCTCCCTGGACAGGACACTCGACTATATTTGGGACCCTGCTACCCTCAATCCAAGTGAACATTTCCCTCTCTTACACTTAAGTTGAGCTATGCATGGGAGCTCCCCAAATTGGTTAAATCCACAGGTTCCTGATGAGGTTCAATTGTTTTAGATTCGCGCTCCACCAATCTCAACATCTCGTCGGTGGGTTCGCATTCAAATTCTGCCTCTTCGTCGACTAGGTCGTCAACACAGTCGAAATCGCCTAATACAATACTAGCATTATCGTCGCGAGGCGGTTTCGGATCGGATCTGCGTGTTGGGTATGAGAAGAAGGAATAAGATATATATATTTGACAGGAGGAAATATATTGAGGAGCAGAAGAGAGGATATTTTGGAGAATGCAACTGTATTTATTACTTGTCAAAAATATGTACAAAATGTTTATGTATAAAATTTTGTTATGACAATTACAGAATTACATTTGAACTGAACCAAAAGTGAGAGGTAGATCGAAAGTTTCCCAATTAGCCAGTTCTTTTCCAGGGGGACAGGGCGTCACCAGATCTTCAAGAGTAAACGTCCCTTTCTCGTCTATGACCGCGATCATGCTTGAATTTTCGAAGCCGGCGCTTCGGAAACTTTGAGATATGTGGCACAGAGGGACCTTGTTGTAACGGGGTCTTACTGCCTTATCCTCCTCAGTGGGTTGATCCTGACCCATATCGCTCGTCTATTCTTTCTATTTGCAATGGCCGAGATAAGCCGCCTTTATTTTGCCCCGGTTGCTTGCCTTGGCTTTGAACCCGTTCTTTAGCATTACTCGGGCCATCATCATCAAAGCCTTAGGGGGCTGCTTATGATCAACCACCTCTCCTTCCTTTATAGTGGTGACATTGGCAATTTCCAAGGCTTGGAATTGAGTCTCCAGAGCCTCTTCTGCTGCCTCAATATAGGGAGGATTGGTGGGTTTGCTGACCAAATAGTCTTCTTCCGCCGAGACGATAATTAGTCTATCGTCCATGATGAACTTCAACTTTTGATGTAAAGTTGAAGGGACTGCTTTGGCGGAATGAATCCAAGGCTGCCTAGTAGGCAAATGTAGGGCTGGTGAATATCCATCACTTGGAAAGTTATGTCGAAAACGACCGGGCCGATTTGAACTGGCAAGTCTATTTCGCCGATAACTTCCCGTCTTGATCCATCGAATGCTCTTACTACCGTAGAGCTAGGTCTCATATGGATCCCTTCGTGCGGCAGTTTGGAAAAAGTCAATTGCGGCATCACGTTCAGAGAAGAGCCATTGTCTATCAAGACTCTGGCTAGAATGTGATCCATGCATTTGACCGATATATGCAATGCCCTGTTATGTCTCGCCCCTTCCTCCGGGATCTCACGGTCGGCAAAGGTTATGAAATTGTTGGCGGTCAAGTTGTTGGCGATTCCCTCGAATTTGTCCACTGAGATGTTGTGGACTACATGAGCCTCATTCAGGATTTTTAGTAGCACCTTCTGATGGGGCTCAGAATTCATCATAAGGGCCAGCAGCGAGATTTTAGCGGGTATACGATTAAGCTGCTCAATTACCGCGTACTCGCTTTGCCTTATTATTTTCAAGAATTCACAGGCCTCTTCATCTGAGACGGCCTTCTTTAACTCCTTTTCTACTTCCTTGGTGGCATTTTCAGGCTCCGTTCCAGCCTGACTCTCCTTTTCCTGAATGGCCGGCTGTCTTCTTGCATCTTCAGCGGGAGCATAGATGCGACCACTCCTGGTCATCCCTCCTATTCCGGCTATGTTGGTTATGTCAGGCGAAGAGATCTCCAACATATCCTTTTCACTTTTTCCTCCCAGAACCTTTACATCGTTTTCCAAGGCACTTCCTTTTATTCTTGTGGTTGAAGGGTCCTTGTATTTTTATTGTAACAGTCTCATCTCATTGGTCGAGAGACCGGGCACGACTCGGTGTAGCGGATAAACAGGGGTTTAGGATGCCCTGGGAAGGATTCATTGACCATGTTTACCTCTTCCTCAATTTCGATGCAATTTACAGAGGGGCCTGCCCCCCCATGGTTTGGCAGTGGGTTGCTCCCCACACTAGGAGCATCTTTCTCAAAGTTGAGCCACTTAGCATTAATCAACTTCTGGACCCTATGTTTCAGGGCCAGACAGTTCTCAGTAGAATGTCCCACTGTTCCGGCATGGTAATCGCACTTGGCTTCTGGGTTATACCATTTTGGATATGGGGGCTCCAATGGCTTCATAGGAACTAGTGCAACCAAAGAGTTTTGAATCAAACGGGGCAGCAGCTCCGAATAACTCATCGGAATCGGGTCAAATTGCACTACTTTCCTCGGGTTATTGTTGGTTTTTGGTTGAGGTAGGTTGGCATTTTGGTTCCATGGCATAGGGGGTTGTTGTTGAGGGAAGGTTTGAGGTGATGGGACCGTGATGGTGGTATTTGGATGGTATTAAGTAGGTGGATTGTAGGATGGTTGGTGAGCAGGTTGGGCGGAGGCTACCATATGCGGGTGTGTGGGGTATTGTGATTGGTAGGGTGTTTGGTAGTTAGGTGGGGTTGTGGTTGATTGATACATGGGTTGTGCGGGAGTTGATCGGTTTGGATCTAAGGAGACATAATGGGTCTCAGCCTCCCTTTTCTTCCATGTATTATTCGTCGGCTTTTTCGTGCTCACGTTGCCGACGGCATTATGCATAATCTTTCCTCGGCGTAGACCACTTTCTACGCGTTCTCCTACCAGTACCATGTCCGAGAAGTTAATAGAGACACCGCCTACCATCTTGTCATAGTAGGGTGCGGGGAGTGTCTCCATGAAGGCGCTAATCATCTCTCGCTCCAGCAGAGGCGGCTGGACTTGAGCGGCTAGCTCCCTCCATCGTTGAGCGTATTCTTTGAAGGACTCATTTTCTTTCTTGACCATGTTTTGCAGCTGAGTCCTATCGGGTGCCATTTCAATATTGTACTTGTATTGCCTTAGGAAGGCATCAGCTAAGTCCTTCCACGAACGGATGTAGGACTTTTCAAGCTGGGTATACCAGCTAGCCGCTGCTCCTGTCAAACTGTCTTGGAAACAGTGAATAAGCAGCTTGTCGTTGTGTGAGTGAGAGGCCATTTTTCTGCAATACATCGTTAGATGGCTTCTCGGACAGCCAATCCCTCGGCATTTCTCAAATTCCGGAGTCTTGAATTTCGGAGGTATGATGACATCCGGTACGAGGCAGAGCTCAGAAGCCTCGACTATTCCATATCCATGCCCTTCGATGGCTCTAACCCTCTCCTCTAGGTGTTGCCATCTTCCGCTGAACTGGGCTTCTTGGTCCGCCATTCTTGGCCATGGCTCATTTAGAGGTCGGCTGGCGTGATGGGGTAGGGCGTAAGGTTCCCTGGGTCTTGCAGATGACCGTAGGGATGTGGGCGGTGTGGGTTCGGGATGAACAGACCGGGCACGAGTATGTAGGATCTTCCGTGGCGGTCGTGTTCATATGGGCATAGTCAGGATGGACATTATATGGATATGTGGTTGATGGGTTAGTATGAGGAGGGAAAGATGGGTTTGTGTGTATGGGGAAAGGCGGAAGAAGTGTTTGTGTTATAAGGGTAGGGATGCATGTTTGTGTAGGCTGGGTGTGAGTGTGGTTGATAGCCAGCTGCATTAGCGGGAGGCAGGTAAGTTGGTGGATTAGTATGAGGGTTGTGAATGTTAAGGTTCGGGTGCGGAGGTCCGGTAGGAAAGTTTGGGTGAGGCTGATGGGGGGTAAGGTTTACATGGAGTGGTATCGCATTATGGTTTTCGCCAGCCAAGATCTCTTGAGACCCATGAGGAGGTTCATAACCAGGTGGTAGGCCATACGGTCAATCTTGTTCGGTGACAGTCTGAAGAGGCATAGATGTATTGGCTGCCCCGTGCCCCTCGCTGCGCTGGTCCCCCGTTGTGCCTTTCTCAAGTAGCTTCATGAGCTTAGCTACTTGGTCTTTTAATTCCGCGACCTCGCTGCGGAGCTCCTCGTTCTGTGTTTCCAGCTCACTCATGATTTTGGTTTTTGATCTGGTGCTATATGAATGCCGGGGGAGTCGTAAGTCCGCTATTTTGTTACCTGTTTAAAAAGTTAAATTCATTTAATTAGTTAATAATAAGAATTTGACTATGCGGTGGATGCGGAGGGACCAGAATTCGACTGAGTGCTAATCGTGTGCATCTTTCGTGCTTTGAGCGTGAAATGGAAATTAATGTGGAATTGCAGAGAAGAGCCCGTTTTATTCAAAATAGGTGATGTCTATTTTACATTTCTTTCCTCTTGCTTGGCCAGTACAATATATTTTTTCATTCTTAAGACTAAGTCTTTACAAGTTTGAATGAAAAAATCTACTTCAGGCGGGGTGTGGAGTGGATGTAGAGAAAACTGGCACTTTGAGTGATGCGGTATCTCTTCTATGGCCCCGTATTAAGCTAGGTATGCCGAGTCTTTGAAAACATCGATCCCGGTGTTCGGCCGTATCTTTATACCATCCGCTTTCTTTTTGTATGTCCCTTTATGCCCTTTTGCTGCATCCTTATGATCTCGAGGACCTTCATTTCCTCATTCACCTCGTCACCCGGGTTATGAGTAGGCTTTCGATCTGCTGTTTCATATCCTCTATCTTTTGCAGCAATTCATTCCTCTCCTCTATCACATTGTCTGCCTCTGCTTGGGCCTTCCTTTTTGCAGCTAGGATCTGATTTTTCTCTTCTCGGCTGTTGCGGACCTTGGCCTTATTTGCTCCAGGCATTCCTCAGTTGTTTGTTCTCTTGGAGTGCGGCGTCCCACTTTCTTGTGCTCTCATGCCGAGCTCTTTGTTGGCCGCTTGCAAATTCATGTGTACCCGAGAAGCACGCTCTCGTTCTCCCTTCTGTTTGATCTCGGATAGAAGCTAAGAGAGCTTTGTTCACTTCATCCTCTTCGCAACGTAGCGCTTCTGCTTGTCGTTCTTTTGCCGGTTCTTCCTCTAGGTGGCGTTTCTTTTGGTCATAGCCTCCGGCTTCTCTCTCGGGCTTTTGACGATCTCGTCTTCAAATCTGCGGATGCCGTTTGACTTTCGGATGGAGAGCAGTGTGGTTTGAATGGCAATTTGATGTGTTGCACCATGTCTCTAACCCACTTGCTGTATTCTTCCTTAGCGACACGGCTTAATATGCTCACTCTCGCTGCTACCGGGTGACCCCTCCCATTGCCTCTCGGACTTTACGGAGGCTCTCGGCAAAGTCTCCTTCATACTTCCAAGTAAAAAATGGCGGTTCGTTAGATGGGGGGTGCTTTGATAGGGTAAGGCCAGTTGTCTGCCCAGTATTGGGTTATAATTGATGCAACCTCTAGCTCCCACAGTACATTTGAGAACCCCTTACAGTGGTAGATGACCTCGGTTCTCTGTTGCAGAAGAGTGCCATCTAACCTGGTCTTCGGTCAAGGCTGGCGAAATGGGAAGACCATTGAGGTTGCTCCTGTGTTTGGTGGTAGTTGAAGTCGCTGTGGGATGTTGTGTCTTCGTGTCTCTTTTGAAAATATGAGCGGTGATCCATACGAACAACACGGGTGAGCGGATCCAATCTTGTTCTCTTCTTCTCATGTGAAGTTCAGCGTGCAATAAACATGCATACGCCAACGAAATTTTGTCACGGGATTTTTGCTCTATCTCTTTTGGCTAAAAAGATATCGGTTTAGCTCGAGATCGAGAATCTCTATGTAAGGAAAAGTACTAGCCCATAGATGGTAAGGGCTAACACATCCATATATATATGGCCCACTGGTTGTTGTCGGCCAAGTGTTGCATATACTTTTCCAGAAATTCTCTAGTGAACCCCTTGACTTGGCCCTTTGTCTGATAACCTGCCAAACGTTCCCCAGTCTGCAGTCCCAGAGCCTGTGCGGCAGCCCGGAAAGAGGAATGATGTTCCAGGTGTTGATACGGTCTGGTTCCCTCCAATGGCAGGTCCAAAATCTGCTCGAACTCCTCTAGAGTGGGAGCCAGCTGAAAGTCTGAGAATGTGAAACACCGGAGCGGCGGATCATAATATTGCACCATGGCAGTAAGGGCTCCTTCTTGCACTTGGACCTTTAAAAGCCTCAGTATGTTGCCATACTTTTTGGTGAAGGCCATTTGCTGGATACTTGTCAACTTGTTTGCAAACACCTCTAAACTGGCCAAGTCTCATTATTTTTTTCCGACGTGCGTCTCTTCTTCTTCAACTGCTCGATTCACATTAATTTCCATTTCACCCTCTTTTACGATAGTCACTGAGAATCTGGTCCCTCGAAAGAAAAAGATAAAAACAAATATGTTAGAGTTTGGATAAATACTATTAATGCATGGTACATGCATGAAGACAAATAATATGGTACTCCTACTATCTTTTCTCCCTCTTTCTTCTTCGGTTATTTTTCTTTCTTCTCCTTCTTCGTCTCTCTTTTTTGTCCACTTTTCTTTTTCTCTATCCTCTTTTTTGTCCACTTTTCTTTTATTTTCTTCTCTTTCCTCTCCCTCTCTTTTTTTGCCCACTTTTCTTTTGAATTTAATTCTACAATCGCAGGTAAATAAAGTCTTACAGAAATGATGTCGTGTAAATAGGGCGTGCCCTCCTTGTGTCCTAGAGAGGTGACCTGTCCTATGGATCTAGGGCTTTTAATGCATGAGCCTTTCCAAGGTAGGGTGTAATCCTAGGGTATAAAGGTCACTAGAGCCAAGTTCCAGTCCATAATGCTTGCCACACAGGTAGAAGTAGCCACTAGTTGCGGGGCATTATGGATAGGACGCCTCCTAGCTAGGATTTTCATGATAGCCATAGGGACGTAAGCCCCAAAGATGACACCACTAGATCCCTCTAATCTGGCAGCACTCAGACCGGAGTATAGGGCCCCACTCATAGTAAAATGTAATGCATGGAGGGCACTTTATTTTGGGATACCTGCAATTGGGGAATTTGTACAGATATATAACAATTTATTGTTTGTCTATCCTAGGGTGTAGAAAGAGCAAACAATAAAGCAAGAATAAATCAACAACTAAATAACATGCAATGATTAAATCATATACATAAATAGGAAAAGGGATCAAATATAAAATACACTCAAATAAACGGGTTTGACTCTCTAAGTGTCCCCAGTGGAGTCGCCACCTGTCGCAACCGTAATTCCGACGAGACGACGAACTCGCTAAAATTTAAAAAAAGATTTGTTTTGAATTAATGTGGAGTCGCCACCAAATTTTTATTCAAGGGAAAAATATTTGGAAAAACCCTGACTCAAGAATGAGCTTCTAAGTTCGGGAGTCGGTTACAAGTAGGGAAGGTGTTAGGCACCTTACTTGCCCATTCCGAAGAACGGTACCCTTAAACCGATTGTGTGATTTTGAAAATGTTTGATCCCTTTAAAGTGAAAAATAATTTGACGGAGGTTAGCCTGACAGGACTTGATCCTGCTCCTACGTATCCCCTGGTGCAATGGGAAATTCAAGGCTTACGTAGTTCTAGTTCGTTTTGAAAGCTTGACTTTCAAAAGTGTTTGAGAAAAGATTATTTGGTTTGTGAAAGTTTTATCTTTGGGAGAGATTTTCGGCCCACTCATGCACAAGGCCCGAGGCGGCTAAGGCAGCACAAGGACCTATACGAACTACTAAATGTTGAACAGCAGGTAAACCGCCAGTTCCCCATTTAGAGCCCATTGCGTGAGACCTAGAATCCCAAAAAAAAGATTTTTATATTTATTTGAAAAGGACCTCAAGTCCACTTATGCACAAGGCCCGAGGCGGCTAAGGCAGCACAAGGACCTATACGAACTACTAAATGTTGAACACGGGTAAACGCGGTTCCCGTTTAGAGCCCATTGCGTGAGACCTAGAATCCCAAAAAAAAGATTTTTATATTTATTTGAAAAGGACCTCAAGTCCACTTATGCACAAGGCCCGAGGCGGCTAAGGCAGCACAAGGACCTATACGAACTACTAAATGTTGAACAGCAGGTAAACCGCCAGTTCCCCATTTAGAGCCCATTGCGTGAGACTTAAAGATCCCAAAATATCAAAAGAGATAGAAATAATTTGTAAAGGATATCAATCTTGGAATAAAAGAAAGCTTGAATATAACAAAAGATTCTTCGTTTTTTACTGTATTTTCAGAAATTTTCTGTATTTTATAAATTTTATGAATTTTTGAATGTTTATTAATGTTTATGGATTTTTCTGAATTTTCTTAATTTTTTGGGAATTTTTTTATTAATTTCTGTATTTTTAGAAATTTTTATTAATTTCTGATTTTCTGGAACTTTTTACTAATTTATGATTTTTTGGAGATTTTTATTAATTTTTCTATTTTCTGTAATTTTTATTAATTTTCCTATTTTCTGTAATTTTTATTTATTTTTTTATTTTCTGTAATTTTTTCATTTTTCTATTTTCTGTAATTTTTTCATTTTTCTATTTTCTGGATTTTTATTTATTTTTACGGAAATTTTTTTCTAAATTTTCTCTAAATTATTTTCTGGAATTTTTTATTTTTTCCTAAATTTTCTAAATTTTTATTTATTTTCTGGAAATTTTTTATTTTTTCCTAAATTTTCTGGATTTTTATTTTTTCCTAAATTTTCTAAATTTTTATTAGGGTTAAAATGGTAAATACTGGTCATGGGGTAGAATAGGAATTCTGAAACTTTCTAGGGGTATTAGGGTAATTACTATAGGAGGGGCAGAATAGGTATTTCTGGAGAGGCTGAGGGTAGATATGTAATTTAGGTGGCTTGGGGCATATTAGGTATTATGGGATTTTACCAGGGGCAGTGTGGTCATTTCTAATGGCAGGGACCTGTTATTTAAAAGGGAGGGAAATTATATCCTGGCAGGCTCGAACCCTCGACCCTGGGATGGGTGAGAATGGGTCGAGCCACTGAACCATACCTCTTTATGTTATGATTTTATGTCCCATATGCCTGTAAAGTGACTCCGGGCTAAATTAATTGTTCTTGAAAATGCTCCGTAGGGGATTCGAACCTTGGGCCGAATGTTTGCAGGCCATCAGCTTAACCATCAGAACTTCTGACTTCTTATGATCTACACCCCTCTTTTTTGTATTATATCTATTGCATGGTAGTACGTCTGTTTTGCATGCATGCTTGCCTCCCTGGACAGGACACTCGACTATATTTGGGACCCTGCTACCCTCAATCCAAGTGAACATTTCCCTCTCTTACACTTAAGTTGAGCTCCGCATGGGAGCCATTAATGAGGGTGATGGTGGTAACCTCGCTCCCCTTTCGAGCCTAACTTCAGCACTCTGAATAATCCCTTAGCTCTCCACCTCCATGATAACCCACGTTCGTTTCTCTGTTCTTGCATGATTTAATGAATTCCAATTAGAATAATGGCATCAGCACCATTATCCTTTCGTCAGGTTTGGTATGGTTGACCTCTTCTATGGACGAGCAACGCTTGACAAATTTGTTTCAGTTAAGAAGGTTGGGGTATCTCCTGCGACCCCCTTTTCTAAATTCACTATTGTACCCTGTGTTCATACGCCCGTTATGAGCATAGCCCTGACTGCACCCCTTTCTCCTTTGGCTTCTAATTTTGCAAGCTCCTGGGGGACCTCACAAAGTTGCCTCCCGTGGTATTCTGATATTGGTTGGGAGAGGCAATAAGACTTTTCAACTCGGGTGTAATGTCGTGAGTCTCTGATCAACATAGATGTGATGCAGAGGTCTAAGATGAAGGTGGCAAATGTAGAATACTTGCCCCTGCTTCAGCAGTAGAGTGTGATGATGTAATTGAAACGCTTTCTAAAAGACCTCGCTAGGAGGTGTCTCTGCTCCTACTAAGGCTCGTTGGAAGCTACTGTCACTTGATCGTCGAGGTCTAAATTGAGTTCATACAGGGACTGTGCCAATGTGATTGGAGAGGGACCTCCTTCCCCTGTTTTTCTTGGTTTCGGCTAGAGGAGAAAAATTCGAGTATAGGGGGAAGGTTGTGCAATTAATGCAGAACGTGCCTACAAGATCAGGCTTCCCTGAAACGAAGATTTTCATGTCCTCTAAAATGGATTTAAGTGAGGTTCATTTGTTCCCTCCTAGAGGTTACCTCCCCTGGACATTTGAGGGGAATTCAGTGGTGCCAAAATAACTAACGTTCTATGTAATCTTGCCCATTCAGGTTCCAGTTCAAGCATTTCCAAAGAGAACCATAAACCGAATATTCTTGTTTTACTCATGGGTTTTTATATCAATTGCGCGTTAACCTTCAACATTTAATCTACTTCTTGAATCCAGATTACAGAAAATTCAAACGCCTTAACTCAATTTTATCAGGAAGAAGGAACAAATGCTCAGCCTAACCCTCAATGTTTTAGCATGTTATTCAACTCAAATTTCAGCATAATGAAATCAGAGATTCAAGCAAAGGTTAACCAATTCTTGGTTCTTATTCATATCGTCAATCTTTAGCATAATCTTTATGATCAGAATCGATCATTACTAACCTGAATTCGCCAAAGAATCCTGCGTTCTGATGGAACGATTCTTCGTCCCTAGTTCAGGTTCCTGATGTTGATCTTGACACTGTGCTCCCGAGACTCTGCTATTCTTCTTCTCCACGATCCTTCCTCTCTCAATTCACTCGTCTCTCTTTATGCTCTCTCAAAGTCAGCCTCCCAAAAGAAAAAACCAACCCAATCCTCAAGGCTTCTCCCCTTTTTATAACCTCACCAGACCTTTTGATTTTTCCTTCTTTTTCTTTTTTGCCCAAACCCCTTGTATTTCATTTCTTTTATTTCCATTTTTGATTTTTGGTTTTTCAATTTTGTTATAATTCCTATTTAGTTTTCATAATTTTATTTATTTGATTTTTCAGAATTTTAATTATTTGTTTTTAATTTTACAAATTTTCTTATTATTTCTTATTTTTCTTTACTATTATTTTTTAGTATATTTTTTTATTATTTTTTTGTTTTTGTCTTAATTTCTGATTTTCTAGATTTTTATTATATACTTTTCTTTTTCTCTCTTTTTTTTTAGTTAAAGTTTACTATTATTATTTTTTAATTTAAGTCTAGCTAAAAAAAAAAAAAAACTAAACTTTTGTGTGTTTTACTTTTGCTCGTATATGTTTCATTTTACGTTTCGTTTTTTACGTTTTCGGTTTTTTAATTTGCTTTTTTTTTTGTTTCCCTTTTCTTCTTCTTTTTTTTTTTTAATTTTGATTTAGGACCAATTTACAAATTCATTTTTATTTTCTTTTTCAGAAAAACTTTCATTGTCTGTTTCTGTTTATCTGTTGTCTGTTTTCTGTTTGATTTTAATTTTGTATTGATTTTGAATTCAAATCTTTTCTTTAATTATAATTCTAATTCATTTTGAATTTCTTTTATACATTAATCACCTAAAAACGAGTCTCGGACATAATTGGGCGTTTACAAGGACGAGCTGGATCGACTCTATCTCTTGGCTTCTTGGTCAATTTTGGCACTTTCCTTCCCAGGATCTTTGAGACCTACCAGTGGTCAGCATTTGTTGAATAAGACACACTCCTTTTCTTTTGGTTGCATCGTGGTTGGCTGGAGGATGATTCTTTGGGAAACAATCATGCCGTGTTGCGATGGTTGAGGATTCATCCGATTTTCCATGACTTTTCAAAATTAATCTTTTTATTTTTTACATTTCTTCTTGGCATGTGCGCTATTAGGGTGTGCGAAGTGATTTTGAATAGTCAATGGGAGGAAATGCAGAATTCTGCAAGTGATGTTTAAGGTATTGTATTTTGAAGGGAAAAGAAGAAAGATGTAGGTTCGATTGCCCAAATGGCACCTTTTGATGAAAAATGCCTATGCTGGTTTTCATAATCCTGATTGTCAAATTAACCGAACTCGAGAAATGGAAAAATTTTGCCCAAGTTTTAGGAAAGATGAGGTGCAGAAATGTCAGTTTGTACTGAGATTCTCGGTTGACCTTAATTTTTTCCTGGGTTGTTCCTTTGAGTTTTCAACCCAGCAGGTCTCTCGTTTTGCCCTAACTTTTGCCTAGGTCGCCCTTACGGGTTTTCAACCTAGCGGGCTCTTGATTGTGTGCCATAACTTTTGCCTAGGCTGCCCTTTGAGGGTTTTCGACCTAGCGGGCTTTTGTTTGCATGCATTAAATTTTTCCTAGGTTGTTTTTGAGGATTGTCGACCTAGAGGACTTTTGTTTCTGTACCCTAACTTCTTCCTAGGCCGCCTTTGAGGGCTTCCGATCTAGCAGACTTTTGTTCGTGTTCCCTAACTTTTGCCTAAGTCGCTTTTGAGGCTTTTCGACCTAGCGGGTTTTTGTTTGTATGCCCTAACTTTTGCCTAGGTCGCCTTTGAGGGTTTTCGACCTAGCGGCCTTCTGTTTTTATCCTAATTTTGGCCTGAATTGTTTTTGGAATCCAGCAGGACCTTTTCTGATCATGACTTTGTCGATTTGTTTTTTTTTTTTGAATTTTACCCTACTTTTGCCCATATTATTTTGGCTTTTAATCCAGTGGGTTTCACTTTTTCTTGAATTTTGGATTTTGACCCTGATTTTTCCTGGATTATTTTTTATTTTAATCCCGTTGGTTTTTCTTCTTTTTCTTGAATTTTGTGTGGTTAGATATTGATCTTGTCGGGATCATTTTGATTCTCAATTCAGCAGATCTATTTGACATCCCTAAATTTTTCTTGGATTTGGACTTTTGATCCAGTGGGATATTTGTTATTTCTTTGTCCGGACAAGATATTTCTTGCAAGGAATGACTTGAAATTCCTGGTGGGATTTTACTTGTTCTGCTTCCTCATTTAATTTTTCTTTTTGAGTCTGATTAATAAGACGTTCAAGATTACTTATTACAGCACTGCCATTGTCACCAATAGGTATTTATTGTTTGGGTGTAGGAATAAGTGATGGGTTGAATGATGAAAAGAATGGGAAATTTTAAGAAGTAAAGCCAATAATATGAAGCATATGCTCAAGAAACATGAAGAATGTAAATTTTGTATTATTTCTCCTTGAGATTTATTTACAAAAGATTGATTTTGAAAAGTATGAAAAATCCTGGATAACTTTCCTCAATATTCCAATTTGTACAGGACATCTCGTTGTGCTACTTTGATTTCATTCAGCTGGCTGCTGAACTCTCAAGATTTGGCAATGGATTATTTTCTACGTTAGGAGAAAGCTTCCCAAAATCCAGCCACTTTGCCTCGATCAAGCTTTGTACCTTACGCTTCATAACTCGGCAGTTTTCTGTTGAATGACCAATGTATCCTGCATGGTAGTCACATATGGCATTCGCATTGTACCATTTAGGATAAGGTGGTTCTTGAGGTTTTCGAGGGTAAGGAACCACTAGAGAATTCTGGATGAGTTGAGGCAGCAGCTCAGTGTAGGTCATAGGAATGGGATCAAACTGGACAGTGTTTTTCTCCTTCTTTTGGCTTTGGCCAGGGTTCTGGCTTATGGCTTGTGTTTGGACCGTGAATGGTGTGGGCGGTCGAATTTGCATAGGATTGTTGTGAGTTGGAGGGTAGGGTGTTTGGTAAGTGGTGGCGATGTAAGGATATGGTGTATAAGGTGATGGTTGGAAGCCAACTGGACCATAAGGTGCCACTGGAGGAGGGTATTGGCCTTGACCAGAGGCCGTATTATACGTCTCTCCTGTCTTCTTTTTCCCAGACCCATTGGAAGCCTTGATTGCCCCTGTAGGCTTTTGCGTGATATTTCCACGACGCATGCCACTTTCGATCTCCAATGATGACGACATCAGAGAAGCTAGCAGTCATGCTGCTGATCATCTTGTCATAAAAAGGATCTTGGAGTGTGTCTATGAACATACTGACCAGCTCTTTCTCAGATAAGGGAGGTTGCACCTAGCAGCTAACTCCCTCCATCGTTGTGCATACAACTTGAAGGTCTCATCTCCTTTCTTGGCCATGTTTTGGAGCTGAGTTCTGTTGGGAGCCATCTCCGTGTTGTATTGGTACTGTTTCAAGAAGGCTTCAGCCAGATCCCTCTATGAACGGATGTGTGTCTGCTCTAGCTGGGTATACCAGTTCGCAATTGCCCTAGTTAAGCTGTCTTGAAAGAAATGGACGAGCAGCTTATCATCGTGAGTGCAGGCTGACATCCTCCTGCAGTACATGGTCAAGTGGTTCCTTGGACAACTCGTTCCTTGATATTTCTCGAATTCAGGAACCTTAAATTTGGGAGGAATGACAACATCTGGGACCAGGCACAGGTCGGATGCGTCTCTGGCATCATAAGCACTTCCCTCAATTGCCCTAATTCTTTCCTCCAGGATTTTCCATTTTTTGGTATCCTCCTTAAAAGGATGGAATAGGTATTCCCCTAGCATGTGGTGAGGATGAGAAGATGGTATGTATATAAGGTGAGGCCCTTGGGTGAACATAGGATTTGTCCCCCCAACAACTATTCGGTAAGCTTGTGTGGTGGTGTTTGGAATGGTATAAGGGATGTATGTGGTGTTTGAAGGTGGGTTTTGTGTTTGGGTTTGTGCTTGGCTGAATAAGGGTGCATGCCCATGAGGATACCTATAGTGAACTCCTTCGGTTGATGGAGGTATGGTTAGTGGCGAAGGGTCTCATGGGTTGAAACCAGGAGGATATAATGGGTTGATTGGTTCTCCTGGAAGGGAATCCCTTACATCTTTTTGCTTTGACAGTTGCATGGCCTCCATTAGCTTGGCCATCTTTTCCTTCAGTGCCTTGACCTCATTTCTTAATTCCTCATTTTTCATTTCTAGCTCATCCATGATTCTCGATTGTGCACAAGTCCTATAAGGATGTCGAGGAAATTGTCTTTCTCCAATTTTTCTGTTAAATTTAAAAATTTAATTTTTTGAGAAATAGCTTGAATGAAAAAAATCATTAATGATAAAGATGTTTAATATTTTAATGAGTATGTAAGTGAAAAGGTATGGAATGATTTTTGAAGTCTCCTTTTTTCAATGATAAATTTATGAATGAATAAATGCCATGCATAAGTAATTTTTGAATTTTGAAAATGACTGAGTGTTGCTTTACTTATTTGCCCTTGATTTTTAGCAATTTTATTTTTATTTACTAGATTTTTGGTATCTTTTAATTTTGCTAGAAAAAACCTTTGGTTTTGTTCGAAAACCTTTTTAGTTTTGCTAACAATTTTCTAAAAAAGCATTCTTTAGGTTTTTGAAATTTCATTTTCTCTCCTTTGGAATCTTTTTATATTTTCAATATTTTCGAAAGTATTTTTCTAATCTTTCCTAGGAATACTTCGATTTTTATTTTTATTTTTATTTTTATTTTTGTTTTCTTTTTGCTTTGATTTTTCTTTCTTGATTTTGTATCTCCTAATCTTTATATTTTCTCTTCTTCTCTGCCATTTTGGGTGATTTAGTTCAAATGCCTGTGAGCAGTATGCGAACTGAGTACCATGAAAGGGGTGTGTGCCCTCCTTGCCTCATATGCAGGTCACTTGTCCTAAGGCTCTATGGCCTTGAATGCACGAATCTCTCGAAGGTGGTCAGTAATCCTGAGGCATAATAGGTTACTAGAGCAAAGTTCCAGCCCGTAATGCTTGCTACAACAGCAGAAAAAAATACCAGTTGTAGGGCATTACAAATAGGACACACTCTAGCCGGGAATTTGGTGATAGTCAAACAGGACATAAGCCCCAAAGTGACACCACTAGATCCTTCTATCCTAGGCTGCACTCAGACCCAGGTATAGGGCCCCACTCATGAGATGAATGTACGCAAGATGTGTGGAGGGCACACAAATATTTGGGATACCTGCAATTGGGGAAATTGTACAGATATATATAGCAATTTATTATTTGTCGATCCTAGGGTTATACAGAGATAAAACAATCAAATAAACAGATAGATAACAAACAAATAAATCATGCAAACAAATAGGGAAGGGATCAATATGACACACTAAATTTGAAGCGGGCTTGACTCTCTAAATGTCCCCAATGGAGTCGCCATCTGTCACAACCGTAATTTCGACGACATGACGAACTCGCTAAAAATTTTAAAAGAATTTAATTTGATTATGTGGAGCCACCACCAAATTTTTATTCAAGGGAAAAGATTTGGAAAAACCCTGACTTGAGGAAGAGATTTAGGTTCAGGAGTCGGTTACGAGAAGGGAAGGTGTTAGGCACCTCTCGCCGTTCTAAGAACGGTACCTTTAAACTTAATTAATGGAAACTTATTTGAAAATTGTTTGATCCCTTTAATTATAGTGAAAATAAATAGATTGATGGAAGATAGCCTGACAGGACTTGATCCTGCTCCTACGTATTCCCTGGTGCAATGGGAAACTCAAGGCTTACGTAGTTCTGGTTTGAAGGCTTGACCTTCAGAGGTGCTTGAAAAGGAAATAGAGTATTTTGAAAATATTTTAGAGAGAACCCTTAGTCCACATATGCACAAGATCCAAGGCAAACGAGGGTTGCACTGGGATCCATATGAATCTCTAAACATCCAACAGCAGTGAAACCACCAGTTCTATTTTATAGCTCATCACGTGAGGCTAGGGTTTCTAAAATGAAGTTTTTTTTGAAATTATTTGAAAGGATTCTTAGCCCACATATGCACAGGGTCCAAGACAACTACGGCTGCACTGGGACCCATATGAATTCCTAAACATCGAACAGTAGAAAAAGCTACCAATTCGTGCTTAGGGCTTATCGCGTGAGACTTAGAATTAACGAATTTAATTTGGCCTGATTTGAAATAAAATAAACTTGATTCGAATTAAAACGAACTTGATTTGCAACTTGAAGAAAAGAATAACAGTTGATTTAAAATCCACTGGTTTTTGAATTTAAGAAATTGAACTTGACTTGAAATGAACTTGATTTTGAGAAATCGAACTTGATTTAAAATGAAAAGGGATTTGAGGAAATAGAATTAAACTTGACTTGACTTTGAGAAAAGAATTAAACTTGACTTGGATTTGAGAAAAGGAATTGAACTTGACTTGAATTTGAATTTTTGAATTTGAAGAAATGGGATTGAGATTGATTTTGAAGAAAAATAAATTTTATTTCAAACATGGCGAAAAAATTTGAATTGGATTTGAACCAAAATGAATTCTATTTACAACTTGATGAAAATAATTAGATTGGATTTGAACCAAAATGAATTTTGTTTAAAACTTGAGGAAAAGAATTAAATTGGATTTGAACTAAAAATGAATTTTATTTGCAACTTGATGAAAAAACTTAAATTGGATTTGAACCAAATTGAATTTTGTTTAAAACTTGAGGAAATGAATTATGTTTGATTTGGATAAAAATGAATTTTGAAATTTGATGAAAAGAATTAAGTTTGATTTGAATAAAATGAATTTGAATTGAAATTTAAGGAAAAGAATTAAATTTGATTTGAGTTAAAATAAATTTAAATTGAAATTTGAGGAAGAGAATTAAATTTGACTTGAATTAAAACAAATTTGAATTGAAATTTAAGGAAGAGAATTAAATTTGATTTGAGTTAAAATAAATTTGAATTGAAATTTGAGGAAGAGAATTAAATTTGATTTAAAAATGAAGATTTGAATTTAATTTGAAATTGAAGAATTTGAACTTGATTTCAATTTTGAAGAAAAGAATTTTAATTTGAATTTGATTTGAAATTAATTTTGGATTTGAGAAAAGAATTAAATTTGATTTAAATGGACTTGACTTCGAATAAAAAAAGGATTAAATCAAAACTAGACAAATTAATTATGAAAGGGGCTGAATCTTGGGGCAAGCTTGGTTAATTCGGATGGTTAATGGCCCATTTGCTGATGGCCCAACTGGCAAGCTGCTTATGGCATGTGAGGTCCATGTGACATGTGAGAGGGATGTTTAAATTAAAATTGTGGCGTGCGGGGATCGAACTTGAGGTCTGGAGGGTGAGAGCAGCGCGCTTAACCACTAGAGTGTGTCTTTTTCTTGGTGCTCTACAACGGTAGCCTTCTCTACGGTTATAGCAAGCACCAAGAATTAGAATTTGGCTCTAGTGACCTTCACAACTTCCAGGATTACAAACACCTTGTGAGAGATGCATATATCAGGAAGACCTTAGACCTATATCACACATCACTTCACCCAATACACTAAAAGGGGCATATTTATTTTAAACACACAAAACATTAAGACTTAAAATTGATATTAAATTAGAAAATAAAAAGAGAATGAGAAACTAAAAAAGAAGAAAATAAAAAAATTTGACAAATAAAATAAGAAAATAAGGAAAATTTAAAAATAATTTCTCAAAATAATGAGTTAAACTAGGGCAAATTTTTGCCCAAACCAATTCAAATTAAGATTTTAGAAAATAAACATATACAAACCCAGAAGAGATAAAAGTTAGAAAATTTGAAAGAGAAATAGAAAAATAAAAAAATAATTTCTATTAACAGATTTTGAAAAAAAATCCAAAAACAAAAGAGAAAAGGAAAATTTGAAAGAAAATCTATAATATATTTTAGCAAAACTAAAAAGTACCAAAAATTACAAAAATGAAAATACTAAAAATCCAAAAGGAAGCCAAAATAAATAAAGCAACAGATCATTCAAAATGATCAACTTTCAAATCTGTAATTATTTGTGCATTCCAACGTTCATTCTTTTATTCTTTAAATAAATTTATCATCGAAAAAAGGAGATTTTGCAAAATCATCCCATACCTTCTTCATACTCACTGGAGCATTAACAATTTCATCATGCATGATTTTTGCATTCATATTGTTTCTAAAAAAAATTTAATTTAAATTTTTATAGAAAAATAAAATTGAAGACAGACAACTTTCTCGACATCCTTATAGGACTCGCTCCCAATCAAGAATCATGGATGAGTTGGAAAGGAAAAATGAGGAGTTGAAAAATGAGGTGAAAACACTGAAGGAATAGATGGTCAAACTGATGGAGGCCATCCAATTGTCAAAAGAAAAGGACATAAGGGTGTCCCTTCCAGAGGAACCAGATGGCCCATCATATCCTCCTGGCTACAATCCACAAAACCCTTTATCATCGACCATGCCTCCACAAACTAAAGGGGTTCATTATGGGTTCCCTCATAGGCATGCACCCTCATTCAACCAAACACAAAACCTACCTTTGAAGCGTAAGGTGCAAAGCCTAATTGATGCCAAGTGGCTGGATTTTGGAAAGTTGGCTCCTAATGTGGGAAATAATCCATTGTCAAATCATGAAAGCCCATCAGCTAGCTGAAAGAAATTGGGGCAAGAACCATACAATGATGTGCCTTGTACAAGTTGAAATTTTCATACTTTTCAAAATCAATCTTTTGTAACAAATTTCAATCGGTAATACAAAAGTTACATTTTTCATGTTTCTTGAGCATGTCCCTTATGTCGTTGACTTTCCCTCTTAAAATTATCATTCTTCCCATCATTCAACCCATCACTCACCCTATACCTAAACAATAATACATGTTGGTGACAATGTTGGTGCTGTAATAAATAATTTTGAGCGTCTCATTAATCAAATTCAAAGAGAAAAGTCAAATGAGGAAGCAGAGTAAACAAGATCAAAATCCAACCAGGAATTTTAAATCATAATGAGCACTCCATTATAATTCCTTTCAAGAAATATCTTGTCCAACAAAGAAATAACAAACATCCTGCGGACCAAAAAGATCATATCCAGGAAAAATTTAGGGATGCGAAATAGATCCGCTGAATTGAAAATCAAAACAATCCAAGCAAGACAAAATAAAAGATCTGACTAGGAAAAATAAAAAGAAAAAGAAAAGAAACCCGCTGGATTAAAATCAAGAAATAATCCAAGCAAAATCAGGGTCTAAATTCAAGAAAACAAAGAAAAAAAAGAGGAAGAAAAACCCGCTGGATTAAAATAAAAAATAATCCAGGAAAAAGCAGGGTCAAAATTCAAAAAAAAAATCGACAAATTCATGATAAAAAAAGGTCCTGTTGGATTCCAAAAACAATTCAGGCAAAAATAGGATTAAAAACAAAGCCCGCTAGGCCGGCAATCCTCAAAGGAGACCTAGGCAAAAGTTAAGGCACACAAATAAAAAGCCTGCTAGGTCGAAAATTCTCAAAGTTGACCTAGGCAAAAGTTAGGGCACACAAACAAAGGCCCGCTAGGTCAAAAACCCTCAAAGAGCGATCTAGGAAAAAGTTAGGGCACGCAAGCAAAAGGCCCGCTAGGTCGAAAACCTGCAAAGGCGGCCTAGGAAAAAGTTGGGGCTAACAAAGGACTTGTTGGGTTGAAAACTCAAAAGAACAACCTAGGAAAAAGTTAAGGTCAATCAAGAATCCCAGTACAAGCTAACATTTCTGCACCTCAGATCTTATAAAACTGGGGCAAAATTTTTTTCCATTTCTCAAGTTCGGTTAATTTGACAATCAAGATTATGAAATGCAGCATTGACATTTTTCATCAAAAGATGCCATTTGGGAAATCAAACCAACATTCTTCGCCTTTTCCTTTCAAATACACTACCTTAAACATCACTTGCAAAATTCTTCATTTCGTCCATCACATTGCACACCCCAATAGTGCATATGCCGAAAAAATGTGAAAAATGTAAAAATAAAAAGATTAATTTTGAAAAGTCATGGCGATCGATCAATCCTCTACCATCGCAACATGGCATGACTATTTCCAAAAAGTCATTCTCCTGCCAGCCACAATGCCATCAAAACAAAGGAGTGTCTCAAAGATCTTGAAAAGGAAAATTCTGAAATTGACCAAGAAACCAAGAAACAGAGTCAGTCCAGCTCGTCCTGAATCTTGATTCCCCTTATACCAACTATAAGGTTGTCGAGAAAGAAAAATGTCGAAGCAAATCAAAAATTAAGAGGAACAAAAGTTTTCAAACCATCTCATGGCATGCATTCATCACATAGCATCCATTTCATCAAACAATCATTTGAAGCATAAAAAAGAAATAAATAAGTTAAAACATCTCATCCTGTCGCATTTATTCAAGCATCATATAAACATCTGGTCATTCAAACATTGCATCATCTTGCATTTATTCAAGCATCTCATTCAAACATCGCATCAAGACCAGGGAAAATTGCGTAAACCATTTAAAATTAAAAAGATTTCTAAAAATCTGAAAACTGGGGCAAACACTTGTCTAGAAAAATTCAAATTGAGGCAATCTTCAATTTCAAAAAGAAAATTTCAAAATTGGGGAAAACGTTGGCCCAAAAAAATTCAACTTAAGGCAATCCTGAATTTCAAAAAGAAAAATTCAAAACTGGAGCAAACACTTGCCCAGAAAAATTCAAATTGAGGCAATCCTGAATTTCAAAAAGAAAAATTCAAAACTGGGGTAAATGTTTGCTCAGGAAAATTCAAATTGAGGCAACCCTCATTTCCAAATCAAGATTCAAATTAGGACAAACGTTTGCCCAGAAAATTCAAAATGAGGCAATCCTCAAATTCAAGAAGAAAATTCAAACTGGGGCAAAATGCTTGCCTAGAAAATTCAAATTGAGGCAATCCTCAACTTCAAGAAGAAAATTCAAACTGGGGCAAACGTTTTCCCGGAAAAATTCAAATTGAAACATTCCTCGATTTCCAAAAACTCTTCTAAAGTAGGGAAAAAAGTTTGCCCAAATTTCTTCAAGAGAAAGCAATTAACAATTTCTTAAAAAAAAACCTTCACGTTTAAGGAAAAATAAAAAATTTATTTAAATTAATTTAAACAATTTTCAAAATAAGTTGTCCAAGACATCTAATGAAGAAATATTCCTTCTCACCTGTTCAAACATTTTCCTGCATTTTACACACCGTGATCCCGACAAGGAATTTGTTGATATTCTCATATCGTTCTACATCACCTGTCCCAGCAGGTCTCCCTTCATTTCATTTTTACATCACCTATCTTAACAGGTCCTTTTCATTCTACCATGCCTATCTTAACATGCCACTTCTGCATCACCTGTCCTAGCAGGTCTCTCTTCATTTCATTTTTACATCACCTGTCTTAACAGGTCCTTTTCATTCTACCATGCCTGGCTTACCAGGCCACTTCTGCATCACCTGTCCTAATATGTCTCCCCTCATTTCATTTTTACATCACCTGCCTTAACAAGTCCTTTTCATTCTACCATGTCAGTCTTAACAGACCACTTCTGCATCACCTATCCTAATAGGTCTCCCTTCATTTCATTTTTACATCACTTGTCTTAACAGGCCTGTTCTACGTCACCAGTCCTAACAAGTCTCCCTTCATTTCATTTTTACATCACCTGTCTTAACAGGCCCTTCTCATTGTACCATGCCCGTCTTAACAGGAAACTTCTGCATTACTTGTCCTAACAGGTCTCCCTTCATTTCATTTTTACATCACCTGTCTTATTAGGCCCTTCTCATCCTACCATGCCTGTCTTAACTGGCTACTTTTGCATTACTTGTCCTAACAGGTCTCCCTTCATTTCATTTTTACATCACCTGTCTTAACAAGTCATTTTCATTCATTTTTGTCTGCCTTAACAGGTCTCTTTTTAGTTCATTTTTCCTTAGCTGTCTTAACAGGTATTTTTCATTTTACCTTACCTGTCTTAACAAGCCACCTCTATTTTACCTGTCTCAACAGGTCTCATTCTCATCTCACCTTTACGTCTTAACAGGTATCATTCTTTCCTATCAACAACAGGACTCCATCTACATTTTACCTGTCTTAACTGGACATTTTCATTTCCCTTCCCCTGTCTGAACGAGTTTTCTCAATTTTAATTTTCCTGTCTTAATAGGCTTGCATCTTTGCCTACCTTAACAGGTTTGCATTTATCCTGGCAGTAACAGGATTTCATTTGCATTCATCCTGGCAACACCAGGATCTCATTTGCATTCATCCTGGCAATAGCAGGATTTCATTTGCATTCTCCTGGCAACAGCAGGACTTCATTTACATTCTCCTGTCAACAACAAGACATCATTCGCATTTATCCTGGCAACAACAGTATTTCATCGCTTGCTTTCATCCTGGAAACATCAGGATTTCATTTTCATTCTTCCCCAACAACAGCGGGACCTCATTTGCATGTTCTCGACAACAGCGAGACCTCATTTGCATTTTCCCGGCAACAGCGCGACATCAATCATGTTTAAATTTTGTCCGCCTGTCTTAACAGGCTTGCATTTGTTCCTGGCAACAGTAGGACATGATTTGCATTTTTCCGGGAAACAGTGGGACATCAATCATGTTTAAATTCTGTTCACCTGTCTTCATAGGCTTGCATTTGTTCCTGGCAACAGTAAGACATCATTTTCATTTTTTCCCAGCAACAACGGGACATCAAGAATTTAAAAAATTCTGTCCGCCTGTCTTAACATGCTTGCATTTGTTCCTGGCAATAGTAGGACATCATTTCCATTTTCCTGGCAACAGTGGGACATCATTTGCATTCTTCCCAGCAATAGTGGGACATCATTTACATTTTTCTTGGCAACAGCAGGACATCAAGCATGATTAATTTCTTGCTTTTCTCCCGGCAACAATGGGGTCCCATTTGCATTTCCCCAGCAACAGGAGGACATCAAGCACGTTTAATTCCTTGCATCTTTCTCGGCAACAGCGGGACCTCAGTTGCATTTCTTGGCAACAGGGGGACATCAAGCATGTTTAATTTCTTGTATTTTTCCCGGCAACAGCGGGACCTCATTTGCATTTTTTCTGTCAACAACAGGACATCAAGCATGTTTAAATTTTGTCCGCTTGTCTTAACAAGCTTGCATTATTCCCAGCAACAACGGGACCTCATTTGTTTTTTTCCTGTCAACAAGAGGACATCAAGCATGTTTAAATTATGTCTGCCTGTCTTAACAGGCTTGCATTTTTCCGGGCAACAACGAGACCTCATTTTAATTTTTGCCGACAAAAGCGGGACATCAAGCATGTTTAATTTCTTGTATCTTTCCAGCAACAGCAGGACATCAAGCACGTTTACTTTCTTGCATTCTTCCCGGCACCAGCGAGATCTCATTTGTATTCTTCCCAACAACAGCGTTACATTAAGAACTTTTAATTTTCTTTCATTTTTCCCAGCAACAGCGAGACATCAAGCATGTTTAATTTCTTGCATTTTCCTGGAAACAGCAGGACATCAAGCACATTTACTTTCTTGCATTCTTCTTGGCAACAATGGGACCTCATTTGCATTCTTCCTGGCAACAACGAGACATCAAGCATGTCTAATTTTCTTGCATTTTCCCGGCAACAGCAGGACATCAAGCAAGCTTACTTTTCTGCACCTGGCCTATTCAAGCACCCCAGCACGTTTACTTTTCTGCACCCTGTCCTATTCAGGCCCCAGCACATTTACTTTTCTGCATCTTGGCCTATTCAGGCCCCAACACGTTTACTTTTCTTCACCTTGGCCTATTCAGACCCCTACACGTTTATTTTTCTGCACCTTGGCCTATTCAGGCCCCAGCACGTTTATTTTTCTGCACCCTGGCCTATTCATGCCCCAGTACGTTTACTTTTCTGTATCCTGGCCTATTCAGGCCTTAACACATTTACTTTTCTGCACCCCAGCCTATTCAGGCCCCAACACATTTATTTTTCTGCATCCCGGCCTATTTAGGCCCTAACACATTTATTTTTCTGCACATCCTGGCCTATTTAGGCCCCACCACGTTTACTTTTTTGAATCTTGGCCTATTCAGGCCCCAACATGTTTATTTTTCTGCACCCACGCCTACTCAGGCCCCAACACGTTTATTTTTCTGCACCCTGGCCTATTCAGGCCTCAGCATGTTTACTTTTCTACATCGTAGCCTATGCAAGCTCCAACACGTTTACTTTTCTGCACCTTGGCCTATTCAGGCCCCAGTACGTTTATTTTCTTCATCCTGGCCTATTCAGGCCCCTGTGCATTTACTTTTCTACACCTGGCCTATTCAGGCCCCAACATGTTTAAAATTTTGCATCCCAACTTGTCTTAACGGGTAGTTTCCATCTTGCTTTGTTTGTCTTAGGCTTGACCCAAAATCTCTTGTGTTCTTGAGGTTCATCTTCGTCTCTGTTTTTTGTTTTCATTTTTGATCGGTCAAATGATGTCCGATTAAGGTTATTTTTGTTGCATTCTCTTCGTCTTTCTCTCTAGTTTCTGGAATGATATTATTTGTCTAATTTAGATCTGAAATGAAATTTATATTGCCTGATTACTGAAGCATGTTCGTCCATCTGCGCAAATGAACCTAGCTTGTTTGATTTGTGCAGAACTTGCTCATTTCTACTTTGATTTTTATAAAACTTGTTTTGTTTTATTCCTATTATCTATATATTTCAATTGATTGGTATTAATTTTTCAGATCTACCAAAAAATATTTTCAAAATCTCTTGTGTTCTTGAAGTTCTTTTGTAGATCTTGTTCTTTTAACCTTGTTTAGGTATTATTTTTCATATATGGATCCTTCTATATGTATTTCTTTCTGATTTGTTTATGTTTGTATGCCCTCCTTTGAAAAAATTCCTCAGAGTGCATGACCATGTGTATGTATCCTATATGCTAAGTCTAGCTTAAGTCATGCATGATTAAGTCATTGAACCTAAAGAGTTAAGTGTATGCTTGAATCAAATAAAAAAAAACACTCAATTCTCACCTCGGGACCTTATGACCTAAGCTGAATTGGAGACAATTGAAGAAGGAACATTAATGGAGGTTAGATGCAGCTTTTATTTTGCTTAATTTTCTTGCTTCTTCTCGGATTGTCGAGTTCATCTTCATCTCTGTTTTCATTTCAAACATCTGTTTCCTTTTAGCAATTTAGTCTAAACGGGTCTTAATACGAACAGGCAGCCTTGTTTGCTATTCCATATTCTAATTCGTGTGGGTTCATATGCGGCTTACGACGGTTTGAACTTTGCCCAGACGCTTTTTTGACAAACCTCTGTTTTTATTTCAAAACTTCGACTTTCCTCTTAGGAATATCGTCTAAACGGGTCATAATACGAATAGGCAGCCTTCTCTGCTATTTCCTATTCTGATTCGTGCAAGTTCATACGCGGCTTACGACGGTTTGAGCTTTGCGCAGACGTTCTTCCGAAAAAAAAAAACTTCTGGTTTTATTCCAAATATCTGTGCTTCAAGAAAATCTCTAGTTTGCCAAACACAACTAGAACTACGTAGCCTTGAGTTTCCCATTGCACTAGGGAATATGTAGGAGCAGGATCATGTCCTGTCAGACTATTTTCTACCAACCTATATACTTTTATTCTAAATTAAAAAGGATCAAACAGTTTTCAAAAAATATCAAAATCACGCACTCAAGTAGGATGCCTAACACCTTCCATATTCGTAACCGACTCCCGAACCTAGAATTTTTTCCTCAAGTTAGGGTTTTTCCAAATGTTTTCCCTTAAATAAAAATTTGGTGGCGGCTCTACAATCCATTTAAAATTCTTTTTAAAATTTTAGCAAGTTTTTCATCCCGTTGTAATTACGGTTGCGACAATAATTTTTTATATCAACCCCATTGTTCTTTAACTTCATCTAACTTAGAATGAGAATATGTGATGCATCTATAGTTAGGAAATGGCTGCAACTGCACCTAAATAAAATCATGTTAGCATAAAATCAATAATAAAGTTTCAAATAAATTAGGAATCATAGTAAATATAAACTTAATTTAGTGGTCATTAACATTATATTACATGCATCTCAAAGATTGAAATAAAAGCTTGTGAAAAAAAGTCCTTCACAAAAATTAATGACATTGAACATAAAAAAAAAAGTCTACCATATTCTATGCTATTAGCGTCAAGAAAAAGTTACAAAATTTTTAGAGTAATCAAAGATAGAAAGTCAATTAAAAAACTTCAAGGAATGCCAAAGACAAATAAAAAATATATATGTACATGTTTTACTAAAAAAGTTCCAATAAATAACAAAATAAATCAAATATGTATATGTAAGGTATTAGTGATATTTTAAAAAAAAAATACTACTAATATGAATGGTAACAGGACAATTTTTTTGCTACTCATTCTCATTTTGAGAAAATCAAAATAATTTGAATACAAAGTTAGAAAAGGAGAGAATACAAAGTTGCAATTCAAACTCATTAGGTATGGGTAAATATTTTTATAAAAAAATTAAATCATATATATTTTGAAATATATCATATATAAAATAATACGTAGTATTATGAAATTTTAAAAAACAAAAATATATTAATTACTATTTTATAATAATCAAGCATTTCACAATAACAAATGATCATGTATTTAAGTAAATTATTGTTTGCAAAATTTAAGATTATTTTAAAATTATTTAATTTTTCATTTATTTTTAATATAAGGATCGCTACTTTAATTTGTTAACTTCGGATAAAAATTGACTATAAGATGTGACCAATAAAAGCCAACAGAAACTTTAAATGTACATCAAGATATGTATAGCTTATAATTTTATTGTTTGCGAGAAAGTTTCTAATGACAAATAGGTTTAAAAATATGATAATTGTTAAACATATTTATATTCAATTCAAGTTTAAAAAATAACATTATCTTTGTTGTCATGTTGTCTACTTAAGTATGGAGTGGCTTTTTGAAATGACGTGACTATTGAAACTTTAATTTTGTAAATGATTGCTTTAAATAATATTTTTTCAATTTCCAGTTTCTAGATTATGAATAATTGAATTAATTTGGCATTTAATGTATTCAGCTTTCAAGGATTTGAAATTTAATTTTTAGTACACTAAATAATGGGAATGAAAATGGAAAGGAGATATATATGCGCTATTAATTTGTACATTGATGATTATCTGAGTTGCAGAAGAAACTCAATGATTCGTTTGTTTGCAAATTCCTAAGATGATGTCTCCCTGGCATATGTAGTAAAAAGGGCAGAGTGAAGTGTTAACACTTCTACCCTCCACCAAACAAAACCAGGATCCATATAATCAACGGTGGAAATTAAATAGGTTCAAATTTTAAATTGGCTTTGTGAAATTTATAGACTCATATTCTTCAAATAAAAAATTTGAACATAATTTTATATATCAAAATATTATATTAAAAATAAAATATATTATTAAAATTTTAGATAATATGTTGTGAATAGTTTGTTCAAAATAGTAATGGTAATTCAAGTTTTAAATGTTTTTGTAACAACATATTATGCACAAAACATTGCACAGACAAAATTAAAAATTAACCCACTGGTCATTTTTTTGTATAAATTAAGAATTTATCAAGAAAAAAAAAACATACAAAAGTAAGAGGATAAAAAAACCTCCAAAACTAATGAAATCAAAACCAAACAACAAAGGTTAAAAACAAAAACTGATAACATAAATTAAAGAAACTATAGTAGAACGCCACATTGAAGTAAGAAAAACCATTTGACCTAGCAAAACGGAGAGACAAAGAGAATCATCTAGATCTATTTGCTATCTATTCTTACCACAGTTTATATATGCTCTTGTTCCATTCTTGTTAGGCTATTTTAAGTGAATTATTTCCACCATCGTTTTGTTATCTCAATATCTAAGTTTCACACTTCACTTATCTTTTATTGCGATTCATTTATGTGCGCTTCTAAGTTGTGGTTGTTTTTGACATTTATATTAAATAGCCAAGGAAAATTTTATAACTTATACACCAACCATCACTAGTGGAAAATAAGCTTTTTACATCGGTTGTTAAGCACATTTTACATCGGTTATTCAGGCGGTGTTGAAGCGGGCGATATAGAAAATAAGACTTTTTACATCGGTTCTGCAACCGACGTAAAAAGTATGACTCTCTACATCGGTTGGGCAAAGAACCGATGTAGAAAATACACTTTTACATCGGTTGATGGCAGAACCGATGTAAAGTATACTTTCTACATCGGTTATAGCTTTAACCGATGTAAAGTCATACTTTACATCGGTTCTGCCCGCGAACCGATGTAAAAGTGTACTTTCTACATTATGGTCGTAACCGAGGTAGAAAGTCCTTTTTTTTTAATGTTCATTTTGTTTAGGTATACTAAAGTATTATTTATTCACATACCGGTATACATACAGAATCCAGTGACAAATAGAGAAGCACCAGACAACCAATACGACTCACATAATCTATATATTTAAAACAAATACATCATTATTTATTATCAAACTTTAATTTACAAATGAAATAACTTAAAATTACATTAAACAAGTATTGAAAGTTGAAAAGAAATGTAATAATCAGCCATGTACCTGTTAAAGCAAAGAGAAAAGATGTTAGAAACTCTACTAAACATAAAAAACGTAATAAACATTTTAAAATAAGTTAAAAATAAACATACAATGATGAAATAATTAAATAAATAACTAACTTGTATCATGTAGTAACATTTTCCCATATTCCTTCATGATGATCATCTCGAATAGCATGTACATCATCTATTTCAGTTCTTCATTGATACTAGATATCCTTGATGATAAGGAGTTTGAGAAATATCAATATTTGAAAGATCATTGGTGTCATCACTAGCGATTGTTGTCTTTCCTTGAAGAACAACCACCATCTTTTGGAGCAAGGGATCTTGGACATAAAACACTTGTTTTGCTTGGTGGGCCATGAGAAAAGGGTCATCCTTGTAAGCTACTTTTTGAAGGTCAACTAATGTAAATCCCAATTCATCGACTCTTGCACACCACCGTTACTATCAACCCATCCGCATTTGAAAACAGGCACTCTGTAAATTTGGTGTAATCAATCTCCCAAATCTCTTCAATCACTCCAAAGTAAGATAATGACCTTTACAGATTTTTATCTTTAGAACTTGCAAAAATGCACGATCTCCGCCACCACCATAACCCCACTATTTTGCATGGTACTTTTATCATCCCGAGACTTTGTATAAAATGAAAAATGATTAATATCGTACGGTCCAACATATGACATCAAAGTTTGGGTCATTTGCTAGCCACTTCAATGTATCAGAGGCACCATCATCCTTCTTAATTGTTTCATCAAACCAGTTTAAGAACGTTTTTGTTATGCTCATTCAACAACCATTTCGTTCATTCGAACATTCTCCTCTTATCATAGTTTTGTGAGTAGATAAGTAAGGTTGAACCTCGTCGGTATTATTCAAAATATACAAATGTGCTTGAAGGACTTGTGCACGACCCATGCTTTCACGGTTATGCCTCGTGTACCTTTACCTCCGTGTCTTCCCTCATGACGAGACTTAGGAACTCCTATGGGTTCCACTCTAACAAATACTCAGATAAAACTCAATGGCCTCTTCTCGCAATGTATCTTTCAATCATAGATGCCTCGGGACGGTGGGATTCTTCACATACCCTTTAATATTTTCATGTATCGTTCTTTTGGATACATCCACCTCAAATAAATTGGACCACATAATCTGATCTCTCTCACTATATGAACAACCAAGTGAACCATAATGTCAAAAATGATGGAGGAAAATACATCTCCAATTGGCATAAGATAGTAAAGCTTCATTTTCCAACTCATCCAATTTTAGAGGGTCAATGGCTTTGCTACATATTTTATTGAAAAATAAGCATAACCTACTTATTGTATGTCTAACTTTTTTAGGTAAAATGTCACGAATAACCACTGAAGTAGTTGTTGCATCAACACATGACAATCATGAGACTTTAACCCAACTAACTTTAAATCTTTCATCGAGACAAGTCTTTTTAAAATTTGAAGAATACCCTTGTGGCACTTTAACCCCACGTAGGCACTCACAAAAAGAAATTTTCTCTTTTTTTGACAACGTATGACATGCGGGCAAATATGTTCGCTTCCTACGATCGTGGAGCTTAACTGATGTCGTATACCCATGCGAACCAAATCCGCCGAGAATTGACTCCATCTTTAGTCTTGCCCGTATATTGAGAAGTGTTCCAATGATGCTATCACACACATTTTTTTCCACATGCATCACATCAATACAATGTCTAACATCAAGTTTGCACCAATATGGAAGATCAAAAAATATTGATCTTTTCCATATCCTTGTCTCCGTGACCTTTTTTTGAGTCTTTCCAAAACAGTTTTGATGTTTTTAACCCGACGTAGACTTGTTGTCCGCCATGCTTTTGGAGCAACATCATTTTCTAGCAAACCATTAAAAGCTTTCCTTAATCTACGATAAGGGTGATTAGTCCTCGAGAAATTTTCGATGACCAAGATACACCGTTCCTCCTTTCCATGATGCAGCTTGATGGTAACTTGTGCCTTTCTTCACATATGGGACATGCTTTGTGCCCCTTAACGCTGTATCCACATAAATTTCCATATACAGGAAAAGTCATTAATAGTGCAAAAAAAAGCATTGCCCGCATCTTGAAATTTTCATTACCATACGCATCAAACACCTCCACACCTTCTTCCCATGATTTTGCAAAGTCTTCAATTAAAGGAGCAAGATAAACGTCTATGTCATTTCCAGGTTGTTCATGGACCTGAAATCATCATGGACAACATGATGTATTTACGTTTCATGCATAACTCCTGAGAAAGTTGTAAATTGTCAAAAGTACAAATTTGCTATGAACTATGTTTACTACTTAAATTACCGTAGGGATTCATTCCATCTGTTCTATGAAGTCCAAGCCTTAGGTTTCTTGGCTCATTCCCAAAATCGGGATATAGTTGATCAACCATCTTCCATTGCAAACCATGTTGGGTGACGAAGTTTTCCATCAATCGATCTTTCATCTACATGCCATCTAAGGTTCTTTTGCTTCATCTTTATTACAAAACAATCAAGCCAACTGAATTATTGGAAGATACCATAACACTTTGGCTGGAGGCCGCTTGTGTCAGCCATTGCAAATAGAATCACTATCCTTCAGCTTTTATAACGGAAACTTGACAATAATGGCATTCATGTAATCCTTCAAACTCATTTCTCAGATAAGATGCAATCACTGGGGCAAAGTATGTATTTTCTATACCGCATACCCATCGACACAACACCTTCTTCGCCTCATAATTACGCTATGGTAATGTGGTACCTTCCGGAAGCATCTTCCTACCAACCAGCTTTTCAAGTACCCGGCGAAACCTTTATCACTCCAACCGCGATTCCTTGCCTCGTAGTGAATAATCTTTAACACCGTCGATACTAATCGTGTAAGCAGGCAGTACATCTCTGATACGTAAGGTTTCTCGAATCAGCAAGATAAGCACCACACATATTTGCCCGCTCAAATGACGCATGCCCTACATCACGAATCATATCCTCTTACCCAATCTTCCATATTTATATCAATTCCATCGTCGACACATTCGCATGCCTAATAACTCACCATGCTTTCATGTCCATTTTGTATAACTTTTGCAAAATCCATCACAAAGAATATGCTCTCTAATTTGACCAACACCCAAACGCCTCTCATTTAGACAATTAACGACTTGACAAGAAATTGTCCATTACCTCGTAGATTTGTCTCAGCAAAATTCAAAACTCTTCGACCCCATTTTCGTACTCCACGCCATAATCGCTCGCTTAGCATTTATCCAACTACGATCCATACTATACAAGAATCATCAACACAAGATTTAGGATTAACCTTGTCACTCATTGTTGTTAATTTATTATCCTCACTATTGGTAAGACCCTATCCCATTTCTCGAAAAAAGTTTTTATTCATCGACATACTCTAAAATCTTGAATATCATACTTGGTGAAGTTCTCGAAAGATTTCGCACGCTTCTTAGTACATAACTTCATTATGGTTTTATTTACCATAATGAAGCATGTACCCGTGAGACAAGGCAAAATGAACTAAAACTAAAAAAATTTAATCAAGTACAATTTACAACATTTATGAAGAAATTGTTAACCACCGAATAAAAACTTTAGTCCCAAACTGTCCAATTTGACAATTCAAGATTTAATATAATGAATGATTTACTTATTTAGTAATATACTCATTATATTCAACCTGAACGGGAAACTAAGGGTATGCTCAGATTTGAAACTCAGAAGAAAACAAACCAAACATATTGCTTAAACCTCAAAATCAAGACTATAAACATACATAAACCCAAAACAAACTTTCACGATCCGCAATCACAAAGCAGAGGCGCATAGAACATACCTTCTCGCTCAACACATAAAATGCTCGAGCTAAAGGCACAAACTGTGTCCAAATGGTAAGCTATGCAACAACTGCGTGGTTGAACCGACGTACTACTAAAGACGCTTTGTATAGCCAAATAAGAGGCGAAAAATTAAAGAATAATACAACCTGCACTAAATGTATATTTCAACCATAATGACAGAAATGAGATGCGATAAATAACAACAAAGACGTACTTTCGAACCTTACTTGCGCGACAATTCGACTGCAATCGTAATCGAAATCGTTTCCAATCGCCGTTTACGACGTACGACGACCACGTAACGTAAGCAACAGGAATGAAACCACGAATAATAAAGATGTTGACAATGGCTACGACTTAAACTAGAAATAGGGAGTATGAATCAAGCGTAAACGAGTGAACTGGGGGTTTTCGAAAATGAGGTTAGCAACATCGCGAACAACGTCGAGGTAATATAGTGACAGGGGATAGACATTCTACATCGATTGCTTCTCGAACCGATAGTGAGCACTTTCTACATCGTCGAGAAAATAACCGACGTAGAAAGTTTGTAAAAATTCACTTTCTACATCGGTCCAGGAAACTCCGACGTAGCAGAGTACTTTCACCATCGCTTGTTTTCAGGTAAACCGACGGTATGAAAGCCTGAAAAACTCACTTTTTAAGACGGGGAAAGAACCGACGGAGAAAGACTTTCTACATCGGTTACATAACAACCGATGTAGGTACTTTCTACATCGGTTCTTTCCCAACCGATGTAGAAAGTTTATACTTATTTACAAAAATGCCACCGCTGCTTTATTTACATCGGTTTTTAAAAACCGATGTAAAATCTTGTTATAATATCGTATTTTTGCACTAGTGCATAATGTCATCAAACACTAAAAAATTTATAAATATACGAAAATTATTAAATTTTATGGAATTATTAGTTTTTCTAACCAAATCAAACTTCAAATAATAATGGAATGAACAAATGAGAACTTAGGAATGTAGCAAAAATTAAGAGTAATAAATTAAATACAAAAAATAATTATTAGCTAAAAAAACAAACCAATAATAACAAAGAGCAAATGATCATGAACCAAGCAACTAAGATAATGAGCTTGAACCAGCACAACCGTAACAGCGAAATCGTAAAGGTCTAGTAAAACTGCAAACACAACTCTATGTGAAGGAAGAAGGAAAGAAACGCTGAACTTTTATACCAATATTTTTTTATGATGATAAGTGATGTAAAAATAGTATTATTTTATATATTATTTTTTTCTACGAGTATTTAAAGCATTTTAAAGTGTAAATGCTATAATAATTTTCTATTGTAAAGATTTTTTAAGAAATGTTCTAAAAGATGTTTATATTAATTTCTAAAAACACTTTATTTATAAATTACTTTAAAATGTGACCTGAAAAAATTAAAATAATTATAAATATAATAAAAATAATGCTAATTCTTATTTTCAAGGTTATTAGTTAAAAAATTAAAGTAATTATAAATAATTATTATAATTTTAATATTACAACGTTATTTTAAATAAAAATATAATATTTTCTTAAAAAATTCTCTTAAAAGACTATTAAAACAAATTCAAGAGGATCTAGTTTGGACGGTAGAAAGTGTGGAATAATTGCAGCAAGCTAGTAAGATAAAATTGAAGTGTAAACCAACTCTTTTACCTACCAAGTGCCACTAGGGACTAAACCTCTTATGCCTGCATCCATTATCAGGTTATGTAGTACAAATATATTGATCCAAACTAAGATCTATACAATATCACTTCTATCCCAGCTTTACCCTAATCATCTCATAAATTAGTATTTATATAAAGTTCTTTGTACTTTTCACCCCAAAGAAATTATTAGTATTTTAAATGTAGGATTACATTATTGTTGTTTTTTATGTTTTTATTAAGTGTATTTAGCTTAGCACTTTCTTATTAGGTGGTGACGGGTGATGTTAGTGGAAGAGTGAAATGTATAATAATGAAGAGCTAATTTAATCCGTGTACAATTTTATTTACAAATTTATTTGGTAAGGTGAAGTTAAAATGGTAACACATTGATTCCAAGTGATTTAATAACTAATAAAAATTATTTTTTTTGAGTAATTTAAAATTCAATAAGTAAGTTATAAATCATTTTTTAAATTAAATATTTAAAAAATATTTAATAACTGATAAACTCTTGCAACCAAGAAAAAAAATTATGCTCTTGATCAAGTATTTGTCATGCTATATATAAGACACAAATTTTACCCTCCAATATCTTAAAGTTTTCGTATCTACTTATTTATTTTGTTAAATTGGCCTTCTAATGAAAAAAGCCATTGTTGATGTCAAAAAGAAAAAATAAAATAGTATTATTGTAGATAATTTTTTAACAGTAAAAATAATATTTTTATTTTTATATCATCTATTATTGTTTAAAATTTGAGACAAAAATTTAGATAAAATTAGTAATATTGATATAATAATAATATTAAAATTGTTCTTCTATTTTATTTAATATATAGATTATTAATCCTGCTTCTCCTATTTAAATTAAGATTTCAAGTGCTACCAAATAGATAACAAACACTATAAAATAATTATCTATGAGCGGTTAAAAACATCTATTATAGTAGCTATAGTTTCCACGTGTGCATCATCGTTAAAAAGGAGATTTACATATAATATCATATGGACTCTACAATAGTAATTTATTCTACACCGATTAGTATGTTTGTAAGGGATACACCGATAAATTAAATTTTAAATAATTTAATTTAAAATTATTTTTCAAATTGAATATTTTAAAAAATGTCACTCATTGAAGTTTAAACCATTTCCCTGCCTGGCCGAACCAATTCATTGAAGTTAGAGGGCCTTTCGCTCCATTTGCAAACGACCTCATTGGAATGCATTCTTGATCATTTGGAGCGTCTCCGGCAACTGTCTTCTCTCTCTCACTGCCCTTAACTGCTATTTCTTCATCAAGCCTCTGCTCTGCAGTTTTACAATTGGGTTAGTTGTTGTGGACGTTTTCTTTTTCTGTTTTGGGATAGGATTGACACCATTTGAGAACATGACATATATGCGGTGACCCACAAGGTATTCTAATTCTATTGCCTCCCTATTTACTTAAATCCCATACAAAATATTCTTGTTGTCTATTAGTCAAGAATATGATCCGAATACAATTTTGAAAGTGAGTTAAGCTTAGCTCGTTTCTACCATTTTAATGTTGAATTATTCAAGCGTTATCTCCAAAAAAGTAACTTCACCACAAATTCAATCACATCACCTTAATAATTTATCTGTGTATAAGAATAGTTTAACGTAATTGTATTATACCAATTTCTTTCAAATAGGAGTGGTTTAAGTTTTCTCTTGATGAGCGCCAAAATTCAATAATTATTTTTTATATTAACATGTGTATTATGATAAAACAAAAATATTTGAAATAATTGTTTATGTTTTCTCAAAACCATTTAATTTACCAAAGTTTTACGTATATCATTTCCTAACACCAAGACATGGTTATAAGATATCTGTAGTTTTGTAGGAGCGGTTTCAATAAATGCCCAAATTATTTATTAGAAAAAAAGGCAAACAACTCCAATACATTGTTATCTTATGTTTATTTTCTTAAACTGGTTGCTAATTACAAAGTAATATTAATTCATTTATCATCTTCTATTATCTAATACCTTATTTTAAGATTATGGTTACAAGTAGTTACTTTTGGAAACATCTTCTCTTCTTTTAAGAATTTGTGCAAATGTTGAAATCTTTTTATTATGTGGTCAAAATTTAAAACTAAACGATGGAATATATTTTTACTGGGACTTTCTTTTATCTTTTAGTGATTTCATGGTATCATATTGAGGGTGATGTAGGCTATTCATTGTGATTATTTTTGTATGCTAGTGTTGTTTCATGATTTTTTTTTGCATATGTATTCTGTAAACATCCATTTCTGTCCGAGGCCCCCAATTAGCAAAATTAATCAAAAAAAACTGAACATAAAAATAAAAACAGAAAACAGAATAAACAGACAAACAGGGAAACAGACAATAAATAAAACATAAACAGAAAAACAAAAAATAAAACAATAATACTAATAAAACAAAATAGAAAATTAAATATAAAATCTGGAAATTAAAATAAAAAATTAACTAAAAACGGTTAACAGAATGAACAGAAAAACAGTTTTTTTTTTAAAAAAAAAAAAAAAAAAAAACAAAGGGAATTTGAAAAAGAGGAGGGGCATGAAAAGGATCGGGGGGATTTTTCATCAACTTTTTCTCCTTGGACCCTGGGGGAGGATTCTGGATCATAGGGGATTCCATTATTGCAAGGGAGGGTCCCGCGTCTTGAAAATGGAGTTCATTCAAATCTCATGGGGGGCCTGAAAAAGGGAAAAAAGATTGATACACGGGAGATACTCCAATATTTCTCCCCCAGAGGCACGAAGGTCTGGTCTTCTTCAAGAACGGCAAGTCTCCGTCCAAGAAGCAGAGGATTCTCAGTCACGCTTGCGCTCCAGGGTTGGAAGAAACCGCAATCCCCATTGATTCGGGATTCAAGCTCCACATGAAGATACTACCTCCGAGGTTAGCCACGTGCAGAAGTTTGCATATCTTTATCGCCTAACGCCTAGGTAGACCCGCACGAACAGGTTGGTTGTGTTTTGTTCCATCTATAAACCAAAAAAGTTTGGATGTTAACAAGGATCTTGCATTGCTTAGTATTATCGACAAATGAACTTGCGGTAGCTTGAGCTCTAGGGTCGTTATTCTAATTTGAAACTAGGTGAGAATTAACTATTATCTGGCACTCAAACTTGGCCTCTGTTATCTTTTCTGCTAAGGAGTTAATGGTAGGCCAGGGATAAATTAACATGATATCTGTTCACTGTCATTCACCCTTCTTAAGAGTATTACGATCTCATGAAATTCTTTTCTCATCTTAGATTAATCTTTTAGACCTCCTTGGGCTGAATCTTTACTTAGTATATGCTCATCATGGTGAAATTTTGGTATAGAAACAACCTTTGGAATGTATGGTTGCTTTGCAAGATTTGGGACATTTCCTACATGCAGACATGAATCTCTGTTTCATGTTGATAAAAGAGGAAGAGATACTACACCTTTGCTCACAGAATTTGGGCCTTCATGAAACGTCATGAGCCTATATGGCTGCTGCCAATGGTGTCCAAGACACTTGCGTAGTACAAATTAGAACTTTGGACCCCCTCCGAGTTTCAATCTTGTTCCTCCTAAACAATAGAATGATTCGAGCCCAATGATTCTCTCAATTACTCTCAATAGGATTTTCAGTAAGTCGGCTTTTCTCTTCCTGGAAAGAAAGTTCCATTCGTACCACTTTATATGGAGAACAGAATAGCTACTGTAGCACCAATAAAGAAATTCATGGATCACACTTAAGGATCATAATCCGAAAGGATGAAAAAGTAGGCACGATGATAAATTTGCCATTAACACAATCAGGAAGCTGAATTTGTAATGTCCTAAGATTAACCATCACTGTTCGAGTATTCAACGGATAGATAATCAACAAAAAAAAGAGTTTGCCAACATTTGAATGGTACCACCTCTTGTTCATAGAAGGCTTATATCAAATGTCAGTCGTAGCACCTCTATTGTTGTCTTCTCCATTTGGTTTAATCTAGATCAATCCAGCATCTAAGCGCAAAAGCATTAAATTAAGTTCACTTGCATTTAAACCAAAGACTTCTGATAAACCCCGTGTAGTTTACGTGTGAGCCATATCCCCCACCTACTAAAGTATTTCTTAAATCCAATTAGGGGCTTCAAAACTTAGACGTAAGTTTGGCTTAATGGTAAGTGTACTAAACACCTACATTCTACGCCACGGGTTCGATTCGGGAAAGCATCCCCCAGGTTTTGATTTTTTAATTCCCTGCTCATGCCCAACTGCCTTGCTTGTTAAATACATTCCTTATAATGGCAAGTAACTTGGTGTGGGGGCCACGATTTTTTTTACCAAAATATGATGGTGGCAGGCCCTTATACTTCCATAAATACAAATATACCCCCACAAATCCCATAATTCCAATTCTATCCCATACTTTCATAAATACAAATATACCCCCACAAATCCAATAATTCCAATCCTGCCCCAAGATCCAAAATTACCAATTACCCCCTAACCTTTCCATTAATTCCAAATATGCCCCAAGATCCAAAATCACCAATTAGTCCCAAACTTTCCATTAATGTCAAAACAGTCCCCATATTCCATAATTAATAAAAAATTCAAAAAATTCCAGAAATTTAAAAAATTTTAATAAAAAATTCGAAATAAAAAAAATTAATAAAAATTCCAGAAATTCAAAAAATAATAAAAAATTCCAAAATTCAAAAAATAATAAAAAATTCCAGAATTCATAGAAATTAATAAAAAATTTCAGAAATTCAAAAAATAATAAAAAAATTCCAGAATTCAAAAATTAATAAAAATTCCAGAAATTCAAAAAATAATAAAAAATTCCAGAATTCAAAAATTAATAAAAATTCCAGAAATTCAAAAAAATAATAAAAAATTCCAGAAATTCAAAAAATAATAAAAAATTCCAGAATTCAAAAATTAATAAAAATTCCAGAAATTCAAAAAAATAATAAAAAATTTTAGAAATTCAAAAAATAATAAAAAATTCCAGAATTCAAAAATTAATAAAAATTCCAGAAATTCAAAAAAAATAATAAAAATTTCCAGAAAATTAAAAAATAATAAAAAATTTCCAGAAAGTCATAAAAATTTATAAAAATACAGAAAATTTATGAAAATACAGAAAATCCATAAAAATTCAAAAAATCTAGAAAATTCATTTAAATCCCATAATTGCTAAATAATTACATTAAAACCCCAATTACTCCAAAGGTCACAAAATGAAGATTCTTCTATTAAATTCGAGCTTTCTTTTATTCAAGGATCAACGTCAATTGCGAAGTATTTCTTTTTTGAAAATTTAAAAATCTTTTTCTAAATATTTTGGGATCTTTAAGTCTCACGCTAACGGACTCTAAACGGGAGTCATTTACCTCGCTGCTCAACATTTAGTGGTTCATATAGGTCCCCGTGCTGCCTTAGCCGCCTCGGGCCTTGTGCATGAGTGGACTTGAGGTCTTCTTCAAGATTTAAAATTGTTTTTAATATTTTGGGATTATAGGTCTCACGCAATGGGCTCTAAATGGGGAACCGGTTTACCTGTTGTTCAACATTTAGTAGTTCGTATAGGTCCCCGTGCTGCCTTAGCCGCCTCGGGCCTTGTGCATGAGTGGGCCAAAAATCCCTCCCAAAGATAAAACTTTCTCAAAACAAGATCTTTAAAATAATCTTTTCTCAAGCATTTTCGAAGGTCAAACCTTCACAAACCAAATAATCTTTTTTCAAGCACTTCCGAAGGTCAAGCCTTCACGAACCAGAACTACGTAAGCCTTGAGTTTCCCATTGCACCGGGGAATACGTAGGAGCAGGATCAAGTCCTGTCAGGCTAACCTCCATCAAGTATTTATTTTCACACTAATTAAAGGGATCAAACAATTCCTCAAAATCACACACTCGCCTTAAGGGTACTGCTCTTCTAATGGGCGAGTAGGGTGCCTAACACCTTCCCTACTTGTAACCGACTCCCGAACTTAGAAGCTCATTCCCGAGTTAGGGTTTTTCCAAATATTTTTCCTTGAACAAAAATTTGGTGGCGACTCCACTTAATCCAATAAAATTCATTTTTCAAAATTTTGCGAGTTCGTCGTCTCGTCGGAATTACGGTTGCGACATCTTCAACCATTGTATTGTTTGATTGAATATTTGTGTGGACATATGAAAAAATTAGTTATAATCTATTTCAATTTTAATTTATTATCTAAGCATGTATATAAAAGCTTTTATAATCTTGTGTTGTTTGCTATAAAACTCTTCATATTTTATTTTATTTTAGATATATTTATGATGATATTTATGATTATTTGTAATTTTAAATATTTTAATTGGTGAAATGAGGTTGGGAACAATATGTACTTAAGAGGTTAAGAATTATAAATCAAGTGTCTTATGTGCTTTACACCTTTTGCTAAACCACCGGATTTAGTGTTCGAGTTTCGAGTTCAAGGCTTCGGTTGCAGCTCTTACTCCATATTAGGTTGAATTATAAATTTTCTTCTATTTTCAATAAAAGAACAGTATTTTTTTTTAATGTTTTTTTTCAACATTAATGTTTATTTAACATGCTGGGCTCGTGATAATATTTACACACAACACACTTCTCACTAATAAAGAAAACAACGACAATCAAGATACTTCAATTATTGTAATAAATTAGAATAGTTAAAATTCAGATTTAACCATTGTAAAGTTTAGAATTTGGTTGTAGTAGGTTAAGAATTCTGTAAGTCTTAGATGCTTGTAACAGGTTTGCTTACTTTGTAATTTTTCTCAGGTAATTTATGTGTAAAATTAGACTTGTGAACTTTTATTAACTTGTGTAGGATACTCACCTATGTGGAGGGTATAGGGGCTTAGCAAGATTGGAGACATAAATGGGTGCTAGATGTTGTTTGACTTTTTAGAAAATTAGAGTACTAACTTGTGTTTCTATTTTGTTTTGTGAGGTTGAAGGGAGACAGTATGTTTTCCTAACTTTTGTCTTTTTTAGGCATTATAACTTTTTTTTTTAAATATTATGAACATTATAGACTTTTGGATTTTACTCTTAAAGGGTTTTGAGGTTGGTGAAATGTATATATGTTGAGCAACTTGTATAAGTGTTTACCTCTTTGTGTGTTTGAATATCTATAAATTTGTTTGTAGAAGTTTAATTTGCAATTATGAGTGATTACGTCATATGTGGAGTAGTACATAATACATATTTTTCTTTTTTTACCTGTATTAAATTGGATCTTATGATTTAGTTACGAGGAATCTACTTTCTATAGGTTTCTAATGCCTTTTTGTTTAGAGCTTGTTTGTATGTTTTTTTGTAAAATATATGCGTATGTGGTTTAAGTGTGTATCTCGTTGGTTATGCTATAAGTTTTTTTTGGTATTTGTTTGTTATTTATGTATGTTTGATGTGTGTGTCTATAATTTTTTTTGTTACTTGTTTGTGTTTTGTATGTTATTTGAATTATGCATATGTGCAGAAAGTGTGACAAGAATGTTTCATGTGTGCACTTGTTATATACAAATGTATATGGTTGTTGTTTTTGTATTTATTATGTGTGCTCATGATTGTTGTGTGCTAGTATGTAAGTAGTGATTATGTTTGTATTATTTTGTTAGTTATGTGTATTTAGTTTGAGTGTGCGTGTGTGTTGGTTGTTTTACGTTTGTTATATGTGAACGGAAAGGGATTGTTTATCTCTTTGTTTTTATCATGAGTGTACTTGTGTGTGCTTCTTCTATATACATATGTATATGGTTGTTCTTTTAAAGCTTATTATGTGTCATGGTTGTCACTAGATTGCGAGTAAGTAGTATCACATTTACTTTGTTATATATGAGTGAAAGGGTTGTTTATCTTATTTTATTCGTGAGTGTACTTGTAGTGTGCATTTATCACTTGGGTGTAAAATTATTTTTGCACATATGATTGTTAGTATTTTAAATGTATGATTTTTCTTATATTGGTATTATTTATATGTATTTTTATATATGTGCATTTATGTTCCTTATCTCAACATGATGCCTATGTTTGATTTTCTTTTTCATTATTTTATATGTACATGCATGGTTTGTATGTGGGTGTTTATGAATGCTTTATATAGCTGTGCATAGGTTATATGTAAGTTGTTTGTATGTATATTGTTTGAATGTAGGCATATATATGGTATTGTTGGAGTGATTATGTATATTTATTTTTTATTTGTGTGTTTGTGCTTGAATGTGTATGTATTTCACTTATTTTTATTTTGTGTACAATTGTACCGTGTGTGCCGTGTGTGTATGAATGGATGTTTGTTGTTTTGAAGTGTTATTTTTGTGTTTTGTATTTATCATGTTTGTCTATGTGTTATGCATATCTATGTCATTTGTTCGATGTTAATTTTCATGCAATTGTTGTTTCTCAATGTTGGTTGTGTGTGTGGTGAGGGGAGGAAGTTGTTTGATTGTTTTTTATTTTATGAATAAGGCATGGTTACGGGTGTGTTTTGTTTTTATGTGTGTAAAGTTATTATTTGAGTTTTATGTTTGTTAAATTTAAAGGTATGGTTGTTTTCAGGCGTGCATGTTATTGAGTGTTTGCGACATTAATTCGCAACTATGAGTGATCACACCATGGGTGGTGTAGTACACAACTCATATTTTCCTTTTTCACTTGTATGAACTATGGTATTGTGATTAGCTCAATTTTGGATAAATAGGATGTCTTTTGTCAGTAGCGTGTTTACCCAAGATTGGGCTAAGCTCAAATTAGGGGACGTAAGTGCATTTTTCCCTACTTGACTTCAACTTTATTGACTTCAACTTTATGGTCTATAAGTAGATCCTTTTTATTCTCCCTCTCCAACACTTTGACTCATTTGTAAACATTTTTAAAATTTAAAGTGAGTACTTTCTTTTAAATTTTCTCTTCTATTATGCCAGTTCATTTAATAGAAACGACTTCTATCATAAGGAAGTCTAATATGGTATATGCAAGTTTATTTTCTAAGTTTTGTAGCTTATGTAGTATAGAATAATTAGTTTAGTTGTTAATTTTCTAAACATTCATTTATGAATTTTCACATTGACATTTCTCTTTTTTTTCAAAAATTTGTGAGCAATTGCATCATTGTTAACTAGTTTCCGGTGGTATTAGTATTGGTGTATTGTGTTTGTGTGTGCTAGGTGTGTACCGATGTGTTTGTTTGTTTATTTACGGTGTTATTTTTGTTTGTTGTGTATGTTGTTTATATGTGTTTCTCTATGTATTTTCTTGTTTATGTCCCGTTGTTTGCATGACTATGTGCTTGTATGCATGAATATATGATTGTAAATTGTTTATTGCCCATGCGCATGTATTTGTATATGCCTATGTGTATGTTGTTTGAGTGTGTGAGTTTGTTGATTGTGTATTTTGTTGTGTTGTTTTTTTTTTAATGATTTCAATACATGTGTTATGATTTTTTTTGTGTGTTTGTTAGTTGTCTCTGTGTGCCATATTTTTGTATTCACTTTATTTTTATGTGTTTTGTTATATGTTCTTATTTGTGTATTTGTATTTTACCTTTGCATGTCTATTGTTAGTGTGTATGGATGTTAATTTGTGTGTTTGTATCTAGAATATTGTGGGTTGATTAATTATCTATGAATGAGTGTGTTGTTTAGATCAGTGTATGTAATATTTGTTTTATTATTTGTGTTTGTGTACTGCTTGTGTTTTTTTTTATGTTATTTTTGTTTGTGTGTATATATGTTTATGGATTTTTGGTTTTTTTAAATATTTCTCTGTGTATGTGTGCATTTATATGTTCTATCTATATGATGTGTGTATATGTTTTTTTATTTTGTATATGTGTTTTGTGTGTATTTGATTATTGTATGTAGATTTCTTGTTGGAATGTCTAAATTTGTGTGTTATATATATATATATATGTTTGTACCTTATTTGTTTATTTTATGTTGTTGTATATTTTATATTGTGTTGGTTCATGTTACATGTATGGATGTATTTGTTTATGGTTACAATTCCGTGTATTTGTATTTTTTTATGTTGTTTAAGACCAAAGTGTCTATTGTTTCCTTCAAATAGAGTAAAGATATACATTACTTGCTCACTTATATATGACATTACAAATTAAATTTTTTTCTTATTTATAACATTGCAATTGGTTTAAAACTTCTTTACTTGTACTTTATTTCCTAGTCTAGCAAATTAAAATTTCTTTATATTTTTTAGGTAATAATGTGCTAATATGGTATGTATTCTACAAAAAGTTATCACGTGAATTGTAAAATAATATTTCATTTGTTTACTAAATTTGTCATCAACCTTCAATATTTAAAAATAATATAAAATTAGTTCATGTATAATAATTTTATATTTATAATTATTATAAAATTTTAAATTCAATTTATAAATTATATACGATATTAATTCTTTATTTTATCTTATTTTTTACATTTTTTTTATTTTAATATATTTAATGATAATAAATTTGATATTAATTAATTTTTAATTTTAAAATTTTAATTTTATAAGTTTTATAATTTTTTTTATTTTATAAGTTTTATAATTTTTCTTTTTAATATTTTATTAAAATATAAAAATTTAAATCATAACTATTTAAATTTATATTTTAAAGTTGATAATTCTTTAATAAAATTAGATAAAAAATCAAACAAAATAAATTTATTATTTTTATTTGACATCTTTTTTTAATAAGATATATATCAATATTTATCTTTGAAATTATTTATATTTTAATTATCTATTTTATTATTTATTTGATAATATAATAAAGAGATAAAGTATAAAGGTATATAAAATTTATGAGATTAATTTTAATATTAAAAATAAAATTAGATAAATTTAATTTATATATACATTATATAAAAATTGAATTAACTCAAATTATTATAATCAAACATTGAATACAGTTTAATGGTAACCAAAAGATTTAAATATAAAATTTTTTAAACAAAAATTTACTTAATTTTTATATATAGTAAAAAAATAAAATAATATAAAAATTAATATCTATATTAAAAAAATAATAAATAAAAAATATTAGTATTAATAAAATTTAAAGTATACATAAACTAATTTGTAAAGATAAAAATTATTATATAGGAACTAATTTGTATTTTTTAAATAAATGAAGGATCTAGATAAATTTGTTATAAACAAATGAAAATATCATTTTAAATTTACATGATAATTTATGTGTCACTCAACATGTTAAATTAGCACATTTTTACATGAAAAATGATGAAGAAATTAATTCGCAAACCAATTACTAAATAAAGTACTAATGAATAAGTTTAGACTAATTGAAATTATGAAATAAGCGCACTTAGAATGTCATACAAGGAGCAACTAATTTGTTCATTTACTCTATTAACAAACAACATATTAGACACAATGTCAAAACCATGTAAACAAAAAAAAAAATGTAAATACTGCATGCCAATTTCAATCACTGAACAAAAAACATATCCATACATACAACATAGACCCGTAACACAATAGAAATATATGCTGCAAATTAAAATAAACATGTATATACAAATACACAGATAAATACATAAATTGAGACATACCAACATATAAGAAACCTACACACAACAATCAAAATGCTACAAGAATCATATTAATAAAATTAAAAAAACATAGAATATCATATACACATAACATATAAATCACATAAAACAAAGATATACATGAAAAAAATAAAATTTAAAATACATACATACCAAAACAAAAATAACATAAAAGAGAATACATAAACATTATGTACAAACACAAATAACAAAAACAAAATAAATACACCTACCTAAATAACACACCTCCCATTCAGATAAAATGAACCAACTCTTACATTCTAGACACAAACACACAAAAATCAACATGTAACCCACACTAATTCATAGACACATGTAAATTACAGATACACAAATAAGAACATATAAATGAAAAACACATAAAAATAAATAGATCACAAAATATAACATACACCTGCTAAACTAACAAACACAATAAATGCACAACTCATGGCTTGCAATCATAAAACATGAACAAATCCACACAACAAAGTACACAATCAACAAATCACGATTCAAACAATATCATACACATACGCATATACAAAATGCGCACGAGCAAAAATAGTTTCCTATGATATATTAATGCTACAAGCCGTACTCATGCAAACAAACAAACATAGATAAGCAAACGAGAGAAACACACCACAAACAACATACACAAGGCACCAAAAATAACACTACCAAATAAACAAACAAACACATCTATACACACCTAGCACACACAAACACAATACACCAAAAACTAATACACACAAAATAGCTAAGAATGATACACTTGTTCACAAATTTAGAGAAAAAACATAAAGTGCTGAAAATTAATAAATGAAAGTTTAGAAAATTAACAACTAAACTATCATTCTACACACCACTACATAAGCTACAAGGCTTTCAAAAAAGATTGCATCCACCACATTGAACTTCCTCATGATAAGCAGTTACTTCATGAATTAGCCTAAGAGAGAAGAGAGAATTTGAAAAAAGTGCTTGCTCTAAATTTTAAAAACATTTTTACAAATGACTCAATACTTTGAGAGAAGAATAAAAGGATCTGTTGATAACCATAGGACGTAGCCAAGTAGGAATAAATGTGCACCTTCCCTAATGTGAGCTGAGTTTGGCCCAATCTAAAGTAAACACACTAGAAACAAAGACATCCCAAACCTATCCAAAGTAGATAACTAATCACAAGATCCTAGCTAATAAGTGAAAAAGGCAAACATAAGTTGTGTACTATACCACACATGGTGTGATCACTCATAGTTGCAAATTAATACATGAACACTCCAATAACACGCACACACAAACAAATCCATACACACACTCAAATATAACAAACATACAAATTTAAATAATAACTTTACACACACAACCCACACTTATTCATAAAATGTAAAACAATCAAGTTAAATCTTCTCTCCACCACACACAACAAACATACATAAATCAGATCATCATGAATCTTGGACCAAGAGTTGCATAGAACTAAGTTCATTATTTGTCCAAAGACCAGTAGTGACCACTTCACCAGATCGTGACAATCTCACATCTGGGTACATTGACGTTGCAATTGCATGAGTACCAGTCTCTCTGGATCAATATTTGGACCTAGATCAATACTAGGGACTACAACTAGTGATGACCTCAGATCAGACTATGATCAAAGCATTAGACTAGAACCAGATCATTATCGAGACCAGGACTCCATAGTTAGACTAGGATCAAGACTGGACAAGCAACGAGAGCATTACGATAAGGACCAATAGTTGACTAAGACCAAGATCGCATTGGGATCGGGAATCCGAGAGTAGGACTAGGATTTGGATCAATACTACGACCAAGCCTAGTAGGTGGACCCGCACTAGGATAATTATTAGACCACGATCGGACTTTCAGCATTACTGAATTGCTACCCCGATTAATTCAAGACTCACTCAATTGCACTATGTCCCATGAAGCCACCGGAACCCCCATACCCCAAATGGCATAACCCGAGGCTAAGTGCGAATACCATGCCGGAACAAGTGGACATTCCACCGAGAATTGCTTGGCCTTGAAGCATCGGGTTCATAAATTAATCAACGCCAAGTGGCTCCACTTTGAAAAGGACGCGCCGAAACGCGTGGGAAACAACCCTGCCCAATCACGCAGGAGCAAGGCCCCCAGAAATTGCATCGCAGGCAAAGAAGAAGTGAACATGGCTCGTGAACCTTCCCCGCCAGCCTAGGCCCTTGGTCATTCCCGATACACTCAGGTGCACCGGACTACCAACGCCAATGGGGATGACGGCTCCGTTATAATCAAGGTTCCCGGTCCTTTTCCATACCAACAGAGCAACGGAGGTGCCCCGGAAATACGAGATAGAGGTGTCCGGTGGCAAGATAGAGGAAGGAAGGAAAGGAAGCCTCGAGGACTTGACTCCCGAAGTATCGTGAAATTGATAGCTTCTGGATCGGCGCATGACCAAGGGGAGGGTCGCATTTACCTCCCGCATGGAAGAAAAGAGGAAAATCGCCTTCTGCGGGCAGGCAATATTAGCAGGTCTCTAACCCGAAAGTAGTAAACGCGGCCAGAGGAAAGAGAATTGAAAAAGACCCGCTCTCGAGGAAGATGCTTGTGAATTCCTCAAGATGATCGTAGGAGTGTAGTATACTGGTGGCCGGAGCAATTGAACCGTGATACCGGCCAGTAATACTCACCGTCGGCCCCGATGATGAACTCCGAGCTCCCATCACAAAGGTGTACTACTCAAGGTACTAAATGAGGCTGCACGTGGTCCAACATCTCGTATGATTACCTCCGAAGGCATTATTGCAAGTAATATCACCGGCTCAACAACTTCTCACTTTTGCTCGACAAGGAGATTCCTGGGATGAGGGAGCTCGACACAAACAAGGCATTACACACATCTCAGAAGTGCTTGGACTCGATATCCCAGCCGTAGGTTCGGATAGATACTGGTTCCTCATTGAATGTAATGCCTCAAATCGGATAATCACAAACCGCCAAAGACGCAGGGGTCCAAGCTCCTGATGGATCGCTTGAACTGATCGACGAGAAAAGGTTACTATACGCCACGCCGCTATAGCCAGCGAGGAGAATGGCAAAGTATTCGATGAAAGGTCCATCTCGTAGAATTTTATGAGGGAGACTTTGGTCATCAAAAGGTTTGCCGCTTAACGCGTAGTGTTACCGACGGAATGGTCTCCAATTACCGTGACCTTATGCGTCTAAGTGTCTGAGGCTACTTCCATCTCGATCGGATACGGACGGAAGGACTTGCCTAACCCTATCAATTCAGATTTCGTTAAAAGGTATTAAGTGTTTAAAAAGAAAGTCCGCTAGGTCAAACCCAGGTGATGCCATGAAAGGTGTACTAGGGACAATTCAAAGAAAGAAAAGCCCGCTTAGGGTCGAAAATCGCAAGGGGCGTGCCTGTGCAAAAGTTGCGGCAAGTTCGTTTGAGAGCCCATAGGTCGAAATTTGGCATGCTTCAGGTGTGCTATAAGCAATTCAAGGTAAATCCCGCTAGGTTGAAACTCGCGCAGCCTAGAAAGTTGCAGCAAAAAGCTCGCTTAGGTCAGCCCGCTAGTATGGCTTTAGGCAAACTCGTAAAGCTGTACCGACAAGACTGAGTACTAGAGCACCTCCTGCTATAAAATTGAAAAAGTGACAGCAAGCCTCCGACCACATTAGGGAAAATCAATGGTCAACAAGGATCTCGAAAGCCTTCCCCTATACCGTGGGAGAAAAAATTCCAAGTATTCGTTCAAAATCCATGAACAAAATCAAACTCGTCATGGATCAAGTGAAAAGGTTCAAGACTATCGACAAAATCGACCGGTTTTGCTAATCGACAACTGGCAAAAATTTGTTTCCTTTTTTCAAGCAAGGCTGCATTTGCGACAAAATAGCTTTTTCAAGTCGCCTCGAGTAATACTAGCACCTAATCGCTCCTCTCAAAGGCATCCAACCAATCCAAATCAAACCACCAAATACCCACCCGCTAATATCTCAAGAGACCTGTCTTACAATTTCAAAGCAATTGCATTTTATTTTCGTCAAAGATGTATATGCAAAATGCAATCTATCATTGAATTTTGAATGATAATAACTATCATGCACATTGCTCTCAAGGTCATGTGGTTATTCAAAATTTTCTCGATTACAAATTCTCACTAGATCAAAACATCTTTACCTCTAAAAGAGTAACAAACGTAGTAGACGCTCAAAGAAACAAGAGAGCAAACAAACAAAGTCGTGAGATCTAGCCTTATTTCAAAATCATGATCACAAGAAAGCTAGAAGTCGGTCTCCAGTAAACAAAAACAGACTATTTCACTCCCCGCCTTACCAAGTAGGCCATCTTTACATTCCAAAGTTTAGCTCTTTTAGATTCTCTTATGATGTCGCCTTGATTTTTAAATTCGATCTTACTTATGTTATCAGGCTGCATACTTAAATTTCTCCCTCGCCTCTATGCTTCGTGCTTGATGTTTAAATTTTAGCACCTCGCATGATGTCAAAGCCGATGTTTATATTATTAGACCTCTACCTATGATGTCAAGCCCTCGTGATGTGTTATCTTTTGCACCTCGCCTGATGATGTCGTGCCCTACATGTTTAATTTTCTAAAACCGTCACCATAGTTAGTTCGTGCTCAGACGTTTAATTTTTCGAATTCGCCTTTAGCGACAAGTCGCCTATGCATGTTTAATTTTCTCAAACCCCATGTTGCTCGACTCTGATGTTTAATTTTCTCTTTCGCTTATGATGTCGTGTGCCTCTACATGTTTAATTGTCCGAACCTCTACTTACGTTGTCGCTCTCGCATGTTTAATTTTTCTACACCCCGGCCTATCGGCCGTCGTTTCCCTACATGTTTAATTTTCTGCCTCTTAGATGTCGCCTCTCGATGTTTAAATTTTCAGCACCCCGGCCTATGATGTCGTTCGTCTATGCTTAGATTTTGCACCCCGACTCCACGCGGTCGTGCCTCTATGTTTAACTTAGGTCTCTCGGCCTATGCTTCATGTGCCTCCCGCATGTTTAATTTCTTTGCTAAACTCTCCCGCCTATGATGTTAGGCCTTTGTATGTTTAATTTTCACCCTCGCCTATGTTGTCGCCTCGATGTTTAATTTTCTGCACCCTCGACCCATGTTGTAAGGCCTCCATGTTTAATCTTCTTCAGACCTCGCCTACGTTGATCGGCCTCACCCGAGTTTCTCGCATCCTTGGCCTTTCCTCCTGGAGGCTGAGGCCACCTTCTTGATGTTACCCCATCCCCCACCAAGCATCCTCTCGCAAGACTAGGAGTTTCAAGCTCGCCTCGCATTACAACACTTTCTTCCCCTCCTCCCTACCCGACATCAGAGAATCGGCCTCTCACATTATCTCAGTGGAGGAAAGAGGGGGAAACTCAGAAACACCCAATTATAGTTCCAGGCTCCATTCTTCATTTTATTTATGTCAACAATCAAGAAAAGCAGAGAAAACGAGAAGCAAGAAAAAGCAAAAAACAAGAGAATGGAAAAGGTACATAGAAAAGAAAATGGAAAATAATAATAATAATAATAATAGTCAACAAAAAAATATACAGAAGAGTAAAGTAAAAATGAAAAGCATCAAAATAAATAAATAAATAAAAATAATAAAAAGAAATAAAAAATAAATAATAAATAAATAATAAATAATAAATAATAATAAATTTAAAAAAGAATTAAAAACAAAACTAAAAATCTGAAAATAAAATGATTAAAAATCTTAAAAATTTTTTAAAATTAAACTTGAAAAGAAAAAAATATATATGAAAAGAAATCTAAAATTTAAAAATCTGAAAAAAAATAAAAATATATAATAAAAATTGAAATCGAGGATTACTTAAATTGAATTTTCAGGCAAACGCTTTTCTGCCTATTGACTTGATCTTTTTAATTGGAGATTGATTCGTGTACTTTTATCCAAAGTCTTAATTAGTTTTGAAAAAAGAATTATGAGATGCTTGAATAACAAGATACTTAATTGCATGTTTGAAAATGAATGAAGAGATGCTACATTTCGGTGATGCTAGAATGTAGAGAATGCGATGTTTTAATCTTATTGACTGCTTTTTTAGCTGAAATAATTACTTTGATGAAATGGATGCTATGGATGAATGCAAACCATGAGATGGTGTAAAAACTTTTTGTTTCTCTTGATTTTTTTGGACATGTCCTTTCCTCGACAACCCTCATAGGAGCCGCTGGAAGGAATCAAGGATCGACGAAGCTAGATTGACTCTCTATCCCTCGCTTTTGGTCAATATCTAACCTTCTTTCCAGGATCTTTGACACCCACCAATAGTTTTCAAGATTGAACAAGACACACTCTTTTTTTTTGGCATCGTGGTCGGTAGAGGATGATCTTGGGAAGTTAGCCATTGCTCTTGTCATGATGATCGAGACTCCATCCGATTTTCATGACTTTTTCAAAATTAATCTTTTTATTTACATTTTTCATATCTCTTTTTTGGCATGTACACCATGTGCAAAGATTCTGATGGTCAATGGAAAGAAATATAGAAGGCTTTGCAAAAGATGTTTGAGGTAGTGTACTTGAAAAAAAAGATGACAAAAGACGTGGGTTCGGGCTGTCCAAATTGGACCTTTGATGAAAATGTCATTGCTCGCTTTTCATAATCTTGATTGTCAAATTAATCAAACTTTGAGAAACGACAAAATTTTGCCCCAGCTTTAGGGAAGACAGAGGTGTAGAATGTCATGTTGTCCGGGATTCCTGGTTTAACCTAACTTTTTGGTCAGTTCTCGAGTTTTCAACCCAAAGTGTAGTCTTTGTGTTCAGCTTTAATTTTGTCTAGGCTCGCCTCTTGAGGTTTTCGATCTATGTTTCGCTTTTCTGATCGCGTTCTAACTTTTCCTAGGTCGCTTTTTGAGGACCTGACCTAGCTAGCTTTTATTTTCTTGATCCCCATTTTTCCTAATTGTTTTCGGAATCCAGCAAGATCTTTTTTATCGCGCTTTGTCGACACCTTTTGAATTTTAACTCCTACTTTTTCCTGGATTATTTTGGCTTAATCCAGTTTTGAATTTTGATCTTCTTGATTTTCCGGATCATTTTTTATTTTTAATCTAAATGCTTTTCTTCTTTTTTCTTGAATTTTATGTAGTTAGATATTGATTCATAATTCAGCTTGGCTTAATTCAACTGATCTCATTTTGCATCCCTAAATTTTTTCCCCGCGATTTGAATCCTTTGTCCACGTGATATTTTATTACAAGACATGGTGGTGATCTAGAATCCCTCGTCGCTTATTTTGCTTCCTCATTTGGTTTTCCTTAAGCTCGATTAATCGACGCTCAAGATTATTTATTACAAGATCGCATTGTCACCGACTTGGTATTTATTATTGTAGATATGAGCGGTTGAACGATGAAAGGGTCAAAAATTTAAAAGTAAAAGCCAACAGCGTGAGACACATGCCTAAGAAAACATGAAAATGTAATTTTGTATTTATTCATCGTATATTTATTTCTTACAAAAGATTGAATTTTGAAAAGTATGACAATTTTTGATGAATATCTCACTTTAACTTGCAATAAGCGTAAATCCACAGTCATTCCCATCTCTTAGCTAGCTAATGGGCTCTATGATTCAGCACAATGTGGTCACAGGTTAGGAGCAAGCCTCAAAATCAAGCCATTTCGCATCGATTAGGCTTTGTACCTTCTATTTCTCAATGCTAGACAATCCTCTCAGGGAATGACCAATTTAGAATCCTGCGTGGTAATCAGCACTGCATTTGCATCATACCATTTAGGATACAGTGGTGGTTCTTTGAGGCTTTAGAGGATAAGGAGCCACCGAAGTTTGAATTGCTTGCCAAAAACTCTAAAAGGGTGGACTGGAATAGGCTCCAATTGACTTTGCTTCTTCTCCTTTTCTCGCCTTGATTAGAATTCTAGCTCTCAGGTTTGTGCTTCAATGCATGGTGTTGGTGCAATGACTTGCGTTTTCGAGGAAGTTTTAAGTCGTGAGGGGTATGGTGTTTAGTGTATACAGCGGCGATATTGCATTGCGCGAGTGGTGGTGGTTTCCAAGCCAATCGACCATATAAGCCACCAGAGTATATTGGTCTTCGACCGTGGCTTTCACGCTTTAACACGCTTTTCCTACCTTCTTTTCCTGTAATCTACGGAAGCATTGACTGCCCTTGTAGGGTTTATTGCAATCTTTTCCATCAAGATGTTACATTTCTCCAATCTTCCAATGATGATGACATCGTAGAGAAATTGCCAGTTACCTGCCTAATCATCTTGTCATAGAAAGATTTTGGCGGTGGTCAACTTAACGCAGCTTCATCCATCTCTTTTCTCGACAGGAGTTAATGGAGCACAAATTTAACTCCTCCATCTGAAGATACTTCAAGGTCTCGCTTCCTTCTTGGCCATATTTTGAAGTCGCTCGGTTTCGAGCTATCTCACATTACTGGTACTGCTTCAAAAAGGCTCCACGCAGGGTCCTCCATGAACGGATGCTGTGGTCCGCTTAGCTGGTATACTGGCTTATGCCACTTCAGCTTAAGTCGCTCTTGAATGAAATGTGGACAGCGTTTATCGCTGCGGCATTGGCTGTGGGGACACCCGCAAAGATACGCCAAGTGGCTCTTTCTGGCATTTAGTTCCGGATACTTTCAAAAATTCTGAACCCTTAACTTAGAGGACTCACAAACCGTACGATCAAATGCGCCTTCCTCGCTTCATAGTACCGCTTCCCTCGACCGCTCGATTCGTCCCCTCTTCTAGATTTTCCCACTTCTTCTCAGATTCTCCCTCTTGGAAGGATAATTTGGGTATCTCTTTGGTGCAGTGGTTGGGATGTGAGAAGATGGTATGTACACAGAAGAGGCCTTTGGGTGAACCTAGATTCGCCCCCAACGCTGCCAGGTTTGTGGAGTGGCATTTGCAAACAACATAGTGATGCCCGTGGTGTTTGAGCGTAGTAAAACAGAATCAGACTCGAAGAGACGACGACTCGTTAAATGTTTGAAAATAAATTTGATGATTGGGATGTGGAATCAGCCATGAAATTTTTATCTAAGAAAAAGATTCGAAAACCTAACTAGAAGACTTAGGTTCGGAGTCGATTACGAGCTGGAGGCGTTAGGCACCCCACTCGCCTCGTTCAAGAACAAGACTCTTAAAATCGAGTGTGTGGATTATTTGAGGAATTGTTTAATCCCTTTAATTAGTGCTGAAAATAAATACTTGACGGGGTTAGCCCTGACAGATTTCTGATCCCGCTCCCACGTATTCTGCACTGGGAAATCATACAGGCTTACGTAGACCTGGTTTGTAAGAGACGTGATCTTTTCGAAGAAGTAGAGGGGGTGATGTCGATAGATTGATTTTTGAACAGACCAAAAACTCTGCATCTCCTGTGCTGTAACTCCAAACCGGTCGTAGGGTCAGAGTGAGTTTCTGCACAAATTATAAATACCAACAAGCAGAGAAGGGTCATCGCTCGCATTAGAATCGCATGAATCTTAGAGATTGGTGTCAGGATATTTAAAACAGACGCTTAAATCCTGAAATAATAAATAGTGATTTTCTAAAAATTTATGAGCTAAAATCCAAATTCGTGAAGTCGATTTATCAACATTTTACTTCTGAAATACGCAATGCCAGAAGGCTCCTGCTCGTTAAAATTCGAATGCGACACATTTTAGAAAATTAAAACAGATATTTTGGAAATAGACATTTCTTTAAAGGAGTTATGAAATGATTTTCTAAAATCACGTTTCGCAAAATCCAAATCGTCAGAAGTCGCATTTGACCCACACGCATTAAAACATGAATGTTATATTACTCGCTCGTGTTAAAATCCTATTGCACACATTTTAGAAAAATTAAAATGATATCTGAAAAACAAAGATGTTTTACAGAAAGTTAGTGAAGATAATGTTTCAAAAAACGATTGGATTTAATTTAATAGTTAGAGAACCATGGGCTTGACCCAAATTAAAAGAAAATGAAAGAAGGGGAATTGAGTTTAGGTGAAAAATAGGGCTTGGGCTGGACCCATGTCAAAATTGGAATTTGGATTTCAAGAAAAGGAAAAAAGATTGGACTTGACCAAAAATAACCGATTAAAGAAAAGAATTAGGCTTCTTGACTCAATTAAGTAAAATCCAACTTAAAGAAATGATTTAGAATTTAAAGAAAATAAGTGGAGCTTGGACCCAAGTGAAAGGAAAATTGGATTGAGATTAAAAGGATTAGGATTGAATTGGACTTGATTTAACATAAAACATGACTTGATTTGAAATTACGGAAAAGAATCACGAACATGCTCGAAGAATCAGTGATAGAAATTTCATTTCAAATCCAAATTAGAAAATAATATCATTCCTAGAAACTAGAGAGAAATACAAAAAAGAGAAAACAACAATAATCACCAGAATCAGAGATCATTTGACCAATTGAAAATGAAATGGAAACAGAGACGAAGATCAACCTCAAGAACACAAGGAGTTTTTTGGTGCCGTAAATTTGAATTCAAATCTCAGAATTTTTAGAAAATATTTTTGCAGATCTTGAAACTTAAACCTGATAAATTGAAAAATATGGGATTATGAATAAAAAACAAGTTTGACATAAATCCAATCAGAAATGAGCAAGATATGCAACAAATCAAACAAGCTAGGTTAATTTGCACCAAGATGAACATGCGGTAATCAGCGATGCAAATTTCATTTAAGATCCAAATTGGACAAATAATTTCATTCCAGAAACTAGAGAGAATATTTAAAGAAAAACGCAACAAAATTCACCAAAATCGGAGATCATTTGATTGATTAAAAACAAAAACGAAAATAGAGACGAAAATCAACCTCAAGAACACACAAGTTTTTTATGCCAAAAATTTGAATTCAAATCTCAGTGATTTTTTAGAAACTATTTTTGGTAGATCTGAAAATATAAAACCAATAAATTGAAATATATGGATTATAGTAATCAAACAAAACAAGTTTGACATAAATCCAATCAGAATGAGCAAGATATGCACAAATCAAAACAAGCTTTAAGACACGCACCAGGATGAACATGCTTGATGTCGAGTGATAAAAATTTCATCTCAGATCCAAATTGGACAAAGAATATCATTCCAGAAACTAGAGCGAAAGAAGAAGAAAAACTCAATAAAAATCAAAAAATCGGATATCATTTGGGCGATCAAAAATGAAATGAAAACAGACACGAAAAATGAACTCGGAAATGCGAAGAAGCAAGCAAACTTAAGAGGGATAAAATTCGACCTAACCTCCATTGAAGGTGATGAAGAGCTGATTCCATGGAGGCCAAGGGCTGAATTGATGGCCAGAGAGTCTCCTAGTCCCTCCCTTCAAAGGTTCTGGAAATCCCTCCTCAAGACTCAAGTTACAAAATCACTAACTCCACTAAAAAATGTCTATGCTTCAAAATATCCGCTTTAATCTTTTCTAAAATGTGTGCAATCGGATTTTAACACGACAAAAAGTCTTCTTGCTCTAAAATTTATGTTTTTGCAAAATCCAAATCGTTGTAAACCGCATTTGGAATGCACAATTCCTGAAACACAGAACAAGAGAGAAGACTATTGTGTTAAACTGATTGCACTTTACATTTTAGAAAAATTAAAACAGAGGCCGAAATAGACATTTTAGTGGAGTTAGTGAATGTGCTGATTTCTAAAATTGGTGCCTGCAAAATCCAAATCGTCTAGCGCATTTGAATCCACACAAATTAAAACACGTAGGCCAGAGAAAGGTTACTGCTCGTGTTAAAATCCGATTGCACACATTTTAGAAAATTAAAACAGATATTTTGAAAACAGATGTTTTTATAGAGTTAGTGAACAGTGATTTTCTAAAATTGCGTGCTTGCAAAATTCAAATCGTCATATGCCGCATTTGAATCCAGATATTAATTAAAAACACAGAATAAGCGAGGAGAAGGCTGCCTGTTTGTTAAGAGTTAAAAAAGAATTGGACTTGATTTAACATAAATTTGACTTGATTTGAAGTTAAGGAAAGGAATTGCGAACATACTTTAGTAATCAAGTGATAGAAATTTTATTTCAAATTCAAATTAGATAAATAATATCATTCTGGAAGCTAGAGAGAAAGACGAAGAAAACATAACAAAAATCATCAAAATCGGAGATCATTTGATTGATTAAAAACCAAAACGAAGAACAGAGATGAAAATCAACCTCAAGAACACACAAGTTTTTGGCGCCAAAATTTGAATTCAAATCTCAGAATTTTTAGAAAATATTTTTGGTAGATCTGAAAAATAAAAAACCGATAAATTGAAAGCTATTGATTATAGGAATCAAACAAAATAAGTTTTACATCAATCCAATAAGAAATGAGCAAGATATGCACAAATCAAACAAGCTAGGTTAATTCGCGCACCAGGATGAACATGCTTCGGTAATCAAGTGATACAAATTTCATTTCAGATCCAAATTGGACAAATAATATCATTCCAGAAACTATAGAGAAAGACGAAGAAAACGCAACAAAACTCACCAAAATCTGAGATCATTTGACCGATTAAAAAGTAAAACGAAAACAGACACGAAAATGAACTCGGAAATCCGAGAAGAAGCAAGAAACTTAAGAGGGATAAAATTCGGACCTAGCCTCCATTGGAAGGTGATGAAGAGCTGATTCTATGGAGGCCAAGGGCTGAATTGAAGGAGAGTCTCCCTAGGTCCTCCTTCAAAGGTTCTGAAAATCCCTCCTCTAAGACTCCAAGTTCTCCTCCTCAAGAATTTCCAAAAATGAAAAAAGCCTTTTCTTTCTTGTTTGTAGGTATATATAGACACATCCCTTCTTGGCAAGGGGTGAAGCTCTTTCAAAGAGCCAAAGCCAGCTTCCTCTCTCTAGCGGGGGCCAAGTCCTTTCAAGGGCCAAAAGCCACCCTTTCTAGGAGCCAAAAGCCAACCCTTTGATTTCAAAATTTTTGTTCCCTATTTTGATTTTTCTAGTTTTTCTTTTTTTCAATTTTCATTTTTTTTTTTACCTTTTTTCGTTTTTTTATTTTTTTTTTCTATTTATTTATCATTTTTACTTATTCTTTAATTTCCTTTTATTTTTATTATTATTTTTTTTTATTTTTTTTTTTTTGCTTTACATTCTCTGTATTTTTTTGCTTTAAATTTCTTCCCCATTTTGTTTTACATCTTTTCAAATTTTAATTAACTTAACTTTTGGTTAATTTTAATGATTAGGGGGTTTAGGACACCAATTGGTGTTTATAGGGCCTTTACTCCATTTGCAAACGACCTCATTGGAATGCTTTCTTGATCATTTGGAGCGTCTCGAAACTGTCTTCTCTCTCCTTTCCTTAATCGCTATTTCTTCATCAAGAATGTTGACCCAGCAAGAAATGCTTTTTTGATTATCCACGCCGATGTTTTGCTTTTGGACAAAGAAATCGAGCCAAATCAATATTCACTCTGCCTCGTTTCTGCAGCTTTACAATTGGTTAGTTGTTGTGACATTTTCTTTTCCTGTTTTGGGATAGGATTGACACCATTTGAGAACATGACACATATGCGGTGACCTGAGTATTCTCTAATTCTATTGCCTCCTATTTACTTAAATCCCATACAAAATATTCTTGTTGTCTATTAGTCAAGAATATGATCCGAATACAATTTTGAAAGTGAGTTAAGCTTAGTTCGTTTCTACCATTTTAATGTTGAATTATTCAAGCGCTATCCTCCAAAAAAGTAACTTCACCACAAATTCAATCACATCACCTTAATAATTTATCTGTGTATAAGAATAGTTTAACGTAATTGTATTATACCAATTTCTTTCAAATAGGAGTGGTTTAAGTTTCTCTTGATGAGTCGCTTAAAATTAATAATTATTTTTATATTAACATGTGTATTATGATAAAAGAAAGATATTTGAAATAATTGTTTATGTTTTCTTAAAACTATTTAATTTATCAAAGCAAGCTGTTTACGTATATCATTTCCTAAAACCAAGACATAGTTATAAGATATCTGTAGTTTTGTAGAAGCGGTTTCAATAAATGCCCAAATTATTTATTATAAAAAAAGGCAAACAACTCCAATACATTGTTATCTTATGTTTATTTTCTTAAACTGGTTGCTAATTATAAAGTAATATTAATTATAACATCTTTTATTATCTAATACCTTATTTTAAGATTATGGTTACAAGTAGTTATTTTTGGAATTATCTTCTCTTCTTTTAAGATTTTGTGCAAATGTTGAAATCTTTTTATTATATGGTCAAAATTTAAAACTAGACGATGGAATATATTTTTATTGCGACTTTCTTTTATCTTTAAGTGATTTCATGGTATTATATTGAGGGTGATGTAGGCTATTTATTGTGATTATTTTTGTATGCGGGTATTGTTTCATGATTTTTTTTACATATGTGGTTCAACCATTGTATTGTTTGATTGAATATTTGTGTGGACATATATGTACTAGTTATAGTCTATTCTTAATTTTTTAATTTATTATCTTAAGCATGTATATAAAAGATTTTATAATCTTGTGTTGTTTGCTATAAAATTTTTCATGTTTTGTTTTATTTTATTTTAGATGTATTTATGATGATATTTATGATTATTTGTAATTTTATATATTTTAATTTGTGAAATGATGTTGGGAACAATGTGTACTTGAGAGGTTAAGAATTAAAAATCAAGTGTCTTATGTGTTTTACACCTTTTGCTAACATCTAGATTTAAAGTGTTCGAGTTTCGACTTCAAAGGCTTGAAGGTAGCCTACTCCATATTAGGTTGAATTATAAATTTTTCTATTTTCATTAAAAGAACATGATTTTTTGCCTGGTGTTATTTTTTTTTCATAACATTGATGTTTATTTAACATGTGTGAGTCTTCAGATAATATTCACACACAAATACACTTCTCATATATTAAAGAAAATAAGGAAAATTGAAGATACTTCAATTATTGTAATAAATTAGAATAGTTAAAATTTAGATTTAACCATTGTAAAGATTTTTTAGAATTTGGTTGTAGTAGGTTAAGAATTCTTGTAAATCTTAGATGCTTGTAAATAGGTTTGATTCATTTGCAATTTTTCATGTTTCAATTTATATGTAAAACAAAACTTGTGTACTTTTATTAACTAACTTGGTGTAGGATACTCACCAAGTATGTGGAGTGTATGGCTTGTGCAAGATTGGAGACATAAATGGGTACTAGGTGTTGTTTGACTTTTTAGAAATTAGTAGCACTAACTTGTGTTTCTATTTTGTTTTGTGATGTTGAAGGGAGACAGGTATGTTTTCCTAACTTTTGTCTTTTTAGGCGTTATAACTTTCTTTAAATATTATGAACATTAAGGATTTTGGGATTTTTCTCTTAAAGGGTTTTGGAGGTTGGTGAAATCTATATGTGTTGAGCAATTTGTGTGCTAAGTGTTTACCTCTTGTGTGTTTGAATATCTATAAATTTGTGTGTAGAAGTTTAATTTGCAACTATGAGTGGTTACGCCATGTGTGGAGTAGTACATAATATATATTTTTCTTTTTTACCTGTATTAAACTGGATCTCATGATTAGTTACGAGGAATCTACTTTTTGTAGGTTTCGAATGCTTTTTGTTTAGAGCTTGTTAACACTTTATATTGGGACAAACCAAGCTCACATTTGAGTGTAGTTATGGGTATGCTATTTGTATGTTTTTTGTAAATATGTGCGTATGTGGTTTAAGTGTGTGTATTTGTTGGTTATGCTATAAAGCTTTTTTTTGGTATTTGTTTGTTATTTATGTATGTTTGATGTGTGTGTCTATAATTTTTTTTGTTACTTGTTTGTGTTTTGTGTATGTTATTTGATTTATGCATATGTGCGAGTGTTGACAGTAAATGATTATGTGTGCGCTTGTTATATACAAATGTATATAGTTTTTGTTTTAGTATTTATTATATGTGCTCATGATTGTTGTGTGCTAGTATGTAAGTAGTATTATGTTTGTATTATTTTGTTAGTTAATGTGTATGTAGTTTGAGTGTGTGCGTGTGTGTTGGTTGTTTTACGTTTGTTATATGTGAACGGAAAGGGGTTGTTTATCTCTTTGTTTTTATCATGAGCGTACTTGTGTGTGCGCTTATTATATACATGTGTATATGGTTGTTCTTTTTGTGTTTATTATGTGTTTGTTGGTTGTTTACTTTTGTTATATGTGGGGGAAAAAGGTTGTTTATCTTATTTTATTCAAGAGTGTACTTATGGTGTGTGTGCATTTATCACTTGTGTGTAAAATTATTTTTTGCACATATGATTATTATATTTAAATGTGTATGATTTTTCTTTATGCATATGTGTATTATTTATATATACACTGTATATGTGCATTTTTTTTATGTTCCTTATCTGCCAACATGATGCATATGTTTGATTTTCATTATTTTATATATACATGCATGGTTTGTGTATGTGGGTGTTTATGAATGCTTTATATATGTGCATAGGTTATGTGTAAGTTGTTTGTATGTATATTGTTTGAATGTAGGCATATGTGTGGTATGTGTTGGGAGTGATTATGTATATTTATTTTTTATTTGTGTGTTCTGTGCTTGTGAATGTGTATGTATTTTGGCTCTATTTTTATTTTGTGTGTACAATTGTACCGTGTATGCTATGTGTGTATGAATGGATGTGTTTGTTTGTTTTGAAGTGTTATTTTTGTGTTTTATATCTATTATGTTTGTCTACGTGTGTGTTATGCACATTTGCGTTTGTTCGATGTTAGTTTTCATGCAATTGTTGTTTTCTACGTTGGTTGTGTGTTTGTTATGTGTGTGGTGGAGGGAGGAGGTTGTTTGATTGTTTTCTATTTTATGAATAAGTGTGTGGGTTACGTGTGTGTTTGTTGTTTATGTGTGTAAAGTTATTATTTGAGTTTGTATGTTTGTTAAATTTCAGTGTGTATGGTTGTTTTGTGTGTGCATGTTACTGGAATGTTTGCGTATTAACTCGCAACTATGAGTGATCACACCATGGGTGGTGCAGTATACAACTTATATTTGCCTTTTTCACTTGTATGAACTATGGTATTGTGATTAATTATCAATTTTGGATAGGTCTAGGATGTCTTTTGTTTGTAGCGTGTCTACCTTTAAGATGGGGCTAAACTAAGCTCAAAGTAGCAGAGGTGCAAATTTATTCCTAACTTGACTTCACCTTTATGGTTGTAAACACCCAATTATGTCCGGGACCCATTTTAAGGTGATCAATGTATAAAAGAAATTCAAAATGAATTAGAATTATAATTAAAGAAAATATTCAAATTCAAAACTAATACAAAGTTAAAATCTGAAAAAAAAACAGAAAACAGATAGACACAAAACACAGAACAGGAAACAGGAAACGGACAATAATAAAGATACAAAGTTCTGGAAAATAAAATCAGTTTTTAAAATTAGATCTAGATCAAAAAATGATAAAAATTAACTAAAACAAAAAAAAGAAAATTCCAAAAAAGAAGTGAGGTATAAATAAAATAATAATAATAAAATAAAATAAAAAGACAAAAATTAAAATCTAAAAGATAATAAAATTTGCTAAAAAAAAAAAGGAAGAATAAAAGGGGTAGAAAAAAGGAAAAACGGTTTGAACCGAAAAAATGGATTGAACAAAAAGAAAAAACTGGGTTTCTTGGGGGATTTTTTTTTCTTTCGGGAGCTACTGAAAATTCTGGAAAGAACTGAGGAATTTCCATCAGCTTGGGAGATCGGGAGAGAAGATCACGATCTGTTCTTCCAATTCCCATCATCTGCCGAGAGAGAAATCAGTTTTGGATCACTTTCTTTTGGACTCTTTTTGGTTCTCTTGGCTGATTAGGAGAGTTCTTTCTTGTTTTGGCGATTCAAGGAGCGGGAGGGTAAAAAGAAAAAGGTGTTGAAAGAAAAAGGGGATTCTCTGGGAGGCTTCTTCTTCTTCACTTTCTCTGGATAGTTTTTCGGGTTTTTCCCTTATCCCTTGCGCAGCGTTCAGATACGCACAATTCATTTGGCTTAAGTTTTACACAGGTCAGTCATATCCGGATTCTCTTATATCACTTCTGAACTTGAAATTGGCATCTATCTGATTAAACCTTCGCCATTTCTTTGTAAGAATGAAGACAGTGTTGTTGTATAATCTGATAGGCATATGCATCAATTAGGAGTTGATTGAATTCTTAATAATTTCATATGGCAAAATATCTGTAGCTGATGATGCACAGCCTTATACATATATCTGTGGAGCATTTCTCTAATAGGCTTTCACAGAAATGGTCCAAGAATTCTGAAAATGCTTCTCACAGTGCTGTTATAGTTCATAGAATTATTTTGAAAATACAGTTAGATTCTCACAGTTCTGGTAGCACTCATGCATAATCGGACACGCTACCAATGTCGCTGGAACAGTGATCATAATCTCACATCTTAATCCAGAAAAACATTTAATCAAGATTTGCATATAACTGTTCACCTGATTTATGCCATTAGATTCTGTAACAGAAAAATCAGGAAGAATAGTCCATTGGCCTGCCGTCTCCGTTCTAGGATCTTAATCTAAAATTCGCTGTTGAATGGTAAGTAGTCTGAAGTGGTTAGGATCTGATTTTATCACTAGCATGATGATGCATAAGATGGTCCAATTCTCCATCTGGAAGTTTTGTTCTTACACCTGAAACCTATGCATAATGGATGTGTTATGGCACTACAAATCATGATCATGAACCTGTTACTGAATCTGGTATAATCATGAGTAGTTCATATCTCATTTAGTGAGACATACTGACCTAAGACCATTGTAATGATAGATCCGGATATAGTAGTAGGATTTCTCAGCTAAGCCATACTTAACACGGTATGATCAATAGGATTAACTTGATGATAAGTGTGCACAGGACTGAACTGAATGATGATAATAAAGCAAACAATGTGTATGAGGTGACTGCAATAATTACAATGCAGATAGGAGTGGAAGACTTGTTGCTGCATCTTGTAACAGCACCTAATAATTCCTTGGTTTACCAATCCAGTAAGCCAATAAGCCATCTGATCTGCATAACTTTGCAGATTAATTCCATTGTTGTGCATCTAGACCTGTCATTATATTCCGTTCTGATAAACTGATTTGGTCTCTTAATCTGCACTCTAATTATGGTCTGAAGCTCTCCATTGAATGAGCAATAGCTTAGGCAAGTCTGAGAATAGCTTTATCATTAGTATGAAGCCACCTACGAGAGCTTTTGTGGAGAGGTCTTATGATAGAACTTCCTATTTTCTCTACTTAAAACTCTAAGATAGAATAGGTTCGTTAGGATGTTGTAAGACAGTGACATTGATCTCTAGCTAAAATTTGGTGCAACGACTGAAAACCCACCCCTATTAGCAATTCAGTTTCACACATTGTTAAGGTCTGAGCCTTCCTACTCCCTATGTTGAAACTACATGAGTCCGTTAGGGGATTTTGACAGAAATCTTAAGCTGGTAATACTCTAATGAACATAGGCAGTTTCTGCATAATTAGGCAGAAAACAACAGGCACTACCATAAAAACTTTCAGTTGCCAGGTCACAAATAAATATAACCATCGGGATGCATTGAGGTGTGAGTCAATATGGTGACTATAAGGAGCCTGACTTGGGAAATAGGATTAAGGTGCAGTGGTATATAGATGTCAACTGAGTCCAGGAAAAGCCATGAAAACATTTTCAGCAGCGAGCTCCTTTGTATTATAGTTGAAAACATTGGCTCGTATAACACTCTCATGTTAGAAATTCTAACTCTGCAAAAGTAAGTCAAGTTAATTACTTTTGAAGTTTCTGTTGACCAGCAGCAGTGTCAATTTGAAATATGTCAAACATTGAATCTTGACTGATATTTAGATATCACAGTGGGTGTATGTGCTGCATTCTTCCTTTTCTCTTTGATCACGTTTAGTTTAGGATTCATCTCATGTTTTGTTTGGATTCAGCCAAGGATGGGGGAGGTAGTGCTGAATGAAAATTGCCTTTGAAGTAGATCAATCAGGGTATGTCAGTTGCTAGAATAAAAATCTGATCAGAGTTAACAGCAGATCATGGCTTTGGCCATTAATAGTCTTGGTACTTAGCCTTTCGGAACCTAGTAATCAAAGGCTGAAATCTGTTATCATTTGGAATTTTTAGCTGAATCCCTCCAATCCACATAATTCCACAATGATGGAAAAGGGAACAGATTGATGGATGAAGAAACCAGTGAGAAATCGGAACCTGAAATTTCAGAAACTAAAAATTGTGATCAAATGCCAAATTGCAGAGTTACTCATAATTAACTAGAACTGATTTGGTTGAGCCACCGTGAAGGGTCATAGTAATGGCCTAGGCTTCTATGGGTTTGATGAGCTAACATAGGCCAGGATGGTTTAATGGATTGAGAACAGTGGTAACGGATCATTTGATCATTTAAGGTCTTGGCATGGTAATATGAAATAGGCATGTAGCTACTGAAACAGGGCCTACTGTAAAGGCTTATAAATTCCAGGCCACTCGGTATTTATTTTATTTACGCCCATTCAAACTAAGCACCACAGTCTGGCCTAGTGGTCAAGCAGGCGGTCCATAAGCCCCAGGACCCAGGTTCAAATCACAGCCCTGGTTTCGAACCCCAGGGTGCACATTTTAATCCCTATTGACCTCAAAAGCAGCCTCAATTACCACATTGCCCTTGAACATTTATCATAATTCCAATTCTGTCCACGAGCCACAAAATGACCAAAATGTATTCAAATAATTCCCAATCTGTCCCCATACACAATTACTATACTGCCCTTTGTCTCTCCATCAATGCCAAAATTATCCCAAGGCCAGAAATTACCATTTTACTCCCCAAAATTCTAAAAAAATTTTATTACAGAAAATTCATAAAAATTTTAATAAGATTTCAGAAAATAAAAAAATTAATAAAAATCCTAGAAAATAAAAAATTCTAGAAAATCAGAAAATTAATAAAAAATTCCAGAAAAATAAATAAAAAACAGAAAATTACACAAAAATTAAAATTTCCAGAAAAATCAATAAAAATACAGAAAAACAATGAAAGCAATAAAAGTTTAGGAAATCTACAAAAATCCCAAAATAAATCATAAGACATTTAAAAATTCCAAATTGCCTAAAAAATCTAGTCTTCTTTTATCAAAAGACCTACATCAATTGTAATTTTATTTCTATCTCAAAAATCTAAAGAATCTTTTTTGATATTTTGGGATTTTTAAGTCTCACGCAATGGGCTCTAAATGGGGAACTGGCGGTTTACCTGCTGTTCAACATTTAGTAGTTCGTATAGGTCCTTGTGCTGCCTTAGCCGCCTCGGGCCTTGTGCATGAGTAGACTTGAGGTCCTTCTCAAATAAAAAATATGTATATCTTTTCCTAAATATTTTGGGGATTCTAGGTCTCACGCAACAGACTCTAAATGGGGAACTGGCGGTTTACCTGTTGCTCAACATTTAGTAGTTCGTATAGGTCCTTGTGTTGCCTTAGCCGCCTCGGGCCTTGTGCATGAGTGGACTTGAGGTCCTTCTCAAATAAAAAATATGTATATCTTTTCCTAAATATTTTGGGGATTCTAGGTCTCACGCAACAGACTCTAAATGGGGAACTGGCGGTTTACCTGTTGCTCAACATTTAGTAGTCTGTATAGGTCCCTGTACTGCCTTAGCCGCCTCGGGTCTTGTGCATGAATGGACCGAAGATCCCTCCCAAAAATAAAACTACTTTTCAAATAGCAAAATCTTCAAGCATTCTTTCAAAACACTTTTTGGAGGTCAAGCCTTAACAAACTAGAACTACGTAAGCCTTGAGTTTCCCATTGCACCGGGGAATACGTAGGAGCAGGATCAAGCCCTGTCAGGCTAACCTCCATCAAATTATTTTTCACATTAAAGGGATCCAAACAGTTTTCAAAATCACACACTCAGTTGAGGGTGCCGTTCTTTGGAACGGGCAAGTGGGGTGCCTAATACCTTCCCCACTTGTAACCGACTCCCGAATCTCGAATCTCATTTTCTAGTTAAGGTTTTTCCAAACTTTTCCCTTAAATGAAAATTTGGTGGCGACTCCACGTTGATCAAAACAAATCTATTTTAAAATTTTAGCGAGTTCGTCGTCTCGTCGGAATTACGGTTGCGACAATGGTCTATAAGTATATCCTTTTATTCTCCTCTACAACGCTTTGACTCGTTTGTAAAATTTTTTAAAATTTAGAGTGAGTACTTTCTTTTAAATTTTCTTTTCTCTCTTATGCTAGTTCATGAATGTAAACACTCAATTATGTTCGAGGCCCAGATTAACTCAATTAATGAATAAACCTAAAGAAAAATTTTACAAAAAGAAAAGGAAATAGAATTTAAAACAAAAAAAAAGAATAACAAATACAAATAAAAATTATTAAAAAGATTGTTTAAAAAAGAAAATCAAAAAAGATGAATAAAGGTTTTAATTTTCTAGTTTTTGGAAAATTAATAAAAATAAAAAATAAAAAAAATAATAAAGAAAAAAAAACAAGAATATGAAAATAATAATAATAATAATAACAACAAAAATAAAAACAAAATACTAAGATTAAAAATCAGGAATTAAAAAAAGGGATTAAAATTAGGAAATAAAAAAAGGAAAAAAATAAAAAATAATAAAAATCTAAAAAATAAATTAATCAAAAATAGATAAAAACAAATTTTATTAAGAGTTAAAAATAGAAAATTAAAAAATAAAACTTAAATAGAAAATTAAAAGATAAAATTAATATAAAGTTTAAAACCAACAAAATTAATAAAAACAAAAATTAATAAAAATGAAATAATAATAAAAATAAAAAAAAGATTCTGAAAATGAAAAAATCAAAAAATTGCAAAAAAATGGAAAAAGCGAAATCAGAAAAGTTAAAAGAAAGGGTTAAAAAAGGAAAACGTTTTAAAGGCTACGAAAAAAGCAAATTCGAAGGTATATAAAAGGAGCAGAGGGAGATTTTAGGGGTTCTTCTTTTTTATAGTGTTTTTAGACAAAAGAGAGGTGAGAACAGTGACAATAGAAGGGAATCGAAAAAGGTTGGGATCCTAGGGAAACATCTAAGAAGGGTGAGACTCTCCCAAGGCGATATAATAAAAACGAAAATTAATAAAAATGAAATAATAATAAAAATAAAAAAAGATTCTGAAAACTGAAAAATCAAAAAATTGCAAAAAAATGGAAAAAGCGAAATTAGAAAAGTTAAAAGACAGGGTTAAAAAAGGAAAACGTTTTAAAGGCTACAGAGAATGTAAAAAAGAAATTCTGGAAAATTAAATAAATTAAATAAATTGGAAAATTGGAAAAATGTAAAAAAGAAAATTGGAAAATTAAATAAATTAAAATCTGAAAAATAAAGAAAAGAAATTCAAGGAAGAAATTAAAATCATAAAATATGAAATTTTAAAAGGAAAATTGTTTGTCAGAAATAAAGAGAGGGGCCTGATTTGGGGGAGGCCTATAATAGGCCTGATTTGGGGGAGGCCTATAATAGGCCTGATGCGAAGGTTTTAGGGGATTTTTTGGGATTTTGGAGATTGCTCAAAACAAGGAACTCTGGTGCCTCTGCTTCCTTTGAAAAATGGTGAGATCAAGCTGCTCGTGAAGGAGGATTCTGCGCTGCACCTAGGTTAGATTTCTTTGAATCCTCTGCTTTCACACACTGCTTTCCTTAAGAAAATGATGATCGCATCGCATGCCTGAAAGGAAATCTGGATAAAGTTAAATAGAATACATGATTAATTGAGGATGAGTTTATGGATGATATTCATGTCGATAAATCCGAATGGATCTTTACGCATTAATCTGCTTATCATGTTTGCTGGATCGGTAATTTAGAAGACCTAAAGTCCAAATTGATTGTATGTGAATGGATTGTGAAAACTGAAATCTAGGCTCATAATTGCTAAGCGTCCTCCTGATGCGTAGGGGTCCATGTGCAATGAACGTCATAGGTGATGTTACCCGGATTCAATGAACATAGGGGTAAACTGCGGGGGGGGAACTGAACCTAAAGGAGTCCAAATAGGTAAAACGATCCATGACACGATTCAGGCTCACCAATGACTAAGGTACTTAGAGGCTTAAATACTTGTGGCATTTGTAGTGAGAAACAGAGGTAATATCCCTCCCTTGAATGACCAAAATACTTTGAATTAAATAACTACCCCCGTACATGAGAATTCGACGTCGAGGTATTGGAGGCTAGGCAGAACAATGGACAGAAACTGGAGTAGTGGCATTTGGCAGCCTCACAGGGGGAAAGCTTGAAGGACGCAAGTCTGAGAAAACAGAGGGGCTCATGGTGGTCATCTTCAACCTCTAGCATGCTGAACAGAAAGTTGGGTTTAAATTTAAAACGGACCCTTATAATCTCTAAAGGGACGCTGGCTTAGTGGATGATGCCTTGGCTCCCAAAGTCCAGGTTGCGCCTTCGAGCCCCCGAGATTGCTTTTCCATCATTTTTCCAATATTCACCCCTTTTATCCAAACCCCCTGTAATGACCAATTTACCCTCACCAAAATTCCTAAATTCCTATTCTGTCCCTACCATCAGAATTCCAATATTGCCCCTCAGCAATTCATCAAATGTCTATTCTGCCCCTACCATTAGAATTACAAGATTGCCCTCAATAAATCACTAAATACCTATCATGTCCTCACCCATCAGAATTTACCAAATTACCCTTCCTCTTTCATAAAATTCCCAAAAATTCATAGAAAATTTTAATAAATCACCAAAAATTCCAAAACGCTAATAAAATTCCCAAAAAATCACAGAAAATTCTAATAAATCACTAAAATTCCAAAATGCTAATAAAATTCCCAAAAATTCATAGAAAATTTTAATAAATCACAGGAAATTCTAATAAATCAATAAAAGTTCCAAATGCTAACAAAGTTCCCAAAAATCCATAATTGATAATAAATCCTCAAATCTCCAATAGGATTGCTCCCTTCCCAAAAACACCCTATGCTGCTGATAGTCAAAACAATCTTCTCTCTTTTTCTTTAAAAACAAAACTTTTCAAAATATTTTGGGATTCTTGGTCTCACGCAACGGACTCTAAATGGGGGGCTGGCGGTTCACCTGCTGTCCAACGTTTAGTGGTCTGTATAGGCCCTCGTGCTGCCGTAGCCGTCTCGGGTCTTGTGCATGGGTGGGCCGGAGATTCCTCCAAAAATGAAAATCTTTCCAAGATGCCATTTTTCCTTTTAATATCTTCGAAGGTCAAGCCTTCATAAACAAGAACTACGTAAGCCTTGAGTTTCCCGCAACGGACTCTAAATGAGGGGCTGGCGGTTCACCTGCTGTCCAACGTTTAGTAGTCTGTAGACCCCCGTGCTGCCGTAGCCGCCTCGGGTCTTGTGCATGAGTGGACTATGGATCCTCCCAAAAATAAAAGATCTTTTTTCTCCCTTTTTCAAAAATTTTGGGATTCTTGGTCTCACGCAACGGACTCTAAATGAGGAGCTGACGGTTCACCTGCTGTCCAACGTTTAGTAGTCTGTAGACCCCCGTGCTGTCGTAGCCGCCTCGGGTCTTGTGCATGAGTCGACTATGGATCCTCCCAAAAATAAAAGCTCGTTTTTCTCCCTTTTTCAAAAATTTTGGGATTCTTGGTCCCACGCAACGGACTCTAAATGGGGGCTGGCGGTTCACCTGCTGTCCAACGTTTAGTGGTCTGTATAGGCCCCCTGTGCTGCCGTAGCCGCCTCGGGTCTTGTGCATGGGTGGGCCGGAGATTCCTCCAAAAATGAAAATCTTTCCAAGATGTCACTTTTCCTTTTAATATCTCCGAAGGTCAAGCCTTCATAAACAAGAACTACGTAAGCCTTGAGTTTTCCATTGCACCAGGGAATACGTAGGAGCAGGATCAAGTCCTGTAAGGCCAACCACCATCAAATATTTATCTTCGCTCTAGTAAAAGGGATCAAACCTTTTTCAAAAATTACACACTCATTTTAAAGGTACCGTTCTCCAGAACGGGTGAGTGGGGTGCCTAACAACTTCCCCACTCGTAACCGACTCCCGAACTTAGAATCTTATCCTCAAGTTAGGGGTTTTCCAAACTTTTTCCCTTTAATAAAAATTTGGTGGCGACTCCACATAATCAAATAAATTCACATTTTCAAAATTTTAGCGAGTTCGTCGTCTCGTCGGAATTACGGTTGCGACAGATGGCGACTCCACTGGGGACTTTAGGGAGTCAAGCCCAACAAATTGAGTGTGTTTAATTTAACTTAGATCCCTTCTTTGCTCATGTGCATGGTTATTTATTGCATGACTTGTTTATTTTCTTTGATGATTCGTTTGTTATCTGTATAACTCAAGGTTAGACAAACAACAAATTATTGTACATATCTGCGCGATTTCCCCAATTGCAGGTATCCCAAATAAAGTGCCCTCCATGCATTGCATTACATTATATCATGAGTTGGGCCATGTACCTGGGTCTGAGTGCTGTCTAGGATTAGAGGGATCTAGTGGTGTCACGCTGGGGCTTACATCCTGTGTGGCTATCATGAAAATCCCAACTAGAGTGCGTCCTATTCATAATGTCCCGCAACTAGTGGCTACTTCTACTGTTGTGGCAAGCATTGTGGACTGGAACTTGGCTCTAGTGACCTTTACACTTTTAGGAGTACAAACCACCTTGGAGAGGCTCATGCATTACAAGCCCTAGACCCATAGGACAGGTTACCCCTCTAGGATATACGGAGGGCACACTCCGATTACTCGACATCTATTCTGTAAGCTTTACTTACCTGCAATAAGGGAGGTTAAAAAAAAAGAGAAGAAGAGAAAAAAAGGGGGAAAAAGAAAAGAAACTTCAAAAAAAGAAAAAAAAAAGAAAAAGAAAAAAAGGGGGGAAAAAGAAAGGAAACTCCAAATAAGAAATGAGAGAAATAAGTAAGAGGAGAGAGGAAATAATAGGGGAAAAGATAAGAATGAGAGAAAAATAGACAAAATAAAGAAACCCAACCACATTTATTGCTTTAATTGCATCATGCATTAACTTTATCCATCCCCGAGTCTAACATGTTTGCTTTATCTTTTTTGGGGGGGCCAGATTCTCGAGAACTGTCATTAAAGAGGTGAGATGGAAATTAATATTGAATCCAGGCAGTTGAAGAAGAGGAGACGCATTGGGGTCAAAGTGGAAAACCTCACGAGTTTGGATATGTTTGGGAACAAGCTGACAAACATACAACAGATGTCCTTCTGCAAAAAATACGGCAACATACTGAAGCTGCTGAAGGTCCGGGTGGAAAGGGCCACTTTACAGACTGGTGCTCACTCGACCCTCCCTCCGGTGCTTCACTTTTTTTAGATTTCAACCGGCTCCCCACCTTGGAGGAGTTCGAGCAGATCCTGGATCTACCCTTGGAAGGAAGTAGGCCGTATCGGTATTGAGCATCATTCCACCTTCCGGAGTTGCGCGTAGGCTCTAGGCCCTACGGTCCAGGATCCTGGTGATCTACCAAACCAAAAGCCTAGTCAAAGGGTTCACTCGGGAGTTCTTAGAGGAGTACATGCAACATCTGGCCAGCAGCAACCAGTGGGCTGTGTACATGGATGTGCTAGCTCTCACCATTTATGGGCTGGTACTTTTCCCATGTATGGAGGATTTTGTGGACCTAAATGTCGTGGACATATTTTTAGCAAGGAGGAACAAAGCAGAAAACCCTGTCACTGCTCTATTGGCGGACGTTTACGGCACACTGAACTTCTGCCATGAAAAGAAAAGAACGAGGTTGATTTGCTGCCTACCACTGCTCTATGTGTGGATAACTGCCCACATCTTCATGAGGAACACGAAGGTACAATGTCTAGTGGCATACTTGCTCTGTTATCAAATAAAGCCCATGAGCAACGACGAATGGTCGGCCCGGCCCGGCCCCTAGCGGGAGCGGATCAGATGGCAACCATCATGGCAACAGAGAACAAGCCTCATCTACCGTTGCAAGGGGTTCCCGAACGTACCCCTCATGGGAGTTAGGGGTTGTATCAACTACAATCCCATACTGGGGCAAAGGCAGCTGGCCTATCCTCTCAAGACACCGCCGACGGACGAACATGTGACCCCTTTCTTCTTGAAATATGAAGGAGATTTCGCAGATAGTCTCCGGAAAGTTCAAGAAGCTTGGGAGGATGTCATGCGAAAGGGAAAGGAGCTGGGAGTTAGAAGCTGTGCCGCCAAAGAAGAATACAAACGATGGGTCGAGGAACGAGTCGGCAGATCAAAGCGCCTTTCATACCTCAAGTCCGCCACGGTGACCAACCTTCACCCATGGTGTTCGAAGGGCAAAGTTTGTGAAGAAGCTTAAAGAACAGTTAGAGGCCATGACCAAAAAGAACAGCCGCTGGAAGAAGAACTCCACAGAAGTCCCAACAAGAGTGTGCGGAATTAAAAGAGAAAAAACAAGTGGAAACCCAACTATTCTAGAAGAGCGTCAGAAACAACAAAGGGCGACGTGAGCGCGCCGCCCGAGTTCACTTAAACCTCCAAGCCGCTAATAAAGAGCTTGGAATGAGAGTCAAAGAGAGGACGCGCTGACTGCCAAAAGAAAACCAGCGGGCGAGAAGCGCTGTGCAACAGATAAGGGCTAGACTTCACACGACCAGGGAAGAGAAGAACCAGCTCCAAGCCGCAAAAGACAGAACCCAGTTGGAGATGGATTACGTGGTCGAAGAAAGGAACGACCTGCTGCAACGGGTGGAAGAAATGAAGAAATAGATCGATGGCCTACTCCTAGCATGGTAGAATGAAGTGAACGAAGAAAAATGGAAGGTCATCGAGGTCATACGCATGCAGCAAAGAGGCATTAACGACATCCAAGACGAGAACAAGTGGTACAAAGACACGGCTGATCATTGGACTAGGTGTTTCGACAGGTTGGCCAGCCTGGAAAATACTACAATAGAAGAAGTACCACGGCTGCTCAAGGAGGCTGAAGCATCGCTACATCCGCTCCACACGCCGCCGGAAGTCGACATTTTCATTCAATTCTGTAAAGATTTGATTCTACGAATGAAAAAATATGTTGTATTAGCCCAGCAGGAGAAACAAAATGTAACATGAACAGTGTCTCTGATTGAATAAAATGGCATTCACCTCTGCACACGATTCCATATTAATTTCTATCTCATGCTCGAAGCACAAAAGACGCAACCAATTGGCAAACGACATTCAAACGAAGATCCTGGTCCCCATATTTATTGGACCCCAAGTTTATTTTTCTAATCAATTAATTAACTAATTTAACTTTTCGCAGATAATAAAAATTGCGGACTCACGACTTCCTCGACATTCCTATAGCACACGATCGAAAACGAAAATCATGAGTGAGCTAGAGGTGCAAAACGAGGAGCTAAGGAATGAGGTGGTCGATCTGAAAGATCAGGTCGCCAAATTGATGAAACTACTGGAAAAGGCACGTGAGAGGGACCTTGAAGTCTGGCGCCAGGGGAGCTCTTCTTTTCAATCTTTTATGAGGTGGTTTCTTGAACAAGAGTGGCCCTGTGGGATGCCACCAGGTTACGAACCTCCCCATGGGTTAGGTTCTCAAGGGGTAACGACTGCTGACAACCCCAATGCACTTCCACTCCACATTCCCACCTTTCGCCAATACCACCCAAATCTCCCCACTGGGCTGCCACACAACAACCATACCACCCATCCTCACCCCCTTAACCCACCAACATATCTCCCCCCAGCTAGCACCACCGGCTATCCACCACACCCATACTCAACACAAATAAACCCACCACCCTACCCTTACAACCTAAACACTTCCTCTGCCTTCCCCCACATATGAACCCTAGCCTTCCCTCCTCACACCAATCAGCCAAACACATTTCCGCCTCACACCAACCTTGATTACACCCACATGAACACGACTGTTACCGAGGACTCCACATACTCGGTACCGGTCGCCACCCATCCTGCAAACCCTCACCAATCACACCCCTACGGTCATGCTGCAAGAACCGAAGGACCCTATGCCACACCTCACCACAAGAAGCCCACCTCGGAGGGAGGTGGCAACATCTAGAAGAGAGGTTCCGCGCCATCGAGGGGGGCAGATATGGAATGGTAGAGGCCTCCGACCTCTGCCTCGTGCCTGACGTCATCATTCCCCCCAAATTCAAGACCCCCGAGTTCGAAAAGTATAAGGGGATCGGCTGCCCGAAAGAGTCATCTAACCATGTATTGCCCAAAAATGGCCTCACACTCCCACTGACGATAAGTGCTCATCCATTATTTTCAGGACAGTTTGGTTGGAGCAGTGGCTAGTTGGTATACATGACTAGAGTCACGTATCCGTGCGGAAGGATTTGTTGATGCCTTCCTCAGGCAATACAAATACAACATGGAGATGGCTTCGGACCGAACTCAGCTGCAAAACATGATGAAGAAAGAAACTGAGTCTTTTAAAGAATATGCCCAGCGGTGGAGGGAACTGGCTGCGCAAGTCCAACCACCTCTGTTGAACCGTGAAATGATTAGCACCTTCATGGAATATCCGGCTCTCTTTTATGACAAAATGGTGGGCAGTGTGTCCGCCAATTTCTCCAATATGGTGCTGATCGGAGAACGTATTGAGAGCGGCCTACGCAGCGGGAAGATTATTCACAACACCGCCGGTGGCACGAACGGGAAAAAACCGGCAAATGGCCCATGGAAGAAGAAAGAGGCTGAAACCCACCATATTTCAACCGACCTCAACAGGGCGACCATGGCCCAACCCACCTACCAACCTACCATCATTCTGCCCAGCTATCAAATACCATATCAACCGCAATTCCAAGCACCTCCACATATGATAGCCGCAGCCCAACCCGCATATCAGCCAACCTATAACCCACCTAATCCATTTCAACCAAACCCTCCACACATGACTCCACCCCCACAAACATTTCCTCAACCATCACCCTTTCCTCCACAACCTACATTCCAACAACCCCTCAGACCGTGGACACCAAACAACAACTCCAACCTACCTCCACAGAGAACAAACAACCCAAGGAAAATGGTGCAGTTCAACCCAATTCCAATGAGTTATTCGGAGTTGCTGCCCCGACTAATTCAAAACTCCCTAATTGCACTGGTTCCTATGAAGCCACTAGAACCTCCGTACCCGAAGTGGTATAACCCAGAAGCTAAATGTGATTATCATGCCGGAACGGTGGGGCATTCCACGGAGAACTGTCTGGCCTTGAAACATAGGGTCCAGAAGTTAATCAATGCCAAGTGGCTAAACTTCGAAAAAGACGCGCCAAGTGTGGGGAATAATCCACTACCGAATCACGGAGGAGCGGGGCCTTCAGTAAACTGCGTCGAGGTGGACAAAGAAGTATGCATGGTCAATGAATCCCCTTTGGGGTGCCCCCGGCCTCTGGTCATTCGATATACCGAAGCGCCAGCCCAGGCAATACCAAAAGGGATGAGACCTGTGGTGATAAAGGTTCCTGGGCCTTTTCCATACCAAAGTAACCAAGTGGTGCCTTGGAAGTATGACGTGGAGGTCTCTGGTGGGAAAGTACAAGAGAAACCAAGGCTTGAGGCTGTGACGAGCTCTACACCGGACGTGGTGAACATAGCCGGCATCGAAGTATGACCCCGAAGCGGTCGTATCTATTCCCCTACCGAAAAAGAGGAGAAACGCCTTGTGGAGAGCGATATTAGCGGGTCCCGGCCGGAAACCGGTGACGGCATGCGAGAAAGAGCTAAAAAAGAAGCGGTCTACCGAAGAGGATGCCTGTGAATTCCTGAAAATAATCAGGCAAAGCGAGTGCTGTGGTAATTGAGCAAATCAGCTGCTTCCCGCTAAAATCTCAGCACAGTGGCCCTTATGATGGTCCCGGGCCACAGGAAAAGTACTGCGGAAGGTGAGGAGCTCGCGTAGTCTACAATATCTCGGTGGACAAATTTGAAGGGATTTCCAGCAACATCGGTGCCAATAACTTCCTCACTTTTGCTGATAAGGAGATTCCGGATGAGGGAGCCGGACACAATAAGGCATTACACATATTCGTTAAGTGCCTGGACCACATCCTAGCAAGGATTACGATGAACAATGGTTCCTCACTAAATGTAATGCCTCAGCGCGCTATCAAAGCTGCCGCACGAGGGGATCCTCATGGGCCAGCTCCAACGGTGGTAGGGCCTTCGACGGATCTAGAAAAGAGGTCATAGGCGAGTGGACTGCCGGTCAGTTGGACCGGTGATTTTCAATACCACTTTCCAAATCATGGACATACAACGGAAAACATAAGGCGCTGCCGGGGAGGCCTTGGATTCACTCTTCCCCAAGGCGGTACATCCACTCTGCACCAAAAGTTGAAATTTATTACGGACCGATAAGGCGATTATCGTGGCGGGCAGAGAAGACTATCGAGGTCGGTAAGCCCACCAACCCTCCCTACATCGAGGCGACGGAAGAGGCTTGGAAACACACAAGCCTTGGAGGTTACTGTCACCCACTATCCCGGAGGGAAAGGTAGTTGGCCAGAAAGCGGCCCCAAAAGGCCCTCATGATGATGGCTCGGGTGATGTTACAAAATGGGTTCAAGCCGATAAACTAGGGCAAAACAATGGTGGCTTGTCTTAGCCTCTTGTGATTGAACAAGAATCGGCGACCATATGGGCTAGGATGTGAAGGCGTGGGGAGAACGAGAATGTCGAGGCCGTGCAAAGGTCCTCATTGTGCCATATCTCTCAAAGCTTCCGGAGTGCCGGCTTCGAGAGTTCGGATTTGATTGCGGCCATTGATGGAGAAAGGGCCAATCAACATTGAAGATGCAGTGGCAATGACGCCCACACCCGGACAAAAGCCGACTAATTGGGAAATTTTGACCTACCTCACGACTTTTAGTTCGGTTCAAATGTAATTTTGTAATTGTCATACCAAATTTTGTTTCAAAGCATAAACATTTTGTATATATACTGTTTGATAAATGAAATACAGTTGCATTATCAAAAATCTTCTTTCTTTCCCCAATTTACTCCCCTATGCGTATCTTATTCTTATTTCTTTCTTATCCCAATACGCAGATACGACAAAAAACGCCTTACACTTGACGATTGCTAGTATTATATCGGGCGATTTCAATTGTGTCAGCCGACACAGCCGACAAAGAGTTTGAATTTGAGTCATGAACCCACGGCCAATGTTGAGATTGGTGGAGATAGAATCTAAAATTATTGAACCTCATGTCGAGAGCTGGTGGATTTGATAAATTTGGGGACCCGAGGAAAATAGAAGAAGTCAAGATAGGCACGCTTATTCTTGGAGACAATCGTGAGCGGTTGATCTCACTCTTGAGAACTATAGTGATATCTTCGCTTGGTCTTATCAAGACATGTCGGGCCTAGATACTTCTATAATGGAGCACAAGCTGCCTATGAAAGCGGATGTACGCGGTCAAACGAAGCTAAGGAGGATGAAACCGAAATAGAAATATAGAAAATCCCGGGAGGAAGAAGGAAGCAGTTTGACACGGCTTCTTGACTGTTGCGAAATTACAGTGGGTCGCTAACATCTCGTCACGGTCCCCAAGAAAGATGGCAAGATCCGGATGTGCGTGGACTACGGGGATCTCAACCGAGCCGGCCCGAAAGGATGACTTCCCAACACCTCGCATCGATGTCTTGGTTGATAATACTGCGTAATTCTCCTACTTCTCATTCATGGACGGTTTCTCGAGGCCTGCGATCGGATTAAGATGGTCGAAGAAGATGAGAGAAAAGACCACCTTTATTACGGCACGGGGAACCTTTTGTTACAAAGTCATGCCCTTTGGATTGAAAAAATGCCGGAGCAACCTATCGAGCCATGGTAATCTGTGTTCCATGACATGATCCATAAGGAGATAGAAGTCTACGTGGATGATATGATTGCCGAATCCGGACGAGAAGATGACCATCTCATGGAGATTTGAAAAAGTTGTTTGAGAGGCTCGAAAATTCAGGCTGCGGTTGAACCCGGCCAAATGTACCTTTGGGGTTAGGTCGAGGAAAGGCTGGCTGGGCTTTATTGCATCGGCGAGAGAGGCATCGAGGTCGACCGGATAAAGCCGTGCAATTATAGACATGCCGACTCGAAGAGCAGAAAAAGAGATCCGAGGTTTCCTAGGAAGACTCAACTATATCTCCCGGTTCATTTTTCGAGTTAGACGACTTCATGCGAGCCGATCTTTAAGCTATTGCGCAGAATCAACCCATGAGTTGGGATAAGGACTGCGCAGGCTTTTGAAAAGATCAAATCACGCCTGAGAACCCAGGTCTTAGCGTACATCGATTCTTTGAGGAGACCCCTGATCTTATATCTAGCGGTAACGAGACCGGTCGATGGGTTGTGTGCTCGGTCAACACGACGAGATCAGGGAGAAAGGAGCGAGGCAATATACTACCTGAGAAGTTCCTGAACGGAGAAACTAGATACTCTCTTAGAAGCGAACTTGCTGCTTGACTCTGGCATGGGCGCGCTATCGCTCGAGGCGGTACATGCTGAAGTCACTACACGTGGCTAATATCAGGATGGATCAGATCAAGTACATATTCGAGAAGCTGCATTGTCGGGGGTCGGATTGCAAAGTGGCCAAATGGTGCTTTCGGAATATGATCTCTTATCTGACACGCAATCTGTCAAAACGTGCACTCATGACGAATATTTGTGCCCATGACCCGTAGATGATTACCAGGCTATGCGGTTAGGAATTCCCGATGAGGATTTAATGGCAATCTTTAGTGAGAGGAGAAGGCCAAAAGGAGAAAAATGGATCATCTTGTTCGGCGGGGCGTCCAATATGATGGGCCATGGTATAGGAGTTATCTTGATTTCCCCCGGAGAAAGACAATATATACCTATCGCGCGACTAGCCTTCGATTGCACGAATAATATGGCGAGTAAAGCTTGTATCTTAGGGATTAGAACCGCAATCGAAGCTAAGTGAAACGCCTAGAGGTCTTTGGTGACTCAGCCTTGGTCATCCACCAGAGTCGAGGAGAATGGGAGACCAGAGACGCGAAGCTAGTTCATTACCGGAGCCAGTCTCCGAAGCTTGTTAGAATACTTTTGAAGAGATCACCTTCTCGCATATACGCGGGAAGATAATCAATCGCGGCGCCCTAGCCACTTTGTCCTCTATGTTTGGTGGACAAGAGAGGATGTGCCTCTCATCCATATCCGGCATCGCTCCGGCCGGCATTTTGTCAGCCAGTGGCGGAGCCGGATGGAAAGCTATGGTATCATGACATCGGCGAGTTCTTGAAGAATAAAGAATACCCTGCCGACTGCGTAGAAAATGACAAGAAGACCCCTACGGAGGTTGGCCGCGGTTTCTTCCTCAGTGGAGAAGTCTATACAAAAGGAATCACGACATGGGTTACGCTCGGATGTGTGAGACACAGCGGAAGCCAGACAAGATTCTAACGAGGTTCACGAAGGGTCCTTTGGTGCCCGTGCCGAATGGACATGCCATGGCAGAAAAATCCTCGAGCTGGATATTATTGGTTGACCATGGTAGGTGCCATTCTGCAAAACATGTCAAAACCTGCCACAAGTGTCGGTGTACGCGGAGATAACGTTCACACGCCCGTAGCGTCGTTGAATGTGCTGTCATCACCGCCATAGTGGTGTTGAGCGATGGGGGCATGGACCCGATCGAACCAGCGTCCAATGGACATCGTTTCCTCTTTGGTGGCCATCGACTACTTCACCAAATGGGTTGAGGGAGCTACCTCACTATGCTAGTGTGACTCGCGATGTGGTAGTCAGATTCGTGAAGAGAGAATTGATTTGCCGATACGGATTGCCCTAGCAGGCTCATCACGGACAATGGCTCAACTTGAACAACAAAATGATGTCGGAAGCTGTGCGACCAATTCAAGATCAACATCATAACTCCTCTACCGTGCTCAGAAAGATGAACGGAGCGGTCGAGCGGCCAACAAGAACATCCAAAAAGATCAGTCAGGAAGATGGTACT